>CM019698.1:5811693-6206693 GCA_009760885.1 Achatina immaculata
TTTGGCCTTAGAATGTTGGTAATTATTGTGGTGTTCTTGGCATGGTCTATTTTCTGCTTGCTTTTGAGCTGCTTCCACGTCATCATGGAGTTTTCCCAGCTCACTAGACCAGTATGGTTTATAGTCCCTGCGAGCTCCTCTGGGAATGGTTTCACGAGCAGCCTGAAGGATACAAGCATTGAATTCCTTCACTATGCTGTTAATATCCTTACCTTCTATGGACAGCTGTCCCACCAGGATACCTGTACGATGTCTGTACATTGTCCAGTTTGCTTTTTTATAGTTCCATCTGGGGAGAGGGCTACTGGTGTTAAGGAGTTCATTTTCTATTGTCAGGAAGACTGGTCGATGGTCGCTACCTCCAAGTTGTTTTCCAACTTCACGTGTAATGTTCCACTTCAGATCTGGAGAGTGGAATGCTAGATCTGGTGTTGAGGTTGTACACCAAGCCCTTGAGTAAAATGTTGGGGGATCCATTGGCTGGTTGATCAGGAGAAGTCCATTATCATCCTGCCAGCTCTCAACTTCCTCTCCTCTCTTGTCTATGTGGTCATAGCCCCAGCTCTGGGAATGGCTGTTAAAATCGCCACAGACTATCAGTCTCTCTTTGTGTGGGATTGTTTCTAAAGCAAGTGGGCGGTCATTAGGACAGTAATAGTTAAGGAGGTGGAAATCTGTATTACTACTTTTTAGATGGATCATCTGATATTCGGCTCCTTCCATGAACACTCCCACCTGACATGCGCTGATGTTATTCTTAACAAGTGTGCTCTTAACACAGTTGTTCCCAGGGGGATGAGAGATACCTAATTTAGCAACTATTTCATCTGTTAACACAGGCATACATAGGTTTAGGAGAGCTCATGTCATATATTCCTATCATTTCATTGCTGTGTTCACAGAACATAAAGGAAAACCTTTTGTTGACTTCTTGAAATCAAAGCGACTGCCACCTAACATCTGCCATTTTGTACAGCATGCCATTGCTATGGTTACAGACAGTGCTACAACTGAGGAGGTGAGAATAAAATAAAGGAATTGTGAGGTTTTTTGTTTTTTTTTCCTTAGTGTTTTTCCCAAGATTATCAATACAAAATATGTAATCCAAGAAAAGGTGCCAGAAAATTTGAAGGGGATTGAAGAATAGAAACATTTAATATTGGAAGGGGGTTGAAGAATAGAAACTTTTAATATTGTAATGGTGTTGAAGAATAGAAACTTTTAATACTGGAAGGATGTTGAAGAATAGAAACTTTTAATATTGGAAGGGGATTGAAGAATAGAAACTTTTAATATTAGAAAGTGGTTGAGAAATAGAAACTTTTAATATTGGAAGAGGATTGAAGAATAGAAACTTTTAATATTGGAAGGGGGTTGAAGAATAGAAACTTTTAATATTAGAAGGGGGTTGAAGAATAGAAACTTTTAATATTGGAAGGGGATTGAAGAATAGAAACTTTTAATATTGGAAGGGTGTTGAAGAATAGAAACTTTTAATATTGGAAGGGGATTGAAGAATAGAAACTTTTAATATTGTAAGGGGGTTGAAGAATAGAAACTTAATATTGGAAAGGTGTTGAAGAATAGAAACTTTTAATATTGGAAGGGGTTTGAAGAATAGAAACTTTTAATATTGGAAGGGTGTTGAAGAATAGAAACTTTTAATATTGGAAGGGTGTTGAAGAATAGAAACTTTTAATATTGGAAGGGTGTTGGAGAATTGAAACTTTTAATATTCGAAGGGTGTTGAAGAATAGAAACTTTTAATATTGGAAGGGGATTGAAGAATAGAAACTTTTAATATTGGAAGGGGATTGAAGAATAGAAACTTTTAATATTGGAAAGGTGTTGAAGAATATAAACTTTTAATGTTGTAATGGTGTTGAAGAATAGAAACTTTTAATATTGGAAGGGTGTTGAAGAATAGAAACTTTTAATATAGGAAGGGGGTTAAAGAATATAAACTTTTAATATTGGAATGGTGTTGAAGAATAGAAACTTTTAATATTGGAAGGGGGTTGAAGAATAGAAACTTTTAATATTGGAAGGGGATTGAAGAATAGAAACTTTTAATATTAGAAAGTGATTGAGGAATAGAAATTTTTAATATTGGAAGTGGGTTAAAGAATAGAAACTTTTAATATTGGAAGGAGGTTGAAGAATAGAAACTTTTAATATTAGAAGGGTGTTGAAGAATAGAAACTTTTAATATTGGAAGGGGATTGAAGAATATAAACTTTTAATATTGGAAGGGTGTTGAAGAATAGAAACTTTTAATATGGAAGGGGATTGAAGAATAGAAACTTTTAATATTGGAAAGATGTTGAAGAAAAGAAACTTTTAATGTTGTAATGGTGTTGAAGAATAGAAACTTTTGATATTGGAAGGGTGTTGAAGAATAGAAACTTTTAATATTGGAAGGGGGTTAAAGAATATAAACTTGTAATATTGGAAGGAGGTTGAAGAATAGAAACTTTTAATATTGGAAGGGTGTTGAAGAATAGAAACTTCTAATATTGTAAGGGGTTTGAAGAATAGAAACTTTTAATATTGGAAGGGGAGTGAAGAATAGAAACTTTTAATATTGGAAGTGGGTTAAAGAATATAAACTTTTAATATTGGAAGGAGGTTGAAGAATAGAAACTTTTAATATTAGAAGGGTGTTGAAGAATAGAAACTTTTAATATTGGAATGGGTTGAAGAATAAAAACTTTTAATATTGGAATTGGATTGAAGAATAGAAACTTTTAATATTGGAAGGGTGTTGAAGAGTAGAAACTTTTAATATGGAAGGGGATTGAAGAAAAGAAACTTTTAATATTGGAAAGATGTTGAAGAATAGAAACTTTTAATGTTGTAATGGTGTTGAAGAATAGAAACTTTTAATATTGGAAGGGTGTTGAAGAATAGAAACTTTTAATATTGGAAGGGGGTTAAAGAATATAAACTTTTAATATTGGAAGGTTGTTGAAGAATAGAAACTTTTAATATTGGAAGGGTGTTGAAGAATAGAAACTTCTAATATTGTAAGGGGTTTGAAGAATAGAAACTTTTAATATTGAAAGGGGAGTGAAGAATAGAAACTTTTAATATTGGAAGTGGGTTAAAGAATATAAACTTTTAATATTGGAAGGAGGTTGAAGAATAGAAACTTTTAATATTAGAAGGGTGTTGAAGAATAGAAACTTTTAATATTGGAAGGGGTTGAAGAATAGAAACTTTTAATATTGGAAGGGGAATGAAGAATAGAAACTTTTAATATTGGAAGGGTGTTGAAGAATAGAAACTTTTAATATTTAAGGGGATTGAAGAATAGAAACTTTTAATATTGGAAAGATGTTGAAGAATAGAAACTTTTAATGTTGTAATGGTGTTGAAGAATAGAAACTTTTAATATTGGAAGGGTGTTGAAGAATAGAAACTTTTAATATTGGAAGGGGGTTAAAGAATATAAACTTGTAATATTGGAAGGAGGTTGAAGAATAGAAACTTTTAATATTGGAAGGGTGTTGAAGAATAGAAACTTCTAATATTGTAAGGGGTTTGAAGAATAGAAACTTTTAATATTGGAAGGGGAGTGAAGAATAGAAACTTTTAATATTGGAAGTGGGTTAAAGAATATAAACTTTTAATATTGGAAGGAGGTTGAAGAATAGAAACTTTTAATATTAGAAGGGTGTTGAAGAATAGAAACTTTTAATATTGGAATGGGTTGAAGAATAAAAACTTTTAATATTGGAATTGGATTGAAGAATAGAAACTTTTAATATTGGAAGGGTGTTGAAGAGTAGAAACTTTTAATATGGAAGGGGATTGAAGAAAAGAAACTTTTAATATTGGAAAGATGTTGAAGAATAGAAACTTTTAATGTTGTAATGGTGTTGAAGAATAGAAACTTTTAATATTGGAAGGGTGTTGAAGAATAGAAACTTTTAATATTGGAAGGGGGTTAAAGAATATAAACTTTTAATATTGGAAGGTTGTTGAAGAATAGAAACTTTTAATATTGGAAGGGTGTTGAAGAATAGAAACTTCTAATATTGTAAGGGGTTTGAAGAATAGAAACTTTTAATATTGAAAGGGGAGTGAAGAATAGAAACTTTTAATATTGGAAGTGGGTTAAAGAATATAAACTTTTAATATTGGAAGGAGGTTGAAGAATAGAAACTTTTAATATTAGAAGGGTGTTGAAGAATAGAAACTTTTAATATTGGAAGGGGTTGAAGAATAGAAACTTTTAATATTGGAAGGGGAATGAAGAATAGAAACTTTTAATATTGGAAGGGTGTTGAAGAATAGAAACTTTTAATATTTAAGGGGATTGAAGAATAGAAACTTTTAATATTGGAAAGATGTTGAAGAATAGAAACTTTTAATGTTGTAATGGTGTTGAAGAATAGAAACTTTTAATATTGGAAGGGTGTTGAAGAATAGAAACTTTTAATATTGGAAGGGGGTTAAAGAATATAAACTTGTAATATTGGAAGGAGGTTGAAGAATAGAAACTTTTAATATTGGAAGGGTGTTGAAGAATAGAAACTTCTAATATTGTAAGGGGTTTGAAGAATAGAAACTTTTAATATTGGAAGGGGAGTGAAGAATAGAAACTTTTAATATTGGAAGGGGAGTGAAGAATAGAAACTTTTAATATTGGAAGGTTTCAGATTTTGTGCAAATCTTGGACAAACTGCAACAGAAAACTTCTGTTAAAGATTCAGCAAGTGTTTGGTGAGCAGTCTTCTGGTTGGACGCAGGTGTTTATGTGTCATGCTTGGTTGAGCATCAGTTATTAATGATGACCATTTACAGGGAGGCCCTTCACCTACATAACTCCTCAAAATGTCATGGAGATCCAGCAGCTTATCCATGAGAATTAGTGTCTGACCTTACAAGAGCTTTTCAAGGTGATGGGAGTTAGTTTTGGGACATGTTAGAAGATTCTCATTGAAGAAATGAGCATGGACAACATTGCAGCCAAATTTGTCCTGAGAATCCTCACAGCTAACTAAATGCAGCACCATGTTGATGTCTGCGCTAAGCTTCACCAACTCATCCTCTTGTCTGAGGTCACAGCTGGTGATGAGAGCTGGGTTTATGACCCAGAGGCAGAGCAGCAGTCACTCCAGGAACAGTCCAGGGATACTAAGACCCAGAAAGACCACGCAGCTGAAAAGCAGCATCAAGTGCATGGTGATCACTTTCTATTCAAGGGAATTGTGCACAAAGAATTTGCCTTGCTGGCCAGACTGTAAATTCCAACTTCTACTTTGATGTTTTGTGGCACCTGCATGAAATATGATAAGGATATGCCCCAGCCTCCAGGAAGGACAGGTGCCCCAGCCTGCAGGAAGGAAAACACCCCAGCCTGCAGGAAGGAAAGTGCCCCAGCCTGCAGGAAGGAAAACACCCCAGCCTGCAGGAAGGAAAGGTGCCCTCCAGCCTGCAGAAAGGAAAACACCCCAGCCTGCAGGAAGGAAAGATGATCCTGGACTGCAGGAAGAAAAGTTGCCCCCTGGCCTGCAGGAAGGAAAGGTGCCCCAGCCTGCAGGAAGGAAAGGCACCCTGGCCTGTAGGAAAGATGCCTGCAGGAAGGAAAGGTGCCTCTGGCCTACAGGAAGGAAAGGTGCCCCAGCCTGCAGGAAGGAAAGGTGCCCCAGCCTGCAGGAAGGAAAGGCACCCTGCCCCCAGCCTGCAGGAAGGAAAACACCCCAGCCTGCAGGAAGGAAAGTGCCCCAGCCTGCAGGAAGGAAAACACCCCAGCCTGCAGGAAGGAAAGGTGCCCTCCAGCCTGCAGAAAGGAAAACACCCCAGCCTGCAGGAAGGAAAGATGATCCTGGACTGCAGGAAGAAAAGTTGCCCCCTGGCCTGCAGGAAGGAAAGGTGCCCCAGCCTGCAGGAAGGAAAGGCACCCTGGCCTGTAGGAAAGATGCCTGCAGGAAGGAAAGGTGCCTCTGGCCTACAGGAAGGAAAGGTGCCCCCAGCCTGCAGGAAGGAAAGGTGCCCCAGCCTGCAGGAAGGAAAGGCACCCTGGCCTGTAGGAAAGATGCCTGCAGGAAGGAAAGGTGGCCCTGGCCTGTAGGAAGGAAAGGTGCCCCCAGCCTGCAGGAAGGAAAGGTGGCCCTGGCCTGCAGGAAGGAAAGGTGCCCCCAGCCTGCAGGAAGGAAAGGTGCCCCCAACCTGCAGGAAGGAAAGGCACCCTGGCCTGTAGGAAAGATGCCTTGGCCTGTAGGAAAGATGATTGCAGGAAGGAAAGGCACCCTGGCCTGTAGGAAAGATGCTTGCAGGAAGGAAAGGCACCCTGGCCTGTAGGAAAGATGCTTGCAGGAAGGAAAGGCACCCTGGCCTGTAGGAAAGATGCCTGCAGGAAGGAAAGGCACCCCAGCCTGTAAGGAAAAAAAGATGCCTCAGCCTGTGGGAAAGATGCCTGCAGGAAGGAAAAGCACCCCAGTCTGTAGGAAAGAAAGACACCTCAGCCTGTGTGAAATAAAGAAGCCCCAGTCTGTGGGAAAGAAAGATGCCCCAACCTGTAGGAAAGATGCCTGCAGGAAGGAAATATGCCACAGCTTGTGGGAAAGAAAGATTCCCAAGCCTGTGGGAAAGAAAGGCACGCCAGCCTGTGGGAATGAAAGACGTCCCCAGCCTGTAGGAAAGAAAAACAGCCCAGCCTGTGGGAAAGAAAGACACCTCAGCCTGTAGGAAAGAAAGACACCCCAGCCTGTGGAAAAGTAAGATGCCCCAGCCTGTGGGAAAAAAAGGCACCCCAGCCTGTGGGAAAGAAAGACATCCCAGCCTGTGGGAAAGAAAGACACCCCAGCCTGTGGGAAAGAAAGGCACCCCAACCGGTGGGAAAGAAAGATGCCCCAGCCTGTAGGAAAGAAAGACATCACAGCCTGTAGGAAAGAAAGACACCCCAGCCTGTTGGAAAGAAAGGCACCCCAGCCTGTAGGAAAGAAAGACATCACAGCCTGTAGGAAAGAAAGACACCCCAGCCTGTGGGAAAGAAAGACACCCCAGCCTGTAGGAAAGAAAGACACCCCAGCCTGTGGAAAAGTAAGATGCCCTAGCCTGTGGGAAAAAAAGGCACCCCAGCCTGTGGGAAAGAAAGACATCACAGCCTGTGGGAAAGAAAGACACCCCAGCCTGTGGGAAAGAAAGGCACCCCAACCTGTGGGAAAGAAAGATGCCCCAGCCTGTAGAAAAGAAAGACATCACAGCCTGTAGGAAAGAAAGACATCACAGCCTGTTGGAAAGAAAGGCACCCCAGCCTGTGGGAAAGAAAGACATCACAGCCTGTAGGAAAGAAAGGCACCCCAGCCTGTAGGAAAGAAAGACATCACAGCCTGTTGGAAAGAAAGGCACCCCAGCCTGTGGGAAAGAAAGATGCCCCAGCCTGTAGGAAAGAAAGATATCACAGCCTGTAGGAAAGAAAGACATCACAGCCTGTTGGAAAGAAAGGCACCCCAGCCTGTGGGAAAGAAAGACATCACAGCCTGTAGGAAAGAAAGACATCACAGCCTGTGAGGAAGAAAGGCACCCCAACCTGTGGGAAAGAAAGACATCACAGCCTGTAGGAAAGAAAGACATCACAGCCTGTGAGGAAGAAAGGCACCCAGCCTGCAGGAAAGAAAGATGCCCAGCCTGTGCCTGCAGGAAAGAAAGATGCCCAGCCTGTGAGAAAGAAAGACACCTCAGCCTGTAGGAAAGAAAAACACCCCAGCCTGTAGGAAAGAAAGACGCCCCAGCCTGTGGGAAAGAAAGATGCCCCAGCCTGTGGGAAAGAAAGATGCCCCAGCCTGTAGGAAAGAAAGACACCCCAGCCTGTGGGAAAGAAAGATGCCCCAGCCTGTGGGAAAGAAAGATGCCTCAGCCTGTGGGAAAGAAAGACGCCCCAGCCTGTGGGAAAGAAAGGCACCCCAGCCCGTGGGAAAGAAAGATGCCCCAGCCTGTGAGAAAGAAAGGCACCCCAGCCTGTGGGAAAGAAAGATGCCCCAGCCTGTGAGAAAGAAAGGCACCCTAGCCTGCAGGAAAGAAAGGCACCCCAGCCTACAGGAAGGAAAGATGCCCAGCCTGTGGGAAAGAAAGGCACCCCAGCCAGCAGGAAGGAAAGATGCCCAGCCTGTGGGAAAGAAAGACGCCCCAGCCCGTAGGAAGAAAGAAAGAAGTTAGTTACTTCACCATGACAGTGTCCCCACTTAGAAAGAAAGAAGTTAGTTACTTCACCATGACAGTGTCCCCACTTAGAAAGAAAGAAGTTGGCTACTTCACCATGACAGTGTCCCCACTTAGAAAGAAAGAAGTTAGTTACTTCACCATGACAGTGCCCCCACTTAGAAAGAAAGAAGTTGGTTACTTCACCATGACAATGCCCCCACTTAACACCCAGCAGTTTGTGGCCAAAAACAACATGGCTGCTGTCTGCCACCTTACTTATGCACTGACTTTGGCTCCCTGCAGCTTCTTTCTGTCTCAGAAACTGAAGATGAAACTTAAATGGTGCCGTTTTGACAGCACTGGGGATGTCCAGGCGAAGCTTGACAGCCTCATCAAACCAGACTTCCAGGGAGCACTCAAGCAGTGGAGGGGGGAGAGAGTGGCAGATAAGAGCCGTGATGAGTTCTGACGGGCAGTCCTGAACATTTCTGATCACACCTCGCACGATTATTTTTATTTTTGTAAATTAGTGTAATACGAAGCACCAGGGAAATGGCTGTGCGCAGTCATTAATTTCAGGGATCCACAATATGCTGTAGGAAAAGTCTGTTTTGTGTCATATGTTTTGAAAACATCCTGTTTTATGTCTTTATGTCATATGTTTTGAAAACATCCTGTTTTATGTCATATGTTTTGAGAACAACTTGTTTTATGTCAAATGTTTTGAGAACAAGCTGAAGTCTCTGAAATGTAACAAAGAAAGTCTGTTTTGATGCTAATGGAAAAAATTCTGCTCCATGTTTCTTTTTCTTTACTCAGGGCCTGAAGAGTACGCAGGCATTCCTTCATTCCCTTGGTCGCTATGGCAACACTGCCTTCCTGTTCCCATTATATGGCACGGGGGAGCTCCCACAAGCCTTTGCAAGGTATGCAGGTTACATCATGTTTAATATGTCAACTTATAGATGTGTGTGCAGTTTGAAAGATGTCATGTTGTAGATGTGTGTGCAGTTTGAAAGATGTCATGTTGTAAATTTGTGTGCAATTTCAAAGATATCATATTGTAAATATGTGTGCAATTTCAAAGATATCATGCTGTAGATGTGTGTGCAGTTTGAAAGATGTCATGTTGTAGATGTGTGTGCAGTTTGAAAGATGTCATGTTGTAGATTTATGTGCAGTTTGAAAGATGTCATGTTGTAGATTTATGTGCAGTTTGAAAGATGTCATGTTGTAGATTTATGTGCAGTTTGAAAGATCTGAAAGATCCCTTCAACAAGATTGGCACAGCTGTAAAAGAAAAATGTTGATTTTTTTTTTTGGTGAGTGGAAGTGATCATGTGACGGATAAAAGGAATGGCAACTTCAGTAAAACTGTTTCAAATAATAAAGGTAGATGGTGGTGTATGGTGCTGTTTTACAAGGTGGCAGAGGGAGTGAGTCAAGTGAGAAAAAACAAATTGAAAGTATGAGAGTGAGATGAGAATGTATAAAAGAAAAACATACAACATCCGATATTCTGGCGTGAGCCTTTTTCGAGGATTACATAAACAAATGAGACAAAAAAGAAACTAAACGAAGAAACTTATCTTAATGTGACATTCTCCAAAAGTAGGGAACCACAGAAATGTGTGTCCCACTAGACGAGGCATAGAGACCACGCGGGGCCACACAAAGGATAAGCCAATAGAGCCAATCATTAAGAAGAAGTGGAGAGAGGGAGTGAAACAGGTGGGGGAAGGGCAATAGAAACAGCCACTAGAGGAGAAGGTGGCGGGGGGTAGGAGGTGAAGCAGAGAGATAATGAACAACATAAGCACCTGCAGGGAGAAAATGTGAAACTGGTGAATAGGACAAGACCTTATCACAAAAAGGGGGTGGAAAACTAAAGAAGTTAAAGGAAGCTGAAGACATTGTTAATTCCAGCTGGGTGGAGACAGCCAGTCTGGAAAATAAGGCACTTTTCTAGGACCCTCCGAGATTGTACATCAGCAGAACAAGGACGGATCGCACTAACAGAAATGTCCTGTTTTCCCCTGTGGTTGCTAATGCAAAAATGTTTAGCCACAGGTGTCCAGACCCTCTTAGAAATATCGTTAAGATGTTGGCAAAAACTGTCTCCTAAGCGTAAACCGGTCTCCCCTATGTACTTCATACCACAACATTTGCACATATTAGCATAAATAACACTGCGTGAAGTACAGGTGAAACCCTCCTGAACTGATAACATGGACTTAGGGAAGGAGATCTGGCTAGCCTTGACAACAAATGGTGATCATGAGGTAATTATTTTTTTTAATTCATCCAGCCAATATAACATTAGATGTAGTTGTTTGTAAATAGAACCAATTATATTAGTATTATATATTTACAAATAGAACAAATTATATTAGTATTATATATTTACAAATAGAACAAATTATATTAGTATTACATGTTTATGAATAGAACCAATTATATTAGTATTACATATTTATAAATAGAACCAATTATATTAGTATTACATATTTATAAATAGAACCAATTATATTAATATTACAGGTGTATAAATAGAGCCAGTTATATTAGTATTACAGGTGTATAAATAGAACCAAGTATATTAGTATTACATGTAAATTTTTATAGTGAACTATGTTAGCACATTGGATAAGTTACTTGCTTGCTGACCAGGCAACTTCGTTGTGATTTCCTCCCATCACAGCAGCAGTCAAACTGAGGCTCATAACAAGCTCGCGGGGTTCACCCAGCCTCAAAAACAAACTCGCGAGGTTCACCCAGCCTCAAAAACAAACTCACGGGGTTTACCCAGCCTCAAAAACAAACTCACGGGATTCACCTAGCCTCAAAAACAAACTCACGGGGTTCACTCAGCCTCAAAAACAAACTCATGGGGTTCACACAGCCTCAAAAACAAACTCATGGGGTTCACCCAGCCTCAAAAACAAACTCACGGTGTTCACCCAGCCTAAAAAAAAAACAGACTTGCAGGGTTCACCCAGCCTCAAAAACAAATCATGGGGTTCACCCAGCCTCAAAAACAAACTCGCAGGGTTCACCCAGCCTCAAAAACAAACTCGTGGGGTTCACTCAACCTCAAAAGCAAACTCACGGGGTTCACCCAGCCTCAAAAACAAACTCGCAGGGTTCACTCAGCCTCAAGAAAAAATGGGTACCAAGGTTATCTGAGGGAAGGAGGAGGAGTGACACTGCTAGCTAGGGAGTTGATGCTGATTGTGACACTGGTTGGCAGTTTCTGGTCAGATGCTGACAAGGCAGCAGAGCACTTCATGTGCAGTGACGCTGGTTCACAACTCTTACCTTTTCTTTATTTTCATAATATTAATTTATAGTTCTCTCAGTGCTGGGAAGTAAACTATACACTGCTGTCAGTACTGGGAAGTAAAGTATACACTGCTGTCAGTGCTGGGAAGTAAACTATACACTGCTGTCAGTGCTGAGAAGTAAACTATACACTGATGTCAGTGCTGGGAAGTAAAGTATACACTGCTGTCAGTGCTGGGAAGTAAACTATACACTGATGTCAGTGCTGGGAAGTAAACTATACACTGCTGTCTGTGCTGGGAAGTAAACTATACACTGCTGCCAGTGCTGAGAAGTAAAGTATACACTGCTCCCAGTGCTTGGAAATAAACTATACACTGCTCTCAATACTGGTAAATAAACTATACACTGCTCTCGGTGCTTGGAAATAAACTATACACTGCTGCCAGTGCTGAGAAGTAAAGTATACACTGCTGTCTGTGCTAGGAAGTAAACTCTATACACTGCTGTCAGTATTGGGAAGTAAACTATACACTGCTGCCAGTGCTGAGAAGTAAAGTATACACTGCTCTCAGTGCTTGGAAATAAACTATACACTGATGTAAGTGCTGGTAAATAAACTATACACTGCTCTCAGTGCTTGGAAATAAACTATACACTGCGCTCAGTGCTGGAAAAAAACTATACACTGCTGTCAGTGCTGGGAAGTAAACTATACACTGCTCCCACCTGTGACTGTCATCTCAGATATTGTTTGTTTTGCAGGTGCTAGTAATACTGAAGAAATATTCCTCTGTGAAAGTACACATAACTTTTTGATAGCAAAAAATTCATTTGTCTTTTTAAGACAAATTATTTTAACTAATTTTTGATGTTCTGTAAGTTCTTTTAGAACTTCTTTATCTGCTGTTCTGCCTGTCCAGGACATTTTTTTCATCTTCCTCCAGAACTACATTTCTACTGCTTTCAATTTCTGTTTCATTTGTTTGTTGGCCAAATCTGTTCCATCTGTAGCATAGAATAGCATTGCTTATGACGAGCACTATTGTACTGATTGTTGCTTTTAGTTACATTCTTGTATTTGTTAGTATATTCTTCTTGAGGGTTTCATTAAATATGAAAAGCATAACTAAATAATTCCTAAGAATAGTGATTGTATAATAATAGTGGGCTTTCAAACTGTATTTTATTTAAATAAAACTACTTAGAATTGTTTGACAGATTCTGTTGGAGAGTATTTTGTTTGATAGAACTGTATATATTTGTTGGTGGACTCTGACTATATTTTGTTTGATTGAGCTGTATATATATTTGTTGGTGGACTCTGACTATATTTTGTTTGATTGAGCTGTATATATATTTGTTGGTGGACTCTGACTATATTTTGTTTGATTGAGCTGTATATATATTTGTTGGTGGACTCTGACTATATTTTGTTTGATTGAGCTGTATATATATTTGTTGGTGGACTCTGACTATATTTTGTTTGATAGAGTTGTATATATTTGTTGGTGGACTCTGACTATATTTTGTTTGATAGAGCTGTATATATTTGTTGGTGGACTCTGACTATATTTTGTTTGATTGAGCTGTATATATATTTGTTGGTGGACCCTGACTATATTTTGTTTGATAGAGTTGTATATATTTGTTGGTGGACTCTGACTATATTTTGTTTGATAGAGTTGTATATATTTGTTGGTGGACTCTGACTATATTTTGTTTGATAGAGCTGTATATATTTTGTGGTGGACTCTGACTATATTTTGTTTGATTGAGCTGTATATATATTTGTTGGTGGACCCTGACTATATTTTGTTTGATAGAGTTGTATATATTTGTTGGTGGACTCTGACTATATTTTGTTTGATAGAGTTGTATATATTTGTTGGTGGACTCTGACTATATTTTGTTTGATAGAGCTGTATATATTTGTTGGTGGATTTTGGGATTGTATTTAGCTGTTTGGATGCATCAGTAGCAGGCCATCTTGCTCACAACTGAGAGGCCTACAGGAGTGCTGTTAGAGAGGCAAAGTTCCGCAAGGGACATGCAAATGAATGAATGAATGAATGAGTTTAGCTGTTAGTTGTGTCCAGATTTATTGACGCACTCCTTGTTTCTGCATCTGCGACATGAATGTTTGCACATCCACAGACTGTCAGCCGTGTTTGGTGGAACTTACTGCTTGATGACGTCTCCCACCCATATTATCACAGACAGTGACAACAAGTAAGCTCGCTGTGGTTAGCTTCAGTAATAACACATTCATTTCCTGTAATAAAAATAGCATACAAAAAAAAAAAAAAGATTAAAATCCTTCATTTTTATATATTTCATTATAGTTTTGTCTTCTCTGGTCCTATTCCGTTATGATGCTTGTCACAGCCATGTTATATTTTTGTCTAAGTACAGTAAGTAGATGAAGCATACAAACAAACTATATTAGTATTGTTTGCTACTTGCATTTTTTTTTTAAAATTCATTTTTTTACATTTGTAATAACTGGAACGTTGTCTCTGATGATCAAATCAAACTTTTGGTTGATTAGTAGACAAGTTTTGTTCAGGCTTTCTTACCTAGTGTTTATGGATGATCAGAAATATTGTGTGTGTGTGTAGGTGGGTGGGTGGGGGGGCAGGTGGGTGGGGTGCTATATCTGTTGTGCTTGAAGTTTAAAATTTACATTGATTATGTTTCACATATACAAAAAACACATACACACACACACACACATGCACGCACGCCTGTGCACACACACACAGTTTTTACAAATTGTGGGACCCATTGTGTGTTATACGCATGTGTATGCTATACTCACTTATGTGCGCACTACAATCATGTGTTCTATATTCTTGTGTGCACTATACTCATGTGTGTGTTACACTTGTGTGTGTTTTGTATGTGCTATACTCATGTGTGCATTATACTTATGTGTGCACTATACTCATGTGTGCATTATACTTATGTGTGCACTATACTCATGTGTGTGTGTTAGACTTGTGTATGTTATACTCATGTGTGTGTGTTAGACTTGTGTATGTTATACTCATGTGTGTGTTATATCTGTGTGCAGTATACCCATGTGTGTGTGTTAGACTTGTGTATGTTATACTCATGTGTGTGTTATACCTGTGTGCAGTATACTCATGTGTGTGTGTTAGACTTGTATATGTTATACTCATGTGTGTGTGTTAGACTTGTGTATGTTATACTCATGTGTGTGTTATATCTGTGTGCAGTATACCCATGTGTGTGTGTTAGACTTGTGTATGTTATACTCATGTGTGTGTTATACCTGTGTGCAGTATACTCATGTGTGTGTGTTAGACTTGTATATGTTATACTCATGTGTGTGTGTTAGACTTGTGTATGTTATACTCATGTGTGTGTGTTAGACTTGTGTATGTTATACTCATCTGTGTGTGTTAGTCTTGTGTATGTTATACTCATTTGTGTGTTATACCTGTGTGCAGTATACTCATGTGTGTGTTATACCTGTGTGCAGTATACTCATGTGTGTGTGTTAGACTTGTGTATGTTATACTCGTGTGTGTTATGCTCATGTATGTGTTATAGCCATGTATGTGTTATACTCATGTATGTTTTATACTCATTTGTGTGTGTTCTACTCATGTATGTTTTATACTCATTTGTGTGCTGTACCAATGTATGTGTTATACTCATGTATGTTTTATACTCATTTGTGTGTGTTCTACTCATGTATGTTTTATACTCATTTGTGTGCTGTACCAATGTATGTGTTATACTCATGTATGTTTTATACTCATTTGTGTGTGTTCTACTCATGTATGTTTTATACTCATTTGTGTGCTGTACTTGTGTGTGGTGTACACATTTTTGCACTCATGTGTGCACTACACTCATGTGCACTGTATCCATATATACACTCATGTGTGCGCTGTACTTGTGTGTGCTGTACCCATGTGTGTGTTATACCCATGTATGCACTGTACCCATGTGTGTGTTATACTCATGTGTTCGCTGTACCCATGTGTGTACTCATGTGTGCACTGTACACATGTGTGTATTATACTCATGTGTGTATTATACTTGTTTGTGCACTGTATCCATCTATGTGTTATACTCATATGTATGTTATACTCATGTGTGTGTTGTACCCATGTGTGTGTTATACTCATGTGTGTGTTATACTCATGTGTATGTTATACTCTTGTGTGTGTTATGTGTGCACAGTACCCTGGTTTGTGTTATACTCATGTGTGCCCTTTACCCATAAGTGTTATACTCATATGTGCACTGTACCCATGTTTAGTACTCATGTGCGCCCTGTACCCATGTGTGTGTGCCCTGTACCCATAAGTGTGTTATACTCATGTACGCGCTGTACCCATGTGTGTGTTATGGACAAAAATTTTACAGTCAAACAAAAACTTTAGTAATAAATAGAAAAAAAGAGTGGAATACACCTTTGAAACATGAAAAATAAATAATTACATAACAAAAAATATAGAAACGTCAGAAGACAATAAACCAGAAAATGTCTTGCCATCTTTGTTCTCTTCTGCCGGTCTTGTGTCATCAGAAAATATGACCAATTTCTCACTTTTATTTACATCATCAAAATAAAACTCACAAGAATGTAGAGTGCACATGTATGCTAGACCACATGCTCAGAAGATGAAATAATTCACAAAAAGAATCATAGAATTGGCTGGAATTTTTTAGCCACAGCAAACACAATAAATATATGGTTCCCATCAGAGGTTTACTGTCACCCACACAAAAAAAAAATGTACTGGCTGTATTTTTGGACATTGACTGGACAGGACAAATATTGTCTGCCTGGACCTAGAAGGGTTTAAGTACATACTTGTCTTGCCCATGGTTTGTGACTGTCTTCAATTTTTAGAACCATTTTGTAATTGTCCTTTTGTTTTTTTTTTCTTTTTTTCTGAGTTTGCTAGTAGAGTTGTGTGACCCAGAAGTTGTCACAACATTCAATCAGAGTGACCAACTCAAGAGTTCCATATTGCACATTTGTGTTTGTGTGCATTATCATCATGATCATCAGGTGCCGCGCCGACTGGCGTTGGCTGTTATGCTTCTCCAGAGTACCCGATCCTTCATGCAGGCCATCAGTTCAGTTGGTGATCTCCTCTCACACCATCCCGTATCATTTCTCTTGGTCTTCCTCTTGATCTTCTTCCTTCTATTTTTCCTGTTATAATATTTTCAATGCCCCCTCTTCTCATTGCATGTCCTATGAAAGTACATTGTCTCTCTCTTATCTTTTTGACAAGGTTTTTTGTCTCTCCAGCTCTTCTCATACATTCGTCATTAGTTATTTGTGTGCGTTATACATAACTATTTTAAACGAGAGGGTGGAGTTTTCATGTACGCATGTTACATGCGTGAAAATACAGCACTTTACACAGAATTTGTAAGCTTTTTTTTTTTTCAGACAATCTATATCTGTCATTTGTTTCTCCTACATGTTGTCTTTACCTAGTCCTAAGTTTGTCCAGTTTTATTCCAGTAATTTTGGTCTAGTTTTCCATCCTTCCAGATTATTTAGTTTCCTGTCATCATCGTCTGATACCCTCTTCATGACCTTTTATATCATACAATTTTGTCTCAGTTTTTACGTAGTGCGGATGGTGTGTATGGCAGAGACATAGGAATCGGGCTGAAATAGATGGTTCACAACTCAAAGCTGGCTGCTTATGTCAGGATTTGCAAACCAAAGCCGGCCAAGACCCTAGTCTACCCCCCACTTCCCCCAGTAGTGTCTTCTGGTAGCAGACTAATCTGACCAAGTGAATGGGGATCAAATAGGAAGGCAAATCTGGTCTTAAAACACACTCCATACTGAAAACAGATGCATCAGGCTCAGAGGCACAGATATTACACTCTAGCAGCAGACCTGGACACAATGCAGCCAGTCACAGAAATATAGCAAGGATATGTCTAGTTATATGAATCTTAAATGTGCATATGTGAAATAAACTTTTTGTGTTTTTAGAAATTTTATTATAGATAAATGTTTATTTTAATCATTCAGAAAAGGATAATAATGTGCTTCATTCAGTGTATCCTCTAATATGCTTCATTCAGTGTATCCTTCACCATTAATGTCTGCATATTTTGCTGCAGTGATGGGAGAGAGAGCAGAAAAACTTCAGTGACCCATTAATCTTATTTGGGTCCTTTTCTTCTTTGTGCTCATCCTCTGCTAATTGCAGTCCCATATATATTTTATGTGAATATCTGATTATCCCTTAATACAGCGACAACCATGTGCTCATTTTACCCAGGTATGTCTCACCATGCAGCTGAGTGCTCTCTGATGCCAGAGGAAGTTTTCCAGTATGAGTGTGTTGGTATCTGTTTGTGCCGCTCTGTTGTTGACAGCATTATCACTGCCTTAACACGGGAAACTAACTCACTAAGAGTGTGCTACACTTTAACTCTTGTGTGATTATGTTTGGGGT
Organism: Achatina immaculata; assembly: GCA_009760885.1. Lineage (NCBI taxonomy): Eukaryota > Metazoa > Mollusca > Gastropoda > Stylommatophora > Achatinidae > Lissachatina > Lissachatina immaculata. Next base: position 5,829,603 of record CM019698.1, read on the forward strand.
TAGAGTCTGACGAACCTAATAATAAAAGAATCTGCCTAATAAGCAATAGTTCCGGGTTCAAGTCTAGTCAGGTGAAAGTTCACAGATCTCTTGGTAGTGTTTTGTCTTTTTCTCTCACAGCTCAGGTAGTGAGAATAGATGTCTCACTGTTTCTGTTGTTCAGCTTTCTTATAATCATTCAGACTGTGAGATATCTTAGTTTCTGTTGTCCAGGTTTTTTTGTAATAATTCAAATTGTGAAAACAGATGTCTTAGTTTCTGGTAATAAATTACATATGTAAGGAACACCGAAGTCCAGATTTGTGGATGAGCAGTGTGGCAAAGTTTTTAATGACTTAAACAAATAAATAAAAAAAAAATATTTTTTCGTTGTCTCTTCAGGTGCTGTGGAATTATTGCTTCAAATGGTCAGAGCATCAGATGCAAGTAAGTATCTTCAGAAGGTTTTTTTTAAAAATTAGTTTTGCGTTGGAAAAGAAAGAGAACAGATCTGTTGATATTCGTTTGATAAACCGAGCAACATGTTTTGATATTTATTGGAAGTGAAATTTTTCTGTCTTTTTTGGCAGCCATGTCTTCCATCTATCACTTATCACTTATCGTTTGTTTAGTTAAAGATCATTAATTGAAGTATTTACATTTGACCAATGAAAGTGCAGAGTTATGAAATTAAAACATTTTTTTCCACAAACTATATAGTTTTGACAGTTTCTTTTTTGATTTATTGATAAGCTTTCAAAGGGTTAACTTGCTTCAGAAAGATGGTGCACAGATGTTAAATGGCCACTGCCACATGGAGATGATGATCATCTTTGATCTTTTCCAGTTATGTAGTTCTCAGCAGCACTCACATCGTTCATCTTTCCTGAGCTGTTAAACGTCACATAGGACTTGTATGGTAGTTCGCCAAGTTTTTCTGTTTTCAGCAAGTTTTTCAGCCTCGTCAAGGGATTTTATGCATACTAATTTGGCCTCTCTTAACAATGTCCTCTTTAGAGTTTCATGTAGTCGACCTCTTTTTCTTTGGCCTGTTGTGCTCCACTTGATAGCTTGTTTTGGGATTCTCTGATTATTTCTTCTCATCACATGACCAATATATGTCCATCTCCTTTGTCTGATCACCCAAGAGACAAGTTGTTGTTTGCTCATCTGCCTTATCTCTACTTTGTTCTTGAATTCGTTCCACTTTATACCGAGTATTTCCCATAGACATTTATATTTTTTCAAAGAGTCTAATTTCTTGTCTGTTTCTTTAGTTGTTTTCCAGCTTTCGCATGCATAAATAAATAATCTTAACTTGGTTTTTGTGCTTATAACTTTTGAATTTCATATGTTCTCAAGATTCTTGAAGGTCAATGCTGTTTTTGCAGTTCTAATTCAAACTTCCTTTCTGGTGACACCATCCTGGTCTGTGTAGCTGCCAAGGTATGCAGATTAGTTTACTTCATCAACAGCTGTTCCTTCTACATATATTTTTCCTTCTTGATTAATGGGAAGTTTCATTATTTTATTTTCTCCTTGTTAATTTCAAGACCTATTTTGCTAGCCAAGGAAGACAAGATATCATGTTTTTTTTTTGCATGGAATTCACATTGTCACTGATAAGAGTTATGTCATCTGCAAAATCAAGATCTTCTAGTTGGGTCATATGTACCCAATCAATGCCCATTTTACCTGTGCAACATTTTTTCATTGTGAAGTCTATGGCAATTCCAGAAAAGCAAGGGAGATGGTATACATTCTTTGTTTCACACCTGTTTCAGTCCTTCTTCTGTGTTGACTGCATAAACATATCCATTGTAGAGATCCTTAATGATGACAATGTTAGTTGGTATTCCGTATATTCTTAAAATTCTCCACATTGAATCTCTGTGTATGCTATCAAATGCCTTTTTAAAGTCTATGAAGTTCAGGATTAATGTGATTAATGCTTTTCAATATGTTCTTCAAGTTTTATTCTTAGAGTAAAGATCTGGTCGAGACAGCTTCTCCCTTTTAGAAATCCTGCTTGTTCTTCTCTCATTAAGTCTATTCAGTATGACTTTGCAAAATACTTTTGACACAACTGATAGTAATGTTACTCTTCTCCAATTATTGTAGTTGCTAAGGTTGCCTTTTTTTTTTTTTTTGGTATTTTAACAATGATTCCTTTTTTCCATTTAGAAGGGACCTTTTCTTCTTTCCAAACTTTATTAAACATTCTCTGTAGTTGGCTCATGTTGTCACTGTTAGTAGCTTGTAACATTTCACAGCACTACACACAATAAATTTTTAGGCTTTCATTTTCTTCTATCTTTTTTGTTTTGTTTTTTGTTTAACAGGTACATGGTAGCGGAGTGCTCTTATCTTCCACCATCCTTCATTTTGACATTGTCCAGCAGGTACGTGTGTGATAAAACAAGGTCCATGAAGCAGCTGGTATGTGATTGAGAAGTAATAATCTTGTGCTCTGTTGAGGATTCTAGTCTTTTGTAGTTTCTGTATGACTGTGCTCTGTTGAGGATTCTAGTCTTTTGTAGTTTCTGTATGACTGTGCTCTGTTGAGGATTCTAGTCTTTTGTAGTTTCTGTATGACTGTGCTCTGTTGAGGATTCTAGTCTTTTGTAGTTTCTGTATGACTGCACTCTGTTGAGGATTCTAGTCTTTTGTAGTTTCTGTATGACTGCTCTGTTGAGGATTTCTAGTCTTTTGTAGTTTCTGTGTGACTGTGCTCTGTTGAGGATTCTAGTCTTTTGTAGTTTCTGTATGACTGCGCTCTGTTGAGGATTCTAGTCTTTTGTAGTTTCTGTATGACTGTGCTCTGTTGAGGATTCTAGTCTTTTGTAGTTTCTGTATGACTGTGCTCTGTTGAGGATTCTAGTCTTTTGTAGTTTCTGTATTACTGCACTCTGTTGAGGATTCTAGTCTTTTGTAGTTTCTGTATGACTGCTCTGTTGAGGATTCTAGTCTTTTGTAGTTTCTGCATGACTGCTCTGTTGAGGATTCTAGTCTTTTGTAGTTTCTGTATGACTGCTCTGTTGAGGATTCTAGTCTTTTGTAGTTTCTGTATGACTGTGCTCTGTTGAGGATTCTAGTCTTTTGTAGTTTCTGTATGACTGCTCTGTTGAGGACTCTAGTCTTTTGTAGTTTCTGTATGACTGCTCTGTTGAGGATTCTAGTCTTTTGTAGTTTCTGTATGACTGCACTCTGTTGAGGATTCTAGTCTTTGCAGTTGTAGAGTTTCTGTATGACTGCACTCTGTTGAGGATTCTAGTCTTTGCAGTTGTAGAGTTTCTGTATGACTGTGCTCTGAACTTATGTGCAGTGTCTTACTGTAATAGAAAATAACTGTTCACTGTTCACAGAAACAGACGACTGATGCAGATGTGTGTTATAAATAGTTGGAAACCAGGGGTTCTCAACAGATAGGTTGCTGTTCCCAAGGGGACAATTTCAAGTCTACGAGGAGAACCATGTAATAAAAATACGAGGGTCATACTGAAAGTTATGAGCACAAATTTTGTAAAAATCAGAATTTATAGATAGAGAAAATATAAATGTATCACCTTAACTTGCGTCCTTTGCACTTCATGTAGAGACCATCATGTGTCACATGATCACGTGGGGCATAAACAAAATGGTGGATGCTGAAGTTTCGTTTCATCAATGTACTGTTGTTGACTTCCTCATTAAAGAAGAAATCACCGCTGCTGAAATTCACCAAAGACTTCAACTTGCTTATGGAGATATGTGTATTGGTGCTAGCAGTGTTAGGAGGTGGGTGAAACTTTTCAAAGATGGAAACACGGGCATCCAAGATATGCCTCGCAGCAGTTGCCCTCGAACTGCTCCACTGAACGCAACGTGGAAAGGGTTGACGACATCATTAAAGAAGACTGTCACAGTTTCTGAAATCACTTTAAATCTTGAAATAGGACACAATGCAGTACAGGAAATGATTGAAACCCTAGGCTATAGAAAAGTTTGCCTACTGTGTCCCACAGGAGAGAATGTCCAGAACATGTACTTGTATGAGCTCCCTGTAACTGCGAGCTGCTGTTCTTTGCAGCCGATGCTGTAGAGATGTTGAGTCACAGCATCGTATCGATGTGGGAGCTGGTTATGGCGGCTACTTTTTCAGTCTCGGAGTACAGCTAAAAAGCAGGGGGTGTGCAATGCTTCTTTAGCAGACCCCACCACCATGGGGACTGTGGTGATCCCTGCCCTGTTAGCCAGGCTAGGCCTGTTACTGGGGGTACCATGGAGAGGTGGGACAGGGTCTTGGTCAGCTATGTGTCGCTGATTACCTTATCGGGCATCTTCACCTCCAGAACGTCCAGAAAGCAGTGCATCTGTGCCGTCGGTCAGCTGGAATGGAATTCTACTGGGAGGGTATTTTCAAACTTAGAGTGATGGGAAAAATGTGTGCAGAGAAATGGAGATTATATTGAAAAGTGAAGAAAGGATGCAGATAAGGTGATACATTTATATATTCCCTATCTATAAATTCTGATTTTTAAAAAGTTTTTGCTCACGACTTTCAGTATGACCTTCGTAGAAGGAGTGTATCATGGTGAAAATCTTTTCTGGATGATGATATGATATATCAGGTAGTATGACATTGTTTATGACTGTCTTAATCGTCATCAGTGCTGTTTATCTTGTTATTAGTTGTCTAGTGGTTTTAATTCTTGTTGTAAGAAGATTACTTTCAGTAATTTAATTTTTGCTGATAGATCTGGTTTAATGATCTTTGAACCACTCCGTAGCCAACAGAGGCAATGGTATAGTTTTATGACTGACAAAAATAACAGGTTTATTGATGAGAAGAATGAGGGTGAAGTATGTGAAGATGAATGAAGCATCTGCCACAAAGCAGGAAACCACAAAATAAGGTCATGTCTTCCCGGCGAGAACTAGTTCGCCATTGGGAAGTGAGACAAGTCAGAATAACAAAAAAAAGCTACCTAATCACATACTCGTACTTACAAAAATTGGAAATCTCACACTGAACTAACTCATCACTTCAGAAATTCCAATAATGAATTCCACGAATAAAAAAAATGACACACTCAACTTCTACTACATTGCTGATGAAATAACAATCTAAGCTGTCCAGAAAAGGACAAACAAAAATGCAACCACATCTTGGAAAAACCCAACAATGAATTCCCTCAGGAAATTCCTATGCTAGCTACATCTCTGCAAAACTCAAGAAGCCATGACTCTAAACTGTCTAATCTCAACTGTCTCTGATCTCTGCTTGCTCTGTTCTGAACTTCTTTCTTTTTTTTTTTTCATCAAATCAGTTTTATATCTCTACTATTGCTCTAGAATCTATTGTTTTGACACTTTACATGTTAACTAAACTGGCACGAAAGTCACTACGAAACTTAACCTTTCCCTATTTCTCCGCTACAGTTTTCTTACGACAGCAAAATATTTTACTCTTGTACTCAGTCACCTTAACCTTGAGTCTTGACTGTAATATTTCATTTTTTCCCCTGTGCTTCTTGTACAAGTTCATGAGTTCAGAGGCTGACATTCAAGGAACAGTACTCCTGCTTTCCTAACTTTTGACTTTATACAGTCCCTTTGACTACAAAATACTATCACATATCACATATATGGGGGAGGATTTGGAGACAGTCTGGTTTGAGAAAGGAGAACTGGTAGCTGGGATATTGAGAACTGTTGATTTAAAAGCATATGCCACTAAGTGATGAAGTACAGGAATATCATATCTGCTTCTGCTCAGTTGACGTAAGTGACACAACAGCCTGTTTTTGAGAACTCTGTTCTAGCAGTAAGTTAGGGTCTTGGGTCTCTGTGACTCGGTTTCTTTGGTGCCTGTGTCATTTACTCTGTCCTCCTTGTGTATGTGTGTGTGTGTGTACATGCATGTACACAGCTCATTTATGCCATGCTCGTGTAGTTAACTCAGCCCTTTTTCTTCTTCTTCAGCTTTCCAAGCCATTAAAGCTCACTGCTACAGATAAAGTTCGCCACCATTCCTCTCTATTCCTAATCTTCTCTCTCAAGTTCGTGACACCAATTTCTTTTATATCCTCTTCTATGTTGTACTTCCATCTCTGTCTTGGTCTACCCCTTGGTCTTGTTTCCCTCATCTCTTGTGCATACATCATTTTCATTTGTCTGTTCTCTTCCATTCTTTCTGCATGCTCCAGCCAGCATAGTCTGTTCAGTTTCAAGACATTTATGATACATTGGGATTTCAATAAGCTAAATTAAATAACAGCCTACAATAAGAGCAGCCGTCATGTATGGATCAGAAATGTGGAGTTACAACAAAGAAAGATGAACAACAATTGCAGTTCTTTGAGAAGAAGATCTAAGAAGAATCTTTGGGCCGATAAAGTACACCAACAGTGGAGAATGGAGAGCTAGAAAGAACACTGAACTGAACAGCTTATTTAACTCATCTTTAGTATTTCAAATTAATGCATTTATCATTTTTGTTTCAGAAAAACTTCCAGGGCAATTTACATAACTGACAGTTCTGTTTTGCAGTCAAAAGAGGCGGAGGTGAGATTTATGTTATTTTGAACGATGAAGAATGTTATCTTTTCAGTGTTAACTTATCATTATGTTAAAATGAGAATTTGTGACTTTAAACACCCCAAAACTGCTAATTTGATGTATTTGGTTTTCATGATCACTTATGATATTTTCATAAATCCCCAAGTGCCATTTTTCATGTTATTTTTAGTCACAAGTACTACAACTTTAAGTTGACCACTGAAAGTGCAGGAACTTGTGATTATGAAGTATTTTCATACAATTCCAGTATTTTTTTTTTTTTTGAGTTTTCATTTTTAAACCTAACTTTGTGCAGACATGGCAGTATTGCCATAGTCAAAGGGAGATAATAGGCTCAAACATATGGAAAGCAAGATTACTCTCCCTTAACAGATATTCTCTGCTTGTTGACCCTAGCTCAGGAAACATGTGTGAGAGTAATGAAATAGTAAAGTTTAGGTCTCAAGCTTATGGTAGTTAGGTACAGTAGCGAAAAGTTCACTATCACACGAGTATTGTAGTGTAAAAATAGAAGATTAAATTTTGTAGAGTTTTATGCTAGCTCAGTTAATGGGGAGGGTGTAGTTTCATGGGTTTTTAGAGTTCTAGCGTTATAAAACTTGTTTTTAGAGAAGTTCTAGGGTTATAAAACTGGTTTTTAGAGAAGTTCTAGGTTTATAAAACTGGTTTTTAGAGAAGTTCTAGGGTTATAAAACCGGTTTTTGAGCAGAGTAAAGACACATCAGACATGAGACAGAACTCAGAGAAAGTTGAATAGTTTCATTATGATTGTTGTCAGAGCTAGAGATACATCAGATTAGAGAACAGTTAGGCTAGAGTTTTGGCTAGAGTTGTGGGATTGTTCCAAGATGTAGTTGTGTTTTCTGATTTGTGCCTTTTAGGACAACTTAGTTGTTAGCTATTTGAAAATGCAGTAGACTGTGTGTCAGTTTTCCACTTGAGGAGGTTCATTATGTTATTGTTGGAAATGTGTGACTGAGATTCTCTCACTTCCCAGTGGCAAACTAGTTCTCGCCAGGAAGCTGTGGTCCTGTATGTTTTTTCCTGCTGTGTATGGCAGAAGTTTACTTCATCTTCATGCTATTCACTTTCATTTTACCCATTAATAAACTTGTCATTCATACTACACCATTGACCCAGTTGGCTCTCCTGTCTATGTCAGTAGTTGAGTCTTGAAAGTCTGCCAAGTTCATCATTGTTCTATGTTGACCTAGTGTCTGGTGTTGAATGCCTGAGTTTGTTATACGTTCTGAGTGTTTAACAAGGAATGAAGGGCTTTAAGATCTAAAACCAGATTCTCCCAGAATTCTGTCAGTAAAGTAGAACACTAGACAACATATCTGTCAGCAGTAATATTTTGATGGCTACAACCCTTTGTAGTAGCAGGAGCTATCTTGTCTCATAATAGACACGTACTAGTAAATTGGTTCCAAGTCTAGAGAGAGGCATATTGCAAAACAGGTTAAGATCGTGTATTTTTGTTTTTGTCAGCGTACCATGATCTTAAATTTGATTATTTTCCGCAGTTGTCTCTCCTGAATTTTGTACCCAAGGACGATCCCACCAGACCAGTCACATTTCTAGAGTTACCTCCCTCGGCCTGCGTGTGTCCTCAAAGTCTATGTGAGTCCCCATCATAACAGCCATGCATCGAAGCTTGATGGTTTTAGTGTGTATCTTAAACATTTAAAACATTTGCCATGTAACCAAATTTGCTGATTTTGAATGGAGGCCTGTAAATTCATATAACTGGAAATGTTACAGATCATGTTACTAAAGCAGTAATCTTGATATTAGCCTACAGATAGATATAAAACTCAACAAACATGTACTGAGTTGGTTAGCTCTTGCCTAACTAAAGAGTGTACATGACCCGCGAACATGTTTTGTGGCATACGGCTCAGCAGTAATGTGTTGGTAGGAATTGACAGTATCTATTTTTAGCATGTAAGGTGGAATAAAATTACAAACTCTTGACTATGAAACAAAACATGTGACTGTAATAATTATATTTTTTTTCATAAAATTTATGGCCTGTGTGAGGCTGAGTATATTCAACATACAAGTGCTCCAGACAAGATTTGTTTTTTTTTTTTGCTCCAGTTGTTATACATTTGACAAGAATTGCTGGCAGTGATGATTCAGAACAAGACTTTGCTGAACTGAGAGAAAAGCTGTTTGCTCCGGAAACATCTGGTATGATAGAGAATAGTTTGTTCTTATTATTTTATGATGCCATGTTGCATTGTCTGTGTATGCTGGTTTATGGTGTATAAAATTATCCTGTCATGTGCAGTAACCGCGGGATTTAGAGTAAATGAAGGAGCTGAATAATGAGAGAGGAGAACATATAAAGTGTTACGTTTGCTTCTTCGTCTTTCACCTTCCAAGTTCTATGTAAAGACCCTGGGAGTCATCGCCTAGAGCGGCTCAGCCTCCATAGAATACGCAGCAGAGTAGAGATTCATTGCTGCAAACCTTTCATGGGGAGACAGCATGAAATGATGATGATGATGATGAATTCCTCTGATGATCTGTGAGTTATGTAGTTGTTTTTATGCCTGTAGTAGAGTTATGTGGTAGAGTTTCCATGCCTGTAGTAGAGTTATATGGAAGAGTTTCCATGCCTATATTAGAGTTATGCAGTAGAGTTTCCATGCCTGTAGTAGAGTTATATGGAAAAGTTTCCATGCCTATATTAGAGTTATGTAGTAGAGTTTCCATGCCTGTAGTACAGTTATATGGAAGAGTTTCCATGCCTATATTAGAGTTATGTAGTAGAGTTTCCATGCCTGTAGTAGAGTTATATGGAAATGTTTCCATGCCTATATTAGAGTTATGTAGTAGAGTTTCCTACACTGAATCTTCTGTTTGACACGTATGTCCAAACTCCCATCCTTTGCTGGTGTCCTGTTTCTGGATTTTTCTTTCTTATTGCTCTTAACCTGATAGTCAGATTCATCACCACCATCCTCAAAATCATCACTGTCATCATCATCTCCACCACCATCCTCAACATCATCACGATCATCATCACCACCATCCTCAACATCATCATCACCACCATCCTCAACATCATCATCACCACCATCAACATTGTGACTCTAATCATCATCACCACCATCCTCAACATCATCATTATCATCAGCATCACCAGCAGCACTCTCAACATCATCACCAACACAACCACTATCAACATCATCATCATCACTCTCAACATCATCATCACCACCACCACCACTCTCAACATCATAACTATCATCACCACTACTATCACCATCATCACTATCATCACCACCACCATTCACTACCATCATCACCATCACCACTCTCAATATCAGCATCACCGCCACACTCTCAACATCATCATTATGATCATTGTCACCACCACCACCACTCTCAGCATCATAATCACCACTCTCAACATCATCACTATCATCACAACCACTACTTTCAATGTCATCACTATCATCACAGCCACTACTTTCAATGTCATCACTATCATCACAACCACTACTTTCAATGTCATCACTATCATCACAACCACTACTTTCAATGTCATCACTATCATCACAACCACTACTTTCAATGTCATCACTATCATCACAACCACTACTTTCAATGTCATCACTATCATCACCACCACTACTTTCAATGTCATCACTATCATCACCACCACTACTTTCAATGTCATCACTATCATCACCACCACTACTCTCAACATCATCACTATCATCACAACCACTACTTTCAATGTCATCACTATCATCACAACCACTACTTTCAATGTCATCACTATCATCACAACCACTACTTTCAATGTCATCACTATCATCACAACCACTACTTTCAATGTCATCACTATCATCACAACCACTACTTTCAATGTCATCACTATCATCACCACCACTACTTTCAATGTCATCACTATCATCACCACCACTACTTTCAATGTCATCACTATCATCACCACCACTACTTTCAATGTCATCACTATCATCACCACCACTACTTTCAACATCATCACTATCATCATAACCACTACTTTCAATGTCATCACTATCATCACCACCACTACTTTCAATGTCATCACTATCATCACAACCACTACTTTCAATGTCATCACTATCATCACAACCACTACTTTCAATGTCATCACTATCATCACAACCACTACTTTCAATGTCATCACTATCATCACCACCACTACTTTCAATGTCATCACTATCATCACCACCACTACTTTCAATGTCATCACTATCATCACCACCACTACTTTCAATGTCATCACTATCACCACCACCACTCTCAACATCATCACTATCATCACAACCACTACTTTCAATGTCATCACTATCATCACAACCACTACTTTCAATGTCATCACTATCATCACCACCACTACTTTCAATGTCATCACTATCATCACCACCACTACTCTCAACATCATCACTATCATCATCACCACCACCACTCTCAACATCATCACTATCATCATCACCACCACCACTCTCAACATCATCACTATCATCATCATCACCACCACCACTCTCAACATCATCACTATCATCATCATCACCACCACCACTCTCAACATAATCACTATCACCACCACCACTCTCAACATCATCACTATCTTCATCACTACCACCACTCTCAACATCATCACTATCATCATCATCACCACCACCACTCTCAACATAATCACTATCACCACCACCACTCTCAACATCATCACTATCATCATCATCACCACCACCACTCTCAACATAATCACTATCACCACCACCACTCTCAACATCATCACTATCATCATCATCACCACCACCACTCTCAACATCATCACTATCATCACCACCACCACTCTCAACATCATCACTATCACCACCACCACTCTCAACATCATCACTATCTTCATCACTACCACCACTCTCAACATCATCACTATCATCATCATCACCACCACCACTCTCAACATAATCACTATCACCACCACCACTCTCAACATCATCACTATCATCATCATCACCACCACCACTCTCAACATAATCACTATCACCACCACCACTCTCAACATCATCACTATCATCATCATCACCACCACCACTCTCAACATCATCACTATCATCATCATCACCACCACCACTCTCAACATCATCACTATCACCACCACCACTCTCAACATCATCACTATCATCATCATCATCATCACCACCATGATTGTTTTACCTGCAGGTGAAGACAGGAATAAGCCAAAGATTTTGTGGTCATTATATTTTACACAAGAAGACAAAAGTCAAGTGACAAGTTCAGACTTGGCAGTGGAGAATGTTCTTGCTGCTTCTGCAGGTGGAGATACTGGAGTGGACTTAGATTTTTGTGTGCAGGAGGTGAGACTGTACATCTGTTGGTCTTAATGATGTGTTCAGAATTTGTGGTGTTTGCATGCTATCATTTTCTCCAACAAAATGGTATGATTCTGTTCAGTGGTAGATTACCAGCTAGGCCTCTAGGTTCAACTTAGCACGTGCCCCCGCTGACCTTCACCTTCAGTCTCCTGTACAAAATTAATAAAACAATAATCATTATTTTCTTACGTTATTTTTTTCCTTGACAATAACAAAAACACCCTGGGTGAGGAAGGAATGGTCAGTGCACCCTGGGTGAGGAAGGAATGGTCAATGCACCCTGGTTGGTCAGTGCACCCTGGGTGAGGAAGGAATGGTCAGTGCACCCTGGGTGAGGAAGGAATGGTCAGTGCACCCTGGGTGAGGAAGGAATGGTCAGTGCACCCTGGGTGAGGAAGGAATGGTCAGTGCACCCTGGGTGAGGAAGGAATGGTCAGTGCACTGTGGGTGAGGAAGGAATGGTCAGTGCACCGTGGGTGAGGAAGGAATGGTCAATGCACTGTGGGTGAGGAAGGAATGGTCAATGCACTGTGGGTGAGGAATGAATGGTCAGTACACTGTGGGTGAGGAAGGAATGGTCAATACACTGTGGGTGAGGAAGGAATGGTCAGTACACTGTGGGTGAGGAAGGAATGGTCAGTACACTGTGGGTGAGGAAGGAATGGTCAATACACTGTGGGTGAGGAAGGAATGGTCAATACACTGTGGGTGAAGAAGGAATGGTCAATACACTGTGGGTGAGGAAGGAATGGTCAATGCACTGTGGGCAAGGAAGGAATGGTCAGTTCACTATGGGTGAGGAAGAAATAGTCAGTGCACCATGGGTGAGGAAGGAATGGTCAGTGCACTGTTAGTGAGGAAGGAATGGTCAGTGCACTGTTGGTGAGGAAGGAATGGTCAGTGCAATATGTGTGAGGAAGGAATGTTCAGTGCACCATGGGTGAGGAAGGAATGGTCAGTGCACTGTTGGTGAGGAAGGAATTTCAGTGCACTATGGGTGAGGAAGGAATAGTCAGTGCACTGTGGGTGATGAAGGAATAGTCAGTGCACTGTGGGTGATGAAGGAATGGTCAGTGCACCTTAGATGGAGGTCCTTGCTCATACTTCTTGCCTTGGTGAAGCTGGATACATATGTAGATATCATATCAGAGAAGCTAATCCTTGCAACACAGACATTGTTTATTGTTATCATGGAGAGTATTGTTATCATGGAGGTTATTGTTATCATGGAGTTTATTGTTATCATGGAGGTTATTGTTGTCATGGTTCATTGTGCAGATCAAATACTGCCAGGATCAGCCATGAGAGAAACTCTTTAGCTAAATGTTTGGCAATATCTACAAACAGCAAACATCTCTCTACTTCAGAATCGTCTCTACATATTGAAGGGAGCCTTTATAATCATACATTTGTGTGTTCCATTTCTTGAATCACCATATTTTTGTTGGTTAAATGGCTATGAATGTGTATATTACATCATATATATATATATATATATATATATATATATACAAGTTTATATGTATATAATGTCTTGTCTATATTTGATTAGTGTGTATATAAATTTTACAAGCATTTTACTTCTGCAGGTACAGTATAATTAATGCTTCCATTAAACAAATGACTTGGTCATCTGAACATATGTCTGTACATGAGATATAACCAGACACATCTCATGAATAAACAGACATATCATGTTCAGGCAACCAAGTCTGAAGTACAAAGATCTAACGGGACTATTATACATCAATTTGATAATATAATATCATCATCATCACCTTTCACTCCCTTGAGAGCATAGGCCACAGATAAGGGCCTTCCAGTCATCCCTGTTCTTGGAATTATTCTCTGCTTCCTTCCATGTGCATCCCTTTTCTCTGAGCACTGTTATAATTTCTCTTCTCCAAGTAAATCAAATAGAAGATCTTGATTTTGCAGATGACATAACTCTTATCAGTGACAATGTGAAATCAATGCAGGAAAAAACATATTCCCTGTCTTCCATGGCTAGTAAAGTAGGTCTTGAAATTAACAAAGACAAAACAAAAATAATGAAACTTCCCATTAATCAAGAAGGAAAAATATACATAGAAGGAACAGTTGTTGATGAAATAAACCAATTTGCATACCTTGGCAGCTACATAGACCAGGATGGTGACACCAGGAAAGAAATCAGAATTAGAATTGCAAAAGCAGCATTGTCCTTAAAAAATCTTGAGAACATATGGAATTCAAAAGTTACAAGCACAAAAACCAAGTTAAGATTGTTCAATTCAAATGTGATATCCACCCTCATTTATGAGTGCGAAAGCTGGAAATCAACTAAAGAAATAGACAAAAAATTAGACTCTTTTGAAAACAAATGCCTAAGGAAAATACTTGATATAAAGTGGAACGAATTCAAGAACAATGCAGAGATAAGACAGATGAGCAAACAACAACCAGTCTCATGGGTGATCAGAAAAAGAAGATGGACATATGTAGGCCATGTGATGAGAAGAAGCAACCAGAGAAAACCAAAACAAGCTATCAAGTGGAGCACAACAGGCCAAAGAAAAAGAGGTCGACCACGTGAAACTCTAAAGAGGACATTGTTAAGAGAAGCCAGTTTAGTGGGCATAACTTCCTTTGATGAAGTTGAAAGATTCGCAGAGAACAGGATCTCTTGGCAAATAACTATGCGAGCCCTATATGACATTTAACGGCATGAGAAGGATGTAAGAAGTAAGTCTAGGTCTTCCTCATTTTCTGTTTCCTTGAGGATTCCATGTCATTACCTGTCTTGCCCTGCTGGTGTTGGGTTTTCTCAGAGTGTAGCCAGTCCACCCCCACTTCCTTGACATGATTTGTAGGTTCACAGGTTCTTGTCCTGCCCTTTCCCAGACCTCCTCATTCCTGATCTTGTCCTGCCATTTAATGTTTAAAATCTTCCTCAAGCAGTAGTTCATGAATGTTTGTATCCTCTGTTATATTGTCTTGTTATCAGAGTCCCTTCCTTTCCCAAGACAAAGTTTCCTGGTTTTCTTCTCTGTGTTTCTGTAATGCTGCAGTTTTTTTTACAGGGAACAGGTCGTTGGCCTATCCCCCAACCTCCCTAGTCATCTCTGATGACATACGTGGAAGGTGGCAGTGGTCCTATTCTTTTCTCCCAAGATCTAGTCCCTGATAACCACGCAGGTGAATATAATATGTCATATAACAACAGCATTGTATATGCCATATTGCCTGTGTCCCTGCAAAATGATCTTTGTACTTCAGATTTGTTTGCTGAAATATATGTCTGTGTGTGATATATGTCTGTCTATGTGTGATATATGTCTCTCTGTGTGTTGATATATGTCTCTCTGTGTGTGATATATGTCTTTCTGTGTGTGATATATGTCTGTCTATGTGTGGTATAAGTCTTTGTGTGTGTGATATATGTCTGTCTGTGTATTGATATATGTATGTCTGTGTGTGATATAAGTCTTTCTGTGTGTGTGATATATGTCTGTCTGTGTGTTGAAATATGTATGTCTGTGTGTGATATATGTCTGTCTGTGTGTTAATATATGTATGTCTGTGTGTTGATATATGTATGTCTGTGTGTGATATGTCTTTCTGTGTATGATATATGTCTGTCTGTGTGTTGATGTATGCATGTCTGTGTGTGATATGTCTTTCTGTGTATGATATATGTCTGTCTGTGTGTGATATATGTCTGTGTGTTGATATATGTCTGTCTGTGTGTTGATATATGTCTGTCTGTGTGTTGATATATGTCTGTCTGTGTGTGATATATGTCTGTCTGTGTGTAATAAATGTCTGTCTGTTTGGCATTTGTATATTATCACATTGTCTGTGCCCTTAGTGAAAGGTAATGTTTTGTTGTTTTTTTTAACAGGCAAAATGTATTTTTAACACCATTTGCCCAGAGGAAGAGTTCTTGCCTAAACCCCCAAATCCAGATGATATTATCCATGTGGATGATGTGGATGCAGCAGTAGCAACAGGGTCATCTGAGTATGAGACTAAAGATAATGAGGCTGGAGACAGTGAGACTGAAGTCAGTGAGAAAGATGTTGATAAGAAGGGAGATTCAGCTCAAGGGAGTAATGATATTGAATCTCTGGGGAGTCTTGTAGAGAAAGTCAACATTGAGACAGGAGAATCATGAACTGAGCCTGTTGCTGAGGGCTAGATTGACAGAGAGCATGCACTTTAATGCAGTAACTCAGACCATGCTGAAATTAAGAATACCATACAAAAATCTACAGGGTGATTCAAAATAATTCTTGGGCTTTCTGTGGCCTACAATTTTCAAACCATAAACAACAAAATAAAGCTGCTTATGGAATGTGTAAGTGTAGCTCAGACAGTTTTATTTAGCAATGCTGTAAATTACTGCAGCGGTGTCTGGGAGAAAATATAGCAACATACCTCAGAATAATAACTTTTAAAGAGAAAACAGCGTGGCTACTTTGGTTTTTCAAAACAAAGTCCATTGTCAGAGCACAAAGTCATTACCGTACTTTCCACCTTCACTACCTGATGTTGATCAAAGCAGTTTCAAGAGACTGGTAGTGTTCTGTTTATCAAGAAACTTGTAGTGCTCTGCACATCAAGAGACCTGGTATTGCTCTGTACATCAAGAGACTGGTAGTGTTCTGTACATCAAGAGACTTGTAGTGTTCTGTACGTCAAGAGACATATAGTGTTCTGTACATCAAGAGACATATAGTGTTCTGTACATCAAGAGACATATAGTGTTCTGTACATCAAGAGAGATATAGTGTTCTGTACATCAAGAGAGATATAGTGTTCTGTACATCAAGAGAGATATAGTGTTCTATACATCAAGAGAGATATAGTGTTCTGTACATCAAGAGACATATAGTGTTCTGTACATCAAGAGACTGTTAGTGTTCTGTACAAAAAAAAGAAACAGGAAGAGTGAGTATTTTGTGGGGAAAATGTTGATCAAATCCAGGAAGTGTTTTATTGAATCAAGAAAAGGATGAGCTTCTTTGCAGTTAGATAACCATAGATGACTGTTAGGGGGGTTGTTTATAACTGTCTTCACTTCCATGCCTGGATAGTGCAGACCGTGCAGGCTTTAAAGCCAGACAGTGAACCTGCTATTTGCAAGACCCCTGAAACCTCTCTCACCGAACTGGAGCTAAGAATTGTTGCAGCAATAAAAAAAGTTACACAGCAAATGCTGGAGAATACATGGAGGAAAACTAAATGCCATTTTGAAACTTTATGTAACATAGAAGGCGTGTATAATTGAAGTTGTTTAGCGTTCTGCAGTATTGATTCCACAGATATTTCCAGGTTACATTTTCCTATTCTGTAAGCAGATTTTGTTGTTTACTGTTAGAAAATTATATGGCATGAACATGGTGGCAATAATTTTGATTCACCCTGTATATCTATTTCTCTGACATGTATGAAATAAATACATTTCTGATCAGTAAACATTAGGAACAATTTTATGACAGTTGTGATGTTTGATGTTTCCAAGGTTTTGATATTTTATATTTTAGAAAATAGACCAAGAAAGCTGATAAGCTATCATCTTAGTAATGATGTCTGCTGTATACAGGAATAATGATGTCTGCTGTATACAGGAATAATGATGTCTGCTGCATACAGGAATAATGATGTCTGCAGAATACAAGAATACAAAAATAATGATGCCTGCTATATACAGGAAAAAAAGTAATTTGTGTTGTATTCTGGAATAATGATGTATGCTGTATGCAGGAGTGATGATATACAAGTATGCTTTATTCAGGAGTGATGATATACAAGTATGCTGTATGCAGGAGTGATTATATACAAGTATGCTGTATGCAGGAGTGATGATATACAAGTATGCTGTATGCAGGAGTGATGATATACAAGTATGCTGTATGCAGGAGTGATGATATACAAGTATGCTATATGCAGGAGTGATGATATACAAGTATGCTGTATGCAGGAGTGATGATATACAAGTATGCTGTATGCAGGAGTGATGATATACAAGTATGCTATATGCAGGAGTGATGATATACAAGTATGCTGTATGCAGGAGTGATGATATACAAGTATGCTGTATGCAGGAATAGCTCTTGTGCAAGCAGGTAAAAATAATTATGTCTGAATTTGTGGATTTTTTCTTAAATGGTTTATTTGTACATTGAGATTTTCATACATTTTGTGCAATCCTGTCAAATATGTGGTTGCCTGAAATGTTTTGGTTTTTTTTATACCTGACATTTCTAAACTATAGTTTCTCAGTCTGTTTCTGCTCACAGCCTCTCTCTTAGTTCATTACATTTTTATCTTTTAAAACCACCCCCACCACCACACCCCCCACCCAAATGTAGAAAGTTCTTTCCATCAGAACCCTCACAAATTTGGCATCATGACTTTGTGGGGAACCATAAATCATTAGTTGAGAAACTCTGCAGATGATAGTATAGTTTAATACTGCTCAACCTTTTGGGTTGTGAAAGAGGTCCTTGGATGTCTTATAGTATGCAGAGATGAAACAGTGTCAGGGTTTGGGTCAGGGTTAGATTTGTCTTGTTGGCTACAAAGTCCAGAGCTGGCAGTGGTATCCAGATTCTGCATGATGGTCATGGCTGCTGTATTATTTATAGGTAGTGCAGCTCCACTCTCCAAGGACAGATATGACCTCTAGTGGGATGGCACAGTTATTTATGGCAAGCCAGTCCTAGTCAAATCTTGTACTTCAGCCTCCCTCTTGGTGCTGTTGACAACAGATGTATGTGATCTATTGTCCTGGCTGACTGAGTAGTGTTTTATTGGGTCAGCATAGTGGTGGAGCCTAACTAGAACTGTACTTCATTGGTTCACTCTAGAGCTCTCAGAAAACCTTGTGACCCACTGTCATGATGTCTGTATTTTAAGATCATCAGATAGCTCAGGTCGGCAGGGAGATCACAGAAGATCTCATCTTCCTTCCTTATAGAACAATTCTTTTGTGACAAAAAAAGTCTGAGCCCCTGATTTATCACACGTTTTTCTGTGTAGAACAGCAGTTGTATGTCTTAGCTTGTATGTCTTAGCTTGTATATGCTGTGTACAGGTGGATCTAGTGCAGTCAGTTTGTTCTGTGTATTTAATAAATTATGTACGTGTTTTTCACTCACAATCTTATTGTATGTTGTTCCCTGCATAATATGTTGATGTCTGTACGGTATACTCTGTCATGCCACCAAGACAGGTAGGAGACTTGATGTTAGTGCAAGCTTTCCAGATTCTGTAACTGAAAAACCAGGATATTTTTCTCAGACTGACAAAAACAAAGAAAGAAAACCCATTCAAGTATCACCACTAATTACTAAGAAAAGTAGCACCAAAGTTTATGTTTGCATTGTTGCCACACAATCTAATGCGTTTCAGTCAGTTATTTGCATGTCCCTTGCGAAACTTTGCCTCCCTAACAGCTCTCCTGCACCTCTCGGATGTAACAAGATGTCCTGCTGCTGGTGCATCCTTTTGCAGATCATCAACGATGTCTTCCTCTCTTTCTTTTTCCCATTATGTACCCTTTCATGACGGTTTTCTCTATATTATCATGACATTTAATGTGTCCAAAATATTTAAGTTTTCTCTGTTTAATCTTCTTTACTAGTCAACCTTATTCAGTACTAGGTTCTTGTAGTATGGATATATTTGTTCTTTTCTAATTCCATGATATTTGAAGAATTCTTCTGTAACATTTACATTCGAAGGCATTTATGTTTCTCAGCTGTTTTGTTAAGTGTCTAGGTATCGCAGCCATATGTTGCGATGGGAAAGATGCATGCCCTTAAAAATCTGATTTTTATAGTTCTGTCTGTTCCTCTCCACAGATTCTTTAATTGTTTTACTTTCTGAAGAGTGATTGTCCTCTCTTTTAATTTCCCTCTTTGTACCTCCATTATTAGTTAGTAGTGATCCAAGATATTCAAAACTCTCCACTTCTTCCAGTTTTTCCTGATTGATACATATTTCAGCTGCCTTATTTGTTTAATCAGTTGTCATCAATTTAGTTTTCTGTGCATAAGATAAAGGTTTGCTCTTTGCTATTCTTATGGACTGACATAATTAGTTTTTGTATTCCTTTTGTACATTTTGTACATTTCAGAGAATGAGAAACATATTATCCAACACATCCTTATCAATGAATGTTAGAAAACGAGTCCTAAAATGCTATATTGAACCTATCTTGTTATATGGAAGTGAATCATGGACAATAGGCAGGTCTGCACAAAAATCACTGGAAGCAGCAGAAATGTGGTTTATTAGAAGAATGTTGCGAATCCCCTGGACAGCAAAAATAACTAATGAAGAATGTATGAGAAGAGCTGGAGAGACAAAAAACCTTGTCAAAAAGATAAGAGAGAGACAATGTACTTTCATAGGACATGCAATGAGAAGAGGGGGCATTGAAAATATTATAACAACAGGAAAAATAGAAGGAAGAAGATCAAGAGGAAGACCAAGAGAAATGATACTGGACAGTCTGACGGGATGGTGTGAGAGGAGATCACCAACTGAGCTGATGGCATGCATGAAGGATCGGGTACTCTGGAGAAGCATAATAGCCAACGCCAGTTGGCACGGCACCTGATGATGATGATGATGATTCCTTTTGTTGTTGTGGACAGTAATACTGTGTCATCAGCATATCTAATCTCTGGTATTTCATAAGCTCCAATTGTTATGGCATCGTAATATTCTTTGTCTACTTCTCTAACATTTCTCATTATATTTTCAATATACAAATTAAATAAGTAAGGCAACAACAATGCATCTGTATTTATCAATCTTGTTTTCTTCTAAAACATTAACACAGTAATTGTTTGTTTCAGAAGCAGTTTCACTTTTTAAGGAACCGAGTTTAAGAACTTTTATAGTCACATCATTTTTATGACTTAATTCCAGAACAATCAGTGGGAACATTTTCTGGACATCATGGTTACTATCATTGGTCACATTACCAAAATAGTGGGCATTAGCTAAATCACCACATAAATGTTTGTCAGGAGTCTTCAGAAAGTAAATCAGCTAAAGAATCTGTGGAGAGGAACAGACAGAACTACAGTAATCAGATTTTTAAGGGCATGCATCTTTCCCATCGCAACATATGCCTGTGAGACCTGGACACTTAACAAAACAGCTGAGAAACATAAATGCCTTTAAATGTAAATGCTACAGAAGAGTTCTTCAAATATCATGGACACAAAAAAGAACAAATATATCCATACTACAAGAGCTTAATATTGAAGAAGGCTGGCTAGTAAAGAGGATTAAAAGAGAAAACTTAAATATTTTGGACACATTAAACGTCATGATAATCTAGAGAAGACCGTATTGGAAGGGTACATAATGGGAAAAAGAAAGAGAGGAAGACCAAGGCGAAGATGGCTGCAAGACATCATTGATAATCAGCAAATGAATGCATCAGCAGCAGGCCATCTTGCTTACAACCGAGAGGCTTACAGGAGTGTTGTTAGGGAGGCAAAGTTCCGCAAGGAACATGCAAGTGAATGAATGAATGAGTGCCAGGAGCTAAAATGGATTTTACTATTGCTGTTGCTTTAGTTCTCCCAGTGCCGCGTGTTTTGCTGTTTTGGTATCATTAAAAATTTTGGAGCTTAACTTGGTGGTGCAAGCCATTGATTTGAGCAGCATATGATGTTAAATGTGTGATAGCACATTGTCTGTTACACATCGCTTGTGCTGATGTTAAATGTGTGATAGCACATTGTCTGTTACATGGCTTGTGCTGATGTTAAATGTGTGATAGCACATTGTCTGTTACACATCGCTTGTGCTGATGTTAAATGTGAGATAGCACATTGTCTGTTACACATCGCTTGTGCTGATGTTAAATGTGAGATAGCACATTGTCTGTTACATGGCTTGTGCTGATGTTAAATGTGAGATAGCACATTGTCTGTTACATGGCTTGTGCTGATGTTAAATGTGAGATAGCACATTGTCTGTTACATGGCTTGTGCTGATGTTAAATGTGAGATAGCACATTGTCTGTTACATGGCTTGTGCTGATGTTAAATGTGTGATAGCACATTGTCTGTTACATGGCTTGTGCTGATGTTAAATGTGAGATAGCACATTGTCTGTTACATCGCTTGTGCTAATGTTCCCTGCTCAGAAGATTTGGGCACAGAATAACTCTCCCATCTTTTAGAAAAGCTGACATACATGTTTGATTTATGCTTTGTGCTTGCTACATGCTCTTTCATAACACCTCTTCCACCATACACAACGGCAATGTAACACTTACACATTTTATGTTCCGCTTCATGCTCTTTTCTCCCTTGTTGTATAAAAGGCCATTCCTGCGAATATTTTTCCTTGGGCATTTCGAAAACACTTCATGCAGTTATCGTGACACCAGTAATTTAAATTTAAAAAAAAAAGAACATTGGTTTATCTCACCTCTGGTAATAGTAAAGGTAAATGTAATCCTGTCACGCCTTAGAGGCACATAGGGATATGGTGTTAGTGCCCATATTTTCCTTGACCTGTCAGCACTCTAGAGGGTGATATGGTCAGTATCACGCCTGGCTGCCTTTCCTTCTCCAACTCCAGAAGAAGTCGGGTACCCATTTCTACAGCTGGGTGACAGATAATAGTGGAACAGCTTTTATTTTTCTTTCTTTCACTAGCCATAAACCTCAAAGAGATGACACCCAGAAACACATTATTGATTTCAGAGCTGTGATCCAGATGATGGTAAAACCAGAGTGTGTAAATCTTTGCAACCTCTGTAGTTCCAAAAACAAGTAAACTATAAGACAGCAGACAGGGAAAATGTGTAATTCCTTGATCACCAGAGTTTGAGTTTTGCCATACAGATCCTCATTTTCTGTTGGCATAGAACCTCAAAGGTGACACAATATTGCCAATAGGAAATGTTTCTCTCACATAGACAACCAAATGAAAGATTAAATGATGCAAAACCAGAGAAAACATGAGACAACTCCAGCTCGGAGACAGGGACAACATTAGATTTCCATGTTATTGTTTTCTTTCAGAATGTGTACAGCAGTTCTGCCAACCTGAAGCTGTAGGAAGAGAAGTCCTTTCATTTGAAAGGGAAAACAAAAACTGGGACAAATAGGTGTCCCACAAGCATTATCTGGGACAGTGAATTTTTCATTTAAAAACTGAAACTGTCCTAGAAGACAGACATCTGACAATCCTATGATAGTGTCTATATTTTTCTAGACCTGTGACACATCACTGAGCCATGTAGGAGATATGATGTTAGTGTCTATATTATTCTTAGCCTGTTGCCAGTATCAGACTGACCTAGTGTTCCTCCATCAGACCTTTCATAGTCCGAGACTGCTCCTAAAAACATATACAGGACTCCATTTTTTGCAGATGGAACCTACACTTTTTGGCTTAAACTACCAACTTCTTAATGGGGGAGACACAAAAAACATGAAAGTTTGTTAGTTTCCGCAATTTCTTTTTGAACATTCCTTTTTTTAAAAATGTTTTTCTCTTTAAGGTTTTCTTTTAAAATTTGTATTCTTCATAAATCCAGGAGAACTCTCTTTGAGATACAGATAGTCGCTGCTTTCCAATGTCCTGCTTTAAAAAAATTCATTTTTACCTCCCATCGGTTCATTGAAAATAGGAGAATTTGTAATTATAAATTTACCAGATTTTTTTTTTTTTTAGAATGTACAGTAGCTATTTAAAGTATTACTACTTAGTTTATGTACAAATTATAAAGTCAGTCTAGTTTACTTTTGTTTTAAAATAGGCCAGTCTATTGACAGTAAAGTACTGTATACTCATCCTTATAAACTATGTCCATTTTTACTTTCTGACTTGGCCTTAGGAACCGAACCTCATTGGAAAGTGAAGACTATGTGTATTTGGTAAATAATCAGATGCTTATTTTTATAAATGTAGATTCTCATCTATGACTAAAGTTTACAGACAGTAGCTATTATTAGATCATCAGTTATTTATTTTTAGATTGATTGTCTTGTGTTCTCTTCTCTGAAGATTTGTCTCACCACTGCAGTTCTGTATATTCTTGTTATCAAGCATGATATTGTGGGATACGAGCACTTTTGTCTCAGCATTGTAGTCTTGTATATCATTGTTATCATGGATTATACTGCGTGAAACAAGCAAAACGGTCTGAGGTCACGAGAATATAGTTCTGCAGCAAATTCATGGATGCTTGTAGAGTGAATGGCAGAAGCCACCAGTAAACCTATACTTTACCACATGGCAGTGAGGAAGCCACCAGTAAACCTGTACTTTACCACATGGCAGGGAAGAAGCCATCAGTAAACCTGTACCTTACCACATGGCAGGGAAGAAGCCACCAGTAAACCTGTACCTTACCACATGGCAGGGAAGAAGCCACCAGTAAACCTGTACCTTACCACATGGCAGGGAAGAAGCCACCAGTAAACTTGTACTTTACCACATGGCAGGGAAGAAGCCATCAGTAAACCTGTACCTTACCACATGGCAGGGAAGAAGCCACCAGTAAACCTGTACCTTACCACATGGCAGGGAAGAAGCCACCAGTAAACCTGTACCTTACCACATGGCAGGGAAGAAGCCACCAGTAAACCTGTACCTTACCACATGGCAGGGAAGAAGCCACCAGTAAACCTGTACTTTACCACATGGCAGGGAAGAAGCCACCAGTAAACCTGTACTTTACCACATGGCAGGGAAGAAGCCATACTGAATGGAAAATTGCTGTGGAATTTTTTTTCAAATAAGATTTATTTTGTTGCAGTGGCAAGAAAATAAGCGGGTTCAGGGATGTAGTTGTACTGTTAAAGTGATGGAAATCTGAAGAAGGAACATAGATCTTTTTGATGTGTAGAAATTATAGTAATGTGAGTGCTAGCATATGCTCTTCAATTGATGCCTGGTAGTGTTTATTAATCAGTTGATTGTTTGTAAGTTTTCTTTATGATTAATAAGTTTACTTTATGATTAAAAACTGTGGCAACAAACTTGTTGGTGTCATGTAAATTTCTGTGGCTTTCATAAGTTAACACTCAGCAGTGTTAAGCTGTAAAGAAGACTTATCATTTAGGTCCACCACTGTAGCAAACACGTTAATCTTTATCCCATGATGAAATAACACAACAGACTCTCCGAATGCATACTTAGGAACTAGAGTAGAGTGTTGGCTCACCAGATGATGATGATGATGGTCATCACTCTGATATGGCACATTTATTGTCATGCTTGATGCCTCGGACAGGCAGACTCACTGATCAAATATTGGTCGTCTTTGCTAAGTTGTTACAGCTAGTGATGTGACAATCTTTGTGAGGGTTTATGTTGTTCATGTCCCAGTGTTTAGACTTTTCAGTGCCCCAGTGCTTGTCCCAGTGTTTAGACTTTTCAGTGCCCCAGTGTTTAGACTTTTCAGTGCCCCAGTGCTTTTCCCAGTGTTTAGACTTTTCAATGCCCCAGTGCTTGTCCCAATGTTTAGAATTTTCAATGCCCAAGTGCTTGTCCAATGTTTAGACTTTTCAATGCCCCAGTGCTTGTCCAATGTTTAGACTTTTAAGTGGCCCAGTGCTTAGATTTTTTTCAATTCTCAATGTTTGACTTTGTTAAGCACCCAGTGTTTAGACTTTGTTCAGTACAAAATGTTTAGACCTTGTTCAGTGCAAAATGTTTAGATCTAGTTCAGTGCTCCAATGTTTAAACCTTGTTCAATGCCCCAATGTTTAGATCTTGTTCAGTGCCTCAATGTTTAGACTTTGTTCAGTGCCTCAATATTTAAACCTTGTTCAGTGCCCCAATGTTTAGATCTTGTTCAGTGCCTCAATGTTTAGACTTTGTTCAGTGCCCCATTGTTTAAACCTTGTTCAGTGCCTCAATGTTTAGAATTTGTTCAGTGCCCCAATGTTTAGACTTTGTTCAGTGCCCCATTGTTTAAACCTTGTTCAGTGCCTCAATGTTTAGAATTTGTTCAGTGCCCCAATGTTTAGACTTTGTTCAGTGCCCCAATGTTTATACTTTGTTCAGTGCCTCAATGTTTAAACCTTGTTCTGTTCCCCAATGTTTAGACCTTGTTCAGTTCCCCAATGTTTAGACCTTGTTCAGTTCCCCAATGTTCAGACCTTGTTCAGTACCAAATGTTTAGATCTTGTTAGGTGTGGAGGAGTAAAATGTGTAACTTCATGCTTTGTTTTAAGCATATGGTGACCTCACACAAACCAATGCCAGGTCTATGCAAACCTGTAGTACTTTTTCGGCTCTACACAAACCTATAGTAGCTCCACACAAACCTATGCCAGCTCTACAAAAATCTGTAATAACTTCACACTAACCCATGCCAGACCTGTGCAAACTTATAACTTCACGCAAACCTATAATAACTTCACGCAAACCCATAATAACTTCACACAAACTTTTGATGGCTACATACACATTTATGATGACACTATACAAGCTTGTGATGACACTACACAGATTTGTGATGTCACTATACAAGCTTATGATGACACTATACAAACTTGTGATGACACTATACAAGCTTATGATGACATAATAAAAGCTTATGATGACACTGTACAAATTTATGATGATTCTATACAAGCTTATGATGATACTATACAAGCTCATGATGACACTATACAAACTTGTGATGACACTATACAAATTATGGTGACCCTTGACATCATACAAAGTTGTGATGACACTATACAAACTTAGGATGCCACTACAAAACTTATGATGACACTACACAAACTTGTGATGACACTATACAAACTTATATTGACACTATACAAGCTTATGATGATACTATAAAAATGTATGATGACACTATACGGGCTTATCATGACACTACACAAACCTGTGATGACACTACACTTACTGAAGGCACCAATGGAGAGATGTGACAGGGTCTTGGTCAGCTATAGTTCAACAACTCTCATGTCAGCTATGGGTAGCTGTCTGTCAGATCAGACAGCATCTTCGCTCCAAGAGCACTCACTAGAAGATTAAATGATATCCTATGCTAAAGCTTCTACATCACAGTGACGATGTAGCTAGGATTATTCAGGCTGTTGTGACACATTTTCTTACTGCCCTACAAGACGTCACTGTGCTGACCTTGAATATGGATGAATCGTAGCTGAGACTTCAACCTACTTCCTCTTTCTCTTTAACACTCCTACTGGAGCACGTGACCCAACGCCTACTGGAGCACATGACCCAACGCCTACTGGAGCACGTGACCCAACTCCTACTGGAGCACATGACCCAACGCCTACTGGAGCACGTGACCCAACGCCTACTGGAGCACATGACCCAACGCCTACTGGAGCACGTGACCCAACTCCTACTGGAGCATATGACCCAACTCCTACTGGAGCACATGACCCAACGCCTACTGGAGCACATAACCCAACGCCTACTGGAGCACATGACCCAACGCCTACTGGAGCACGTGACCCAACGCCTACTGGAGCACATGACCCAACGCCTACTGGAGCACGTGACCCAACGCCTACTGGAGCACATGACCCAACGCCTACTGGAGCACATGACCCAACGCCTACTGGAGCACGTGACCCAACGCCTACTGGAGCACATGACCCAACTCCTACTGGAGCACATGACCCAACGCCTACTGGAGCACATAACCCAACGCCTACTGGAGCACATGACCCAACGCCTACTGGAGCACGTGACCCAACGCCTACTGGAGCACATGACCCAACGCCTACTGGAGCACGTGACCCAACGCCTACTGGAGCACATGACCCAACGCCTACTGGAGCACATGACCCAACGCCTACTGGAGCACATGACCCAACGCCTACTGGAGCACGTGACCCAACGCCTACTGGAGCACATGACCCAACGCCTACTGGAGCACGTGACCCAACGCCTACTGGAGCACATGACCCAACGCCTACTGGAGCACATGACCCAACGCCTACATTGAACCAACTGACCAAAAGAATTTCCCCCAGTTCTGCTAAGTGAAGAGAAGTTGCCCCCTTCTAGTTAGCCATCTTTTTTTCTCCTTTTCTGTCTTCATGATTAAAAAACAACCACTTTCTCATGAGGTGGCCAAGCCTACGGTTCAACAGTCCCTTTAGGGGTCTCAGGCTATGATACAGTGGTTTCTGTCGGTAAGTTTAGACCGTTTAGTTACAGCATGGCTTTTTCTGCTGGTAAGTTTAGACTGTTTAGTGACAGCATGGTGGTTTCTGTTGGTAAGTTTACACTGTTTAGTGACAGCATGGTGATTTTTTCTGTTGGTAAGTTCAGACTGTTTAGTGACAGCATGGTGGTTTCTGTTGGTAAGTTTAGACTGTTTAGTGACAGCATAGTGGTTTCTGTTGGTAAGTTTAGACTGTTTAGTGACAGCATAGTGGTTTCTGTTGGTAAGTTTAGACTGTTTAGTGACAGCATGGTGGTTTTTTCTGTTGGTAAGTTTAAATTGTTTAGTGACAGCATAGTGGTTTCTGTTGGTAAGTTTACACTGTTTAGTGACAGCATGGTGGTTCCTGTTGGTAAGTTTAGTGACAGCGTGGTGGTTTCTGTTGGTAAGTTTAGACTGCTTAATGACAGCATGGTGGTTTGTGTTGGTAAGTTTAGACTGTTTAGTGACAGCATAATGGTTTCTGTTGGTAAGTTTAGACTGTTTAGTGACAGCATGGTGATTTCTGTTGGTAAGTTTAGACTGTTTAGTGACAGCATGGTGATTTCTGTTGGTAAGTTTAGACTGTTTAGTGAAAGTATGGTGATTTGTGTTGGTAAGTTTAGACTGTTTAGTGACAGCATGGTGGTTTCTGTTGGTACGTTTAGACTGTTTAGTGACAGCATGGTGATTTCTGTTGGTAAGTTTAGACTGTTTAGTGACAGCATGGTGATTTGTGTTGGTAAGTTTAGACTGTTTAGTGACAGCATGGTGATTTGTGTTGGTAAGTTTAGACTGTTTAGTGACAGCATGGTGATTTGTGTTGGTAAGATTAGACTGTTTAGTGACAGCATGGTGATTTGTGTTGGTAAATTTAGACTGTTTCGTGACAGCATGGTGATTTCTGTTGGTAAGTTTAGACTGTTTCGTGACAGCATGGTGATTTGTGTTGGTAAGATTAGACTGTTTAGTGACAGCATGGTGATTTGTGTTGGTAAATTTAGACTGTTTCGTGACAGCATAGTGATTTCTGTTGGTAAGATTAGACTGTTTAGTGACAGCATGGTGATTTGTGTTGGTAAGATTAGACTGTTTAGTGACAGCATGGTGATTTCTGTTGGTAAGTTTAAATTGTTTAGTGACAGGATGGTGGTTTCGGCCTGTTCACTTGGATTTGACTGGAATGGCTAGTTGCCCATGATGTAGTCCATGGCGTCATTGTGACGAATTCTACGCTTCGCAAGACAGGGAAGAAATTGCTTAGAAAAGAATAGGTTCATCTGTTTACGAATGTCAAGAGCCTAACGTGCTTTTATTATCCGGGGCATGCGGGAGTACACTGCACTGACGTGGCAGATAAACTTGCTGGACAGGCTAAAATAAATGGCAGGCTGAGAATGGACAAGGGTGACATTGCTACAGCCGTATGTGATAGACTGCGGGGGAAATGAAGAGCTGGAATGGAAGAACAATGTAAATGTGAAGCGACTGTTGGAGCTGGGACATATTAAGGGTGCCGGTAGGAAATCTGAACTATGTGCTATAAAACACATCAAAAGAACCATCACTTGATGGGAACTATCAGCAAAGATGCTTTTGGATGGATGCTGCGACATGCGGCAGGGCATATATGGGGATGTCCTAAATGCAATGACGGCGGAGTCTATTTTGAACCTGTGAACCTTGAACTTGACCTCTTGGTAACATATGTTTTGGTAGGAGTGTTAAAGAGAAAGAGGAAGTAGGTTGAAGTCTCAGCTACGATTCATCCATATTCAAGGTCAGCACAGTGACGTCTTGTAGGGCAGTAAGAAAATGTGTCACAACAGCCTGAATAATCCTAGCTACATCGTCACTGTGATGTAGAAGCTTTAGCATAGGATATCACTTAATCTTCAAGTGAGTGCTCTTGGAGCGAAGATGCTGTCTGATCTGACAGACAGCTACCCATAGCTGACATGAGAGTTGTTGAACTATAGCTGACCAAGACCCTGTCACATCTCTCCATTGGTACGCTCAGTAACAGGCCTAGCTTGGTTAATGGTGCAGGGACCGCCAGAGTGGCGGAATCTATTAAAGTGGTTCTGCATATCCTCTACCTCAGGGACTGAAAAAATAACCACTATAAAATAAGCTGACACAGTTCTTTGCCTCAACATCTTCACCACAT
This sequence comes from Achatina immaculata, assembly GCA_009760885.1. Lineage (NCBI taxonomy): Eukaryota > Metazoa > Mollusca > Gastropoda > Stylommatophora > Achatinidae > Lissachatina > Lissachatina immaculata. The sequence continues at coordinate 5,859,892 of CM019698.1, forward strand.
CGGCTGCACAGAACGTCGGCTCACAGGTCCAGAGAGACTCCAGAAGAAGAAGAAGAGAAGGTAAGTGCTCAAGGAAATGTTCTGACTGCCAGCCATCGCGTGTGAACTGTTAGCACCGTCACATGGCTTTGCACAGACGTCCAGTCTGTTGGCTTTCATAATGAGATCTTAGTGTCCATTCTGTTGGCTTTCATAGTGAGATCTTAGTGTCAAGTCTCTTAGCTTTCATAGTGAGATCTTAGTATCAAGTCTCTTGGCTTTCATAATGAGATCTTAGTGTCCAGTCTGTTGGCTTTCATAATGAGATCTTAGTGTCCAGTCTGTTTGCTTTCATAATGAGATCTTAGTGTCCAGTCTGTTTGCTTTCATAATGAGATCTTAGTGTCCAGTCTGTTTGCTTTCATAATGAAATCTTAGTGTCCAGTCTGTTTGCTTTCATAATGAGATCTTAGTGTCCAGTCTCTTGGCTTTCATAATGAGATCTTAGTGTCCAGTCTCTTGGCTTTCATAATGAGATCTTAGTGTCCAGTCTGTTAGCTTTCATAGTGAAATCTTAGTGCCCAGTCTATTGGCTTTCATAATGAGATCTTAGTGTCCAGTCTGTTTGCTTTCATAATGAGATCTTAGTGTCCAGTCTCTTGGCTTTCATAATGAGATCTTAGTGTCCAGTCTGTTGACTTTCATGATGAGATCTTAGTGTCCAGTCTGTTGGCTTTCATAATGAGATCTTAGTGTCCATTCTGTTGGCTTTCATAATGAGTTCCTAGTGTAACGTCACCATCTTACGTTGTTTTAATGCAAGAAAAATTATCCATGTGTTCTTCTTGTGATTCTTTCACAGCATCTAGTTTTCTGTGGCTAAATTTCCTGTACATTTGTCTTGAATATTTCCAACAGCTTTCATAGGAAAGGTTGGGGGGGGGAGGTGGAGATAGACTCTCACAAACACACAAGAAATCACCCAAACAAGCAGTGCAACAAAACTGTTTTTATTATTTTGTCTTGTTTTCACATCTGTAGTAAACAAAAGTAACATCTCGGTCACACATAACAATGGCAAAGCTGAAACTATGGGTACAGCTAGACTAACTCATGTCCTGTGGTCAAGAATTTTGGTCAAAAGGTCGTCTACGGTTGTATACATCATGTATTAAACTGACTTGTAAAATCAAGAGATAAACGATAAATGAAAAGATAGTTATTTGCTTGCTTTAGGTGCTTTGTTGTTGTTGTTTTTTTTTAATTTGTCATATTTGGTTCTAACTGGCAATTTCTTTACACACATTTTAGACTTATAGATTCCATGAATATCTGGCCACCAGAGTTCACGAGGTGTCCTGTGTGAATATAACACCTACAAAGATGTGTCCTGTATGAGTATAACACCTACAAAGATGTGTCCTGTGTGAATATAACACCTACAAAGATGTGTCCTGTGTGAATATAACACCTACAAAGATGTGTCCTGTGTGAATATAACACCTACAAAGATGTATCCTGTGTGAATATAACACCTACAAAAATGTGTCCTGTGTGAATATAACACCTACAAAGATGTGTCCTGTGTGAATATAACACCTACAAAGATGTATCCTGTATGAATATAACACCTACAAAGATGTGTCCTGTGTGAATATAACACCTACAAAGATGTGTCCTGTGTGAATATAACACCTACAAAGATGTATCCTGTGTGAATATAACACCTACAAAGATGTATCCTGTGTGAAAATAACACCTACAAAGATGTATCCTGTATGAATATAACACCTACAAAGATGTGTCCTGTGTGAATATAACACTTACAAAGATGTATCCTGTGTGAATATAACACCTACAAAGATGTATCCTGTGTGAATATAACACCTACAAAGATGTATCCTGTATGAATATAACACCTACAAAGATGTATCCTGTGTGAATATAACACCTACAAAGATGTATCCTGTGTGAAAATAACACCTACAAAGATGTATCATGTATGAATATAACACCTACAAAGATGTATCCTGTGTGAATATAACACCTACAAAGATGTGTCCTGTGTGAATATAATACCTACAAAGATGTATCCTGTATGAATATAACACCTACAAAGATGTGTCCTGTGTGAATATAACACCTACAAAGATGTGTCCTGTATGAATATAACACCTACAAAGATGTATTCTGTGTGAATATAACACCTACAAAGATGTATCCTGTGTGAATATAGCACATATAAAGATGTGTCCTGTGTGAATATAACACCTACAAAGATGTGTCCTGGGTGAATATAACACCTACAAAGATGTGTCCTGGGTGAATATAACAAAGATGTATCCTGTGTGGACATATTTTCTCTCTTACATCTTACATCCTTCCCGTGCTGTTATATGTCACATAGGGCTCTCTTGGTAGTTTGCCAAGTTTTCATGTTTTCGGCAAACTTTTCAACCGCATTAAGGAATTTTATGCCTACTAGTTTCGCCACTCTTAATAATGTCCTCTTTAGAGTTTCACGTGATTGACCTCTTTTTCTTTGACCTGTCATGTACCATTTTGATAGCTTGTTTTGGTATTTGCTGACTGTTTCTTCTCATCACATGATCGACATATGTCCATCTCCTTTTTCTGATCACCCATGAGACAGGCTGTTGTTCGCTCATCTCTCTTATCTCTGCGTTGTTCTTGAATTCGTTCCACTTTATGCTGAGTGTTTTCCTTAGGCATTTGCTTTCAAAAGAGTGTAATTTGTTATCTATGTCTTAAGTTGTTTTCCAGCTTTCGCATGCATAAATGAGGGTGGATATTACATTTGAATTGAATAATCTTGACTTGGTTTTTGTGCTTATAACTTTTGAATGTCATATGTTCTCAAGACTATTGAAGGTCAATGCTGCTTTTGCAATTCTAATTCTAACTGCCAGTCTGGTGTTACCATCCTGGTCTATGTAGCTGCCGATGTATGCAAACTGGTTTATTCCTTCAACAGTTGTTCCTTCTATGCATATTTTTCCTTCTAGATTAATGGGAAGTTTCATTATTTTTTTTTCCTTGTTAAATTCAAGTCCTGTTTTACTAGCCATTGAAGATGGGATATCTGTTTTTTTCTTACATTGATTTCACATTGTCACTGACAAGAGTTAATCTGCAAAATCAAGATCTTCTATTTTGGGTCCCATGTACCCAATCAATGCCCGTTTTACCTATGCAGCATCGTTTCATTATAAAGTCTATGGCAATTCCAAAAAGCAAGGGAGATAATATACGTCCTTGTTTCACTCCTGTTTCAGTCTGGAACCATTTGCTCATTCCTTCTTCTGTGTTGAATGCACAAATATTTTCTATAACAGATTATAATCTTTTGTTGGATTATGTCAGTTTTTATATACGGACAAGAGTCTGCACATATGATACAGTTAAGTATATGTACTGTTTGTATACATGGTACAGATGAAAATATATATACTATATATACACAGTGTACAATTAGGTGTGTATACTGTGTGTACAGCACATGTGTATAGTTACTTTATAAATGATAGTTTATTGTAGGTAGGTTAAAACTTTCGTTGTGTTTATTTTAAAGTGTCTGCAGTTCAAAACAGTAAAACTTGGTATTTTGTTGGTTTGCAGTAATCCACTCTGGCAACTGAAAGAAAACGGCAGAGAACAAACTGTTTGTTTTTGTCATGTTGTTATCATGTTTTTGTCATGTTTTTTATCATGCAGCTGTAGTAGGTTGAGACATGAAATCTGTGTAAACTAAAACTTGGTGGTCACAACTAGGAATACATTGTTATTGGTTTCAAATCAGAATTCAAATTACAGTTCCAAATTTCAATTTTTTTTTGTTTGTGTAAATGGCTGTTGTTCATTTCAGCATATTTCATTCAATTGTAACTCATTCTTTCCAGTCGTTTTAACATTTTTCTTTTATTCCATTTCTGTACTGTTTGTCCTTTCCGCAGAATTAATATCATTCAATTTATTTACACTTATTCCTTTCATCAGACAGTGCACGTCATTTTTTTCATCTAGCTCCTCTCATTCGAGTGCTTTCATTCATTCACTCAGCTTTTAATCTTCTTTTTTTTAATATGATTGTCGTTACTTTTATTCCACTGTTATTCCATTCAATCAACTTTTCTCCCCATTCATTCAACTGCTATTCCATTCAATCAGTGTTTTTTTTTCTTTTTTTCATTCTTCTAACAGTAATCTAGAAAACGATGTTGGCGAATACGATGATGAAAATATGAAAATGATTATAATGCAACATTCATTGCTAACAAATTTTTAATATAATGGAGAATTAACAAATAATAATGTATCACTAAAATTAACAAACAACACTTTCATTAAAATAGTCTACTATTTACATGCATCTTCATTGGTTTCGTTTCATTACAAAAATTAATATCCATGATTGTTGTGTGTCATTGCTAGCTTTTATCTCAGTGTGTGTCATTGCTAGTTCGTATCTCAGTGTTTGTCACTGCTAGTTCTTATCTCAGTCTGTGTCATTGCTAGTTCTTATCTCAGTCTGTCACTGCTAGTTCTTATCTCAGTCTGTGTCATTGCTAGTTCTTATCTCAGTCTGTATCATTGCTAGTTCATATCTCAGTCTGTGTCATTGCTAGTTCTTATTTCAGTCTGTGTCATTGCTAGTTCTTATCTCAGTCTGTGTCATTGCTAGTTCTTATCTCGATCTATGTCATTGCTAGTTCTTATCTCAGTGCGTATCATTGCTAGTTTTTATCTCAGTGTGTTATTGCTAGTTTTTATCTCAGTGTGTCATTGCTAGTTTTTATCTCAGTGTGTTATTGCTAGTTCTTATCTCAGTGTGTTATTGCTAGTTTTTATCTCAGTGTGTTATTGCTAGTTTTTATCTCAGTGTGTTATTGCTAGTTTTTATCTCAGTGTGTTATTGCTAGTTTTTATCTCAGTGTGTTATTGCTAGTTTTTATCTCAGTGTGTTATTGCTAGTTTTTATCTCAGTGTGTTATTGCTAGTTTTTATCTCAGTGTGTTATTGCTAGTTCTTATCTCAGTGTGTTATTGCTAGTTTTTATCTCAGTGTGTTATTGCTAGTTCTTATCAGTTTGTGAAACATCTGTCCTTATCAAGGGACATAGTACCATACTGAACACATTACATGAGAATTAAAACTAAAAAACAATACTGAAGTAATAACTGCTATAGAAATGGGTGGATGACGTCATGAGATAGATAGAAACAAGGTTGGCCAGATGAAGGTGAAAACAGGGAGTAGAGTTCAATTATAGTCAGCATTTCTTAAGATATCACACATCATGATGATGATGATGATGATGACGATGATGATGATGATGACATCATGATAACTGATTCACTGGGGTTGTATAAAGTAAAGACACAAAATAGAAATTTAGAGAGAAAAGAACTGAAATCATTTTATCATTTCTACGCGAAGAATTTGTTCTTAATAGTTATATTTCTCAACGCAAAAATATGACGAGTAGATTGCGGGCCGCATTCATATGACAGAGATCGCATGCTGCCACCGCGTGATGTTTTGGACATTAAAACTTTCCTGAAGATGTTAACAATGGGCACCTGCAGGGACCTGGCGTGTTCTTCCTGTCACGTGGCCAAGTCACATGATGTCACATGACCACGTTCACTCTGTGCGCACATAATAAAGCCAGTAAGCCAACAGGAAAATGGTAAAACACGTAGGAAAGAAGATTCGAGCACAAATGTCCAAGTACATTGCATATACGATCCCTTTCTGGTTAAAACGCTTTCGTTTCTGTGTCTTCCCGTCTTTGAACCCGTCCAAGGGCAAGGCCATCTGCAAGATTATATGTTAATGAGATGCCGAGAAAGTCACAATATCGTCATAATGAGATATGGGGTTACATTTAAAAAAATGATAATGGCGTCTTCGTTTAAAAAAATATCTTTAAGTTAAAATAATGTGCTATTGTTAGAAAAATGTCTAACATTGTAAGTTACAGTTTACTGTTCGTCATTTAGTAACTGCATAATAAAGAATTGATTATATTGTAGCACAGTGCGGGGAGACAGCTTGAAGATTATTATAAAATAATATAATAAACACAGTGCTATATAGCTATTAAAAACAGCACTAAGATGGACACCACAGGGGAACAGAAGTAAGGGTAGACCAAAAGAGACATGGAGAAGAACAACAGAAAGGATGTTGAGCAATAGAGGGCTCACCTGGGCAAGAGCAGAAAAAAAGGCGAAGGACAGGCATTTGTGGAAAACCCTTGCGGAAGCCCCATGTGCCCTGGGCACTTAAGGTTCAGAGAGAGATATAGCTATGTTTATAATATGAAGAAAATTACTGTAAGGGAGAATAAGCAAGTACCAACATAAACAAGCTACTGGTACGCTGCAGCAGCTGTTGGTTCATACATTACTTTAGTCATTACTACTTTTCTTATTATTTTCTACTTTTCTGTGAAACATCTCAGGCCCTCCTCTTTTAATACACCAGTAAATCAGAATATAGCCAGAGAGAGAGAGAGAGAGAGAGAGGAAGAGAGACTCTCACAAACACACATGAGAGAGGGGGGAAAGAACTCTCACAAACATACATGAGAGAGAGGGGGGAGATTCTCACAAACACACATGAGAGAGAGAGAGAGGAAGAGAGACTCTCACAAACACCCATGAGAAAGAGGAAGAGAGACTCTCGCAAACACACATGAGAGAGAGAGAGAGAGGAAAAGAGACTCTCGCAAACACACATGAGAGAAAGAGAAAGAGGAAGAGAGACTCTCACAAACACACATGAAATAGAGAGAGAGAGAGACAGAGAGAATTCAGAAATGTGAAAGTATTCTGGTCATATCCTGGCCAAGGAAAGCTAACTTGTAACGCTGTGCTATCTCAGTTTATTGTGTGAAAGTCTTATTTCTTACTTGAAAAATGTGTCCTTATCAAGGGACATAGTACCATACTGAACACATTACATGAGAATTAAAACTAAAAAACAATACTGAAGTAATAACTGCTATAGAAATGGGTGGATGACGTCATGAGATAGATAGAAACAAGGTTGGCCAGATGAAGGTGAAAACAGGGAGTAGAGTTCAATTATAGTCAGCATTTCTTAAGATATCACACATCATGATGATGATGATGATGATGACGATGATGATGATGATGACATCATGATAACTGATTCACTGGGGTTGTATAAAGTAAAGACACAAAATAGAAATTTAGAGAGAAAAGAACTGAAATCATTTTATCATTTCTACGCGAAGAATTTGTTCTTAATAGTTATATTTCTCAACGCAAAAATATGACGAGTAGATTGCGGGCCGCATTCATATGACAGAGATCGCATGCTGCCACCGCGTGATGTTTTGGACATTAAAACTTTCCTGAAGATGTTAACAATGGGCACCTGCAGGGACCTGGCGTGTTCTTCCTGTCACGTGGCCAAGTCACATGATGTCACATGACCACGTTCACTCTGTGCGCACATAATAAAGCCAGTAAGCCAACAGGAAAATGGTAAAACACGTAGGAAAGAAGATTCGAGCACAAATGTCCAAGTACATTGCATATACGATCCCTTTCTGGTTAAAACGCTTTCGTTTCTGTGTCTTCCCGTCTTTGAACCCGTCCAAGGGCAAGGCCATCTGCAAGATTATATGTTAATGAGATGCCGAGAAAGTCACAATATCGTCATAATGAGATATGGGGTTACATTTTAAAAAATGATAATGGCGTCTTCGTTTAAAAAAATATCTTTAAGTTAAAATAATGTGCTATTGTTAGAAAAATGTCTAACATTGTAAGTTACAGTTTACTGTTCGTCATTTAGTAACTGCATAATAAAGAATTGATTATATTGTAGCACAGTGCGGGGAGACAGCTTGAAGATTATTATAAAATAATATAATAAACACAGTGCTATATAGCTATTAAAAACAGCACTAAGATGGACACCACAGGGGAACAGAAGTAAGGGTAGACCAAAAGAGACATGGAGAAGAACAACAGAAAGGATGTTGAGCAATAGAGGGCTCACCTGGGCAAGAGCAGAAAAAAAGGCGAAGGACAGGCATTTGTGGAAAACCCTTGCGGAAGCCCCATGTGCCCTGGGCACTTAAGGTTCAGAGAGAGATATAGCTATGTTTATAATATGAAGAAAATTACTGTAAGGGAGAATAAGCAAGTACCAACATAAACAAGCTACTGGTACGCTGCAGCAGCTGTTGGTTCATACATTACTTTAGTCATTACTACTTTTCTTATTATTTTCTACTTTTCTTTTTCTCTTTCATTCGCATATAGGCATGGGGAGAAGCAGTGCCGTCTTGTGTCATTCTATACTTAGTAAGGAATACATCCATCCTCGTCCTGGATGCCTGCCTTCCCATCTTCTAGACGGATAGAAAGAATTCTTTTTGTCGTGACATTGGAGGAGCATCAAACAAAACCAGAAGCAGAAGAAGAAGAAGAAGAAGAAGCCAAGCATAACTTATTTTTATTGTTAAATGTCGCTAAACAGTCGACAGATAAAGTGGACAGATACAGTGGACAGATTAAGTTTCTCAAAGTGGACATAAAGTCGGCAGATAAAGTGGACAGATAAAGTCGGCAGATAAAGTGGACAGATACAGTGGACAGATTAAGTTTCTCAAAGTGGACATAAAGTCGGCAGATAAAGTGGACAGATAAAGTTGACAGATAAAGTGGACAGATAAACTTGAAAGTTATCCAATGATTAAATGGTGGAATACGACACGCTGCTGATCAGATCTAGAATATGACACGCTACTGATCAGATCTAGAATATGACACGCTACTGATCAGATCTAGAATATGACACGCTACTGATCAGATCTAGAATACGACACGCTACTGATCAGATCTAGAATACGACACGCTACTGATCAGATCTAGAATATGACACGCTACTGATCAGATCTAGAATATGACACGCTACTGATCAGATCTAGAATACGACACGCTACTGATCAGATCTAGAATATGACACGCTACTGATCAGATCTAGAATATGACACGCTACTGATCAGATCTAGAATACGACACGCTACTGATCAGATCTAGAATACGACACGCTACTGATCAGATCTAGAATATGACACGCTACTGATCAGATCTAGAATACGACACGCTACTGATCAGATCTAGAATACGACACGCTACTGATCAGATCTAGAATATGACACGCTACTGATCAGATCTAGAATATGACACGCTACTGATCAGATCTAGAATACGACACGCTACTGATCAGATCTAGAATACGACACGCTACTGATCAGATCTAGAATACGACACGCTACTGATCAGATCTAGAATACGACACGCTACTGATCAGATCTAGAATACGACACGCTACTGATCAGATCTAGAATATGACACGCTACTGATCAGATCTAGAATACGACACGCTACTGATCAGATCTAGAATATGACACGCTACTGATCAGATCTAGAATACGACACGCTACTGATCAGATCTAGAATATGACACGCTACTGATCAGATCTAGAATACGACACGCTACTGATCAGATCTAGAATATGACACGCTACTGATCAGATCTAGAATATGACACGCTACTGATCAGATCTAGAATATGACACGCTACTGATCAGATCTAGAATACGACACGCTACTGATCAGATCTAGAATACGACACGCTACTGATCAGATCTAGAATATGACACGCTACTGATCAGATCTAGAATACGACACGCTACTGATCAGATCTAGAATAGACACGCTACTGATCAGATCTAGAATATGACACGCTACTGATCAGATCTAGAATACGACACGCTACTGATCAGATCTAGAATACGACACGCTACTGATCAGATCTAGAATATGACACGCTACTGATCAGATCTAGATATGACACGCTACTGATCAGATCTAGAATACGACACGCTACTGATCAGATCTAGAATACGACACGCTACTGATCAGATCTAGAATATGACACGCTACTGATCAGATCTAGAATATGACACGCTACTGATCAGATCTAGAATACGACACGCTACTGATCAGATCTAGAATACGACACGCTACTGATCAGATCTAGAATATGACACGCTACTGATCAGATCTAGAATACGACACGCTACTGATCAGATCTAGAATACGACACGCTACTGATCAGATCTAGAATATGACACGCTACTGATCAGATCTAGAATATGACACGCTACTGATCAGATCTAGAATACGACACGCTACTGATCAGATCTAGAATAGACACGCTACTGATCAGATCTAGAATACGACACGCTACTGATCAGATCTAGAATACGACACGCTACTGATCAGATCTAGAATATGACACGCTACTGATCAGATCTAGAATACGACACGCTACTGATCAGATCTAGAATACGACACGCTACTGATCAGATCTAGAATATGACACGCTACTGATCAGATCTAGATATGACACGCTACTGATCAGATCTAGAATACGACACGCTACTGATCAGATCTAGAATACGACACGCTACTGATCAGATCTAGAATACGACACGCTACTGATCAGATCTAGAATACGACACGCTACTGATCAGATCTAGAATACGACACGCTACTGATCAGATCTAGAATATGACACGCTACTGATCAGATCTAGAATACGACACGCTACTGATCAGATCTAGAATATGACACGCTACTGATCAGATCTAGAATACGACACGCTACTGATCAGATCTAGAATATGACACGCTACTGATCAGATCTAGAATACGACACGCTACTGATCAGATCTAGAATATGACACGCTACTGATCAGATCTAGAATATGACACGCTACTGATCAGATCTAGAATATGACACGCTACTGATCAGATCTAGAATACGACACGCTACTGATCAGATCTAGAATACGACACGCTACTGATCAGATCTAGAATATGACACGCTACTGATCAGATCTAGAATACGACACGCTACTGATCAGATCTAGAATATGACACGCTACTGATCAGATCTAGAATATGACACGCTACTGATCAGATCTAGAATATGACACGCTACTGATCAGATCTAGAATATGACACGCTACTGATCAGATCTAGAATATGACACGCTACTGATCAGATCTAGAAACGGCGTCAAGACCCTCTTTGAATGCCTGTTTTTATCCATTGTATTACAAAAGTATTATTTTCAAACACTGCTCTGTCTATCAACATTTTTTTCTCCACGTCTGGTCCATCTTTTCTGTTAATGTTTTTAGTGTTGTCAAATTTGTGTTTTCATTTTTTTTTTCAATGTCAAGTACAGACATTGGATAATACCTGCCTGGACTGTGGGCACACCTGATTGCGCTCTATACACGGTTCTCCGCGCATAGTTAGAAAGAACAGTCGCCTTGGCACTCCAGCGAAATAATTATAGTATCATGTTAAAGCTAGTCCCAGGTGAATAAAAAGGATGGGAAAAAAAAAAGAGTCTGAACGCTTTAGTGTCATACTGACCTCTGCTGCTGGCATCTCCCCACCCTCGAATTCTCTCGGGATAGTAAAGACATTTTTCAGCGAGAAGCCCTGGATAGAGTCTTTCCGGCTGAGCACGTTCACGATAGCAAACTCCAGGAGAGCAGCAAACACGAACACGAGACACGTTGACATCCACACATCAATGGCTTTCGTGTAGGACACTCGAGGCAAAGCGGCATTCACACCTGCGAACAGGTGACATTTCCATCAAAAAATAATTAATAATAATAATAACATGCAGGGGGGGTCAGAGCAGAAACTTAACCAAAAACAAAACCATTACTCCAAGTGTTACCCAGAGGATAGAAAGGTTGCGAAATGTTGGTGTAAAGAGACTGACTTGGAAGAGGTTGGTGTAAAGAGACTGACTTGGGGGAGGTCGGTGTAAAGAGACTGATTTGGGGGAGGTCGGTGTAAAGAGACTGATTTGGGGGAGGTCGGTGTAAAGAGACTGAATTGGGGGAGGTCGGTGTAAAGAGACTGACTTGGGGGAGGTCGGTGTAAAGAGACTGACTTGGGGGAGGTCGGTGTAAAGAGACTGACTTGCGGGGAGGTCGGTGTAAAGACATTGACTTGGGAAAGGTTGGTGTAATGAGACTGACTTGGGGGAGGTCAGTGTAAAGAGACTGACTTGGCGGAGGTCGGTGTAAAGAGACTGACTTGGGGGAGGTCGGTGTAGAGACATTGATTTGGGAAAGGTCGGTGTAATGAGACTGACCAGCGAGGCTGTTTTATTCAAATATTCACAGCTGATCTCCATATCTAGAGGTCGCTTCTACATCAGTCACAGGTGAATGCATTTGACTGTAGGGCAGGCTTTTGCTTATCTTAAGTCAAATTTAAATAAACAACAAAACAAAAGTAAATAACTTTAAAAAAAAGAAGAGCGTCAGCTTTTAGTTCAGGAAAATTACTGGCACGTACAAGGTCGAGCGATGGGGGTGGTGGGGGGTGGTGGGGTGTGGTCCTGCCGATGAACTGCTCCGGAGTCTCGATGGCTTTCATTGTTTAAGGAAGGGTGGCCCTCCAGGTTACTCGTAGTTAATGGGTAATCAGTAGGGCTAAGCGGGTGGCGCGAGGTAGACGGGTGGAGATAAGTAGGCGGGTGGCGAGAGTTAAACGGATCAGATCTAGAATATGACACGCTACTGATCAGATCTAGAATACGACACGCTACTGATCAGATCTAGAATATGACACGCTACTGATCAGATCTAGAATATGACACGCTACTGATCAGATCTAGAATATGACACGCTACTGATCAGATCTAGAATATGACACGCTACTGATCAGATCTAGAATATGACACGCTACTGATCAGATCTAGAAACGGCGTCAAGACCCTCTTTGAATGCCTGTTTTTATCCATTGTATTACAAAAGTATTATTTTCAAACACTGCTCTGTCTATCAACATTTTTTTCTCCACGTCTGGTCCATCTTTTCTGTTAATGTTTTTAGTGTTGTCAAATTTGTGTTTTCATTTTTTTTTTCAATGTCAAGTACAGACATTGGATAATACCTGCCTGGACTGTGGGCACACCTGATTGCGCTCTATACACGGTTCTCCGCGCATAGTTAGAAAGAACAGTCGCCTTGGCACTCCAGCGAAATAATTATAGTATCATGTTAAAGCTAGTCCCAGGTGAATAAAAAGGATGGGAAAAAAAAAAGAGTCTGAACGCTTTAGTGTCATACTGACCTCTGCTGCTGGCATCTCCCCACCCTCGAATTCTCTCGGGATAGTAAAGACATTTTTCAGCGAGAAGCCCTGGATAGAGTCTTTCCGGCTGAGCACGTTCACGATAGCAAACTCCAGGAGAGCAGCAAACACGAACACGAGACACGTTGACATCCACATCAATGGCTTTCGTGTAGGACACTCGAGGCAAAGCGGCATTCACACCTGCGAACAGGTGACATTTCCATCAAAAAATAATTAATAATAATAATAACATGCAGGGGGGGTCAGAGCAGAAACTTAACCAAAAACAAAACCATTACTCCAAGTGTTACCCAGAGGATAGAAAGGTTGCGAAATGTTGGTGTAAAGAGACTGACTTGGAAGAGGTTGGTGTAAAGAGACTGACTTGGGGGAGGTCGGTGTAAAGAGACTGATTTGGGGGAGGTCGGTGTAAAGAGACTGATTTGGGGGAGGTCGGTGTAAAGAGACTGAATTGGGGGAGGTCGGTGTAAAGAGACTGACTTGGGGGAGGTCGGTGTAAAGAGACTGACTTGGGGGAGGTCGGTGTAAAGAGACTGACTTGCGGGGAGGTCGGTGTAAAGACATTGACTTGGGAAAGGTTGGTGTAATGAGACTGACTTGGGGGAGGTCGGTGTAAAGAGACTGACTTGGCGGAGGTCGGTGTAAAGAGACTGACTTGGGGGAGGTCGGTGTAAAGAGACTGATTTGGGGGAGGTCGGTGTAAAGAGACTGAATTGGGGGAGGTCGGTGTAAAGAGACTGACTTGGGGGAGGTCGGTGTAAAGAGACTGACTTGGGGGAGGTCGGTGTAAAGAGACTGACTTGCGGGGAGGTCGGTGTAAAGACATTGACTTGGAAAGGTTGGTGTAATGAGACTGACTTGGGGGAGGTCAGTGTAAAGAGACTGACTTGGCGGAGGTCGGTGTAAAGAGACTGACTTGGGGGAGGTCGGTGTAGAGACATTGATTTGGGAAAGGTCGGTGTAATGAGACTGACCAGCGAGGCTGTTTTATTCAAATATTCACAGCTGATCTCCATATCTAGAGGTCGCTTCTACATCAGTCACAGGTGAATGCATTTGACTGTAGGGCAGGCTTTTGCTTATCTTAAGTCAAATTTAAATAAACAACAAAACAAAAGTAAATAACTTTAAAAAAAAGAAGAGCGTCAGCTTTTAGTTCAGGAAAATTACTGGCACGTACAAGGTCGAGCGATGGGGGTGGTGGGGGGTGGTGGGGTGTGGTCCTGCCGATGAACTGCTCCGGAGTCTCGATGGCTTTCATTGTTTAAGGAAGGGTGGCCCTCCAGGTTACTCGTAGTTAATGGGTAATCAGTAGGGCTAAGCGGGTGGCGCGAGGTAGACGGGTGGAGATAAGTAGGCGGGTGGCGAGAGTTAAACGGATGGCGAGAGGTAAACGGGTTGAGAGAAGTAAACGGGTGATTGATTGATCGATTGATTGATCGATTGAGTGATCTTTATTTCAAAAAGGTTAAGAATTGGGCACGCAGGCCCGTCTGACATTCTGCCCTTTATCATACATCTTTCACTCTATTCCAGACATTCTACAAATATGCTGTTCATATAACAAACATAATTAACATTGAAGCTGAGAGATATAAAATAAAATATAACATTTACGTTTCGCTCTTAAACATTCACTCAGTACAGAAAGTAACTACATACATCTATAAATGACTATCTACTAAACAAAAATTTCGGGACTGTTCAAAATAAACAATTAATTGTATTCGGTGTCTGTAAGAGCAGTTTAAGATAACTTGTGTGGCGAGAGGTACACGGGTGGAGAGAGGTAAACGGGTGGAGAGAGGTAGGCGGGTGGAGAGAGTACACGGGTGGAGAGAGTACACTGGTGGAGAGAGGTAGGCGGGTGGAGAGAGGTACACGGGTGGAGAGAGGTAGGCGGGTGGAGAGAGGTAGGCGGGTGGAGAGAGGTAGAAGGGTGGAGAGAGGTATACGGGTGGAGAGAGGTAGGCGGGTGGAGAGAGTACACGGGTGGAGAGAGGTAGGCGGGTGGAGAGAGGTACACGGGTTGTCATTCCGCATTCGGACGTAACCCAGTCTCACAACGATAGTTACCCGGGGTTTCCAAGGAAAACTAAGGCAGTTAGGACACGGGTGGAGAGAGGTAGGCGGGTGGCGAGAGGTAGGTGGGTGGAGAGAGGTAAACAGGTGGCGAGATGTAACGGGTGGCGAGAGGTAGGCGGGTGGCGAGAGGTACACCGGTGGAGAGAGGTAAACAGGTGGCAAGTGGTAGGCGAATGGCAGGAGGTAGACGGGTGGCGAAAGGTAGAGGGGTGTCGAAAGATAGGCAGGTGGCGAGAGGTAAGCGGGTGGCGAGAGGTAGGCGGGTGGCGAGAGGAAGGCGGGTGGCGAGAGGTAGGCGAGTGGCGAAAGGTAGAGGGGATAGTTTTGCATCAGTTGACAAAATATCTCCCAGATGTTCTGTTTAGAGGACCACAAATAACGCAGGTAACAGCACTGGCACTTACTAGAACTCTGTGTGGTCATTGTCAGGACAGTAAGCAGACCCAGGGAAATTCTCCCGGGGACGGAGTTGACGGTCAGCCAGAAGGAGATCCAGGACAGCATGACGATGAGGATGCTGGGAACGTACATCTGGATCATGTAGAACCAAATATTCCTGGACATGTGGAACTCGGCCTGGAGACAGCTGTGGTTACCTGGTACAGTCCACGGATATTTTAGTGTTAGTATTCTAATTTTCTTCTCATTTCTGTTATCCTTCTTCTTCTTTTAACAGAAGAAGAAGAAGAAGAAGTCTTTGGACCTGCCAGAATCTTCTGACTGCATGAAAGTATCTGTCCTAGAGACATCCATCATGTCCCAGAGCCGGCGAACCTTGACCGGTCAGATCATAGTCTCCTCTGTTGAAGGTCTCCCAGAAAATAAGCCACGTCACAACAGCCTGACCAAAGAGGGAGACATTAGTTTTTTCACTTCCTGGTGGAGCTGGGGAGTACTGCAAGGCAGCACGCTGGGAAGGGTTCGACCCATCATCTGATACATCATCTCACAACTGCACTCCTTATCATCCGAGGCACGGAAAGAGTTAACGGGTGGAAAATGTAACCTCATGGCATTGCAAACAACAAAACAGAGATATCTCTCTACTTAAAATGTAGGTATTTTTCTGCTTAAAATAGAGGTATCCTTCTACTTAAAATAGAGGTATCTTTCTACTTAAAATAGAGGTATCTTTCTACTTAAAATAGAGGTATCTTTCTACTTAAAATAGAGGTATCTTTCCACTTAAAATAGAGGTATCTTTCTACTTAAAATAACCACATCTCAGTTTTATCGCTCGATTCTTCTCATTACAGTCATCGTTAATGTGTAGCAACAATCTTCAAATGCTGATATGAAAAAATTTATCAGTTTTTTGCTAGGCTGATGAATGTAAGTGTTCATTGTTCATTTTTTGTTTAGAGAGATAAGACGTTGTACTTACCAAGCTTCTGGTGGTAACGTTTTTGGCAGTAGCCAGACCCAGCGTGGGTCACCGCAAACTGGGGTAGAACTACGTCGTCATCAACTATCACGGCTTTACCTTTGGGGTCAAGGTCGGCAAAGGATTCTGTCGCATTCATCCACTCAAAGACTAGATCCGTGTCTGAGTATCCAACTGTGGATAAATAGGAGATCTATCTATCTATCTATCTATCTATCTATCTATCTATCTATCTATCTATGTCCGTCCATTGTAGACTTGTGTATATCTAACTGCATTTATTAATAATTTACAAAGAACTGGCAAATTGAGGTAAGTGATGGATTGGTTTTAGAGACCTCACTAGACAATCGTGTATAATCAGGGATTACTCACAGCTCATAATCAGAAGATGGCATGTCTGCTTGTCAAAAGGATAATTGATGAGATTCATTCGACAGCTCAGCGTCATTGAGAGTCTGTGGAGAAAGTTTGAACGGATAAGTTATATATTGCATGATTTATGCTGGATCATCGAAGAAAGAGCAAGGAAGTAAGCTGTGTAAGTTTCAGCCGTCAACGTTCGAGTTGTGACCTCCAGGTGTCATGACCCAGACAGGTCCGTCCCACTTTGACCATCAGAAGTTTAAAATGGCCGAAAGCTCAGTCTGAGGGTAAGGAGTATATCCATTTTACAGGTGTCTTGTTGTTGTGCTCTCTGCAACACATTTTCCTGTTTGTATGCGGTATATGGAATATACTATATGTAGTGCATATTTTGTGGCTGTTTATACAAGTTCAACATTGAAAGAGTCAGCAATGAGAAGAGCTGTTGGCCAGAATGATGCTTGGCATAACCCGCAACAGCTGATGATATCTGCCCGCTTTAAAACCGTCTCCTTGGATGAAAAGTTCCAACATAGACCACGTTAAACAAATAAACTGTATATAGTTATAGTTCTCTTAATGTAGCTTTCATGAGCTGGACATTTATTTATATCAGAAATATAAACATTTTCTGTGTTTAAATGTTGAAAAAGAAACCCGTGTCCTGTAGCTTTACATGTACCAGGGTTGTGAAGTGTTAGTGCCTTCACATTTCTAGGCCGTTGAAGCATTTGAGGTAGGGATGGCAGCACCTGTCCTAACTGCCCTAGTTTTCCTTGGAAACCCCGGGTAACTATCATTGTGAGACTAGGTTACGTCCGAATGCGGAATGACACCAGTGACCTTCTGATCGGCAGGCTAGTGCACTAACCACTATACCACCGCGGTACTGTACGTTTCTTCTCTGTCTCTGTTTCTTTCTCTCTGTCTCTGTTTCTTTCTCTCAGTCTGTTTCTTTCTCTCTGTCTCTGTTTCTTTCTCTCTGTCTCTGGTTTCTTTCTCTCTGTCTCTTTCTCTCTGTCTTTGTTTCTTTCTCTCTGTCTCTGTTTCTTTCTCTCTGTCTCTGTCTCTCTTTATATTGTACTCGCCTTATCCGACTCTGATGATATTAAAGCACATGCGTCGTGCGAGATGAAGAGCTTCGATTCTCAAAGTGAACCAAATAAGCAGGGTTTCTGCCAAGCTCCACTACCCTGAGATCTATGTCCAGGCATTTCCTGTCATGAAACTGATGTAAAGCACCAGCCTATTACTACGAGACTACCATCATATAGAAGTGGAGTAGGGTGTAGAACAGTTGTAGCTGGCTACAGGTGATAACTGTATCTGAGGACTTATGTTTCTTAGTACTGTCTTATCTCCTTCAACATACACGGCCAGCTTATCTCCTAGACTAGAGAAGCAAATCACTGAAAGAAGCTGCTCTGATGACTGTACATTGTTTAATATTCTGCATCATAGATAGCACACACAGGCGTGAAGTGAAAGGTAAATATCCAGTTTTCAGGATGTTTGGATGTTTGGATGAATTATGAGTGTGATATGCAAGGGAAAACTGAGGAAAACTGGGAACCGTTCATATTTACCTTTCAGTGCCAGCTTTTTTTTTATATGAGGAATAGCTGTAAAAATATTTGATTTTGTGGTTATCTCTGGTAATTTTATTACATTTAGATGAGAAATTTATCATCTCCACAAAAAATGAATGTAATTTTAAACGTATAAAATATAATGTTATGCATAAGCAGATAAAAAAACTTGAATGAATTATATTTTTCTGTGTATAATTAAGCAGAATTACTGAAAAGTTATGAAAAAAAAAACAAGATACCTCTGTACCGCCTTGGCTTTGATACCTCAAGGGAAAAAAAGAGGGGCAGGTCATTGGGGACATGGAGACACACAGAACAGGAAGAACTAAAGGAAGCAGGAAAGACATGGCTTGAGGTATCCCGACTTGCTTAAGACAGGACTGGCTGGAGAACCGTTGTTGATGCATTATGCTCCATTGGGAGTACAGAGAATTGATGAAGATGATGATGAAAGTCACTGAAATTGTTACTTTTGTATGCGACATTGGACACAAGACTGAAACAACAATGGATTTTATTACAAAAAATAAAAAACCCAACAACAACAAAGGATAAAAAGGGGTAACATTTTTACAGCTCAACTACGCGACCAGGGTTTGGTCATGAGCTCGGTATGAACTGAAACTACCCAGTGCATATTTTGTGGCTGTTTATACAAGTTCAACGTTGAAAGAGTCAGCAATGAGAAGAGCTGTTGGCCAGAATGATGCTTGGCATAACCCGCAACAGCTGATGATATCTGCCCGCTTTAAAACCGTCTCCTTGGATGAAAAGTTCCAACATAGACCACGTTAAACAAATAAACTGTATATAGTTATAGTTCTCTTAATGTAGCTTTCATGAGCTGGGCATTTATTTATATCAGAAATATAAACATTTTCTGTGTTTAAATGTTGAAAAAGAAACCCGTGTCCTGTAGCATTTACATGTAGCAGGGTTGTGAAGTGTTAGTGCCTTCACATTTCTAGGCCGTTGAAGCATTTGAGGTAGGGATGGCAGCACCTGTCCTAACTGCCTTAGTTTTCCTTGGAAACCCCGGGTAACTATCGTTGTGAGACTGGGTTACGTCCGAATGCGGAATGACACCAGTGACCTTCTGATCGGCAGGCTAGTGCACTAACCACTATACCACCGCGGTACTGTACGTTTCTTCTCTGTCTCTGTTTCTTTCTCTCTGTCTCTGTTTCTTTCTCTCTGTCTGTTTCTTTCTCTCTGTCTCTGTTTCTTTCTCTCTGTCTCTGTTTCTTTCTCTCTGTCTCTTTCTCTCTGTCTCTGTTTCTTTCTCTCTGTCTCTGTTTCTTTCTCTCTGTCTCTGTCTCTCTTTATATTGTACTCGCCTTATCCGACTCTGATGATATTAAAGCACATGCGTCGTGCGAGATGAAGAGCTTCGATTCTCAAAGTGAACCAAATAAGCAGGGTTTCTGCCAAGCTCCACTACCCTGAGATCTATGTCCAGGCATTTCCTGTCATGAAACTGATGTAAAGCACCAGCCTATTACTACGAGACTACCATCATATAGAAGTGGAGTAGGGTGTAGAACAGTTGTAGCTGGCTACAGGTGATAACTGTATCTGAGGACTTATGTTTCTTAGTACTGTCTTATCTCCTTCAACATACACGGCCAGCTTATCTCCTAGACTAGAGAAGCAAATCACTGAAAGAAGCTGCTCTGATGACTGTACATTGTTTAATATTCTGCATCATAGATAGCACACACAGGCGTGAAGTGAAAGGTAAATATCCAGTTTTCAGGATGTTTGGATGAATTATGAGTGTGATATGCAAGGGAAAACTCAGGAAAACTGGGGACCGTTCATATTTACCTTTCAGTGCCAGCTTTTTTTTTTAATATGAGGAATAGCTGTAAAAATATTTGATTTTGTGGTTATCTCTGGTAATTTTATTACATTTAGATGAGAAATTTATCATCTCCACAAAAAATGAATGTAATTTTAAACGTATAAAATATAATGTTATGCATAAGCAGATAAAAAAAACTTGAATGAATTATATTTTTCTGTGTATAATTAAGCAGAATTACTGAAAAGTTATGAAAAAAAAACAAGATACCTCTGTACCGCCTTGGCTTTGATACCTCAAGGGAAAAAAAGAGGGGCAGGTCATTGGGGACATGGAGACACACAGAACAGGAAGAACTAAAGGAAGCAGGAAAGACATGGCTTGAGGTATCCCGACTTGCTTAAGACAGGACTGGCTGGAGAACCGTTGTTGATGCATTATGCTCCATTGGGAGTACAGAGAATTGATGAAGATGATGATGAAAGTCACTGAAATTGTTACTTTTGTATGCGACATTGGACACAAGACTGAAACAACAATGGATTTTATTACAAAAAATAAAAAACCCAACAACAACAAAGGATAAAAAGGGGTAACATTTTTACAGCTCAACTACGCGACCAGGGTTTGGTCATGAGCTCGGTATGAACTGAAACTACCCAGTGCATCAGTTTCTTGTTGTACTCCATGTTAGCGACTTGACCATGCTCGCTAGGATGTCACTTCAGAGAAATTAAAGGCCCCATTTGTCGAGACAATCTTTAGCGACAGCCATGGCGCTGCATTAAATATACAGAATGGGAGGTAAAGCCTTTATAAATCTTTAAATATGGTGTTTTGTGATTGTGAAGCAAACGTTAAAATATCACGGCCTTGCTGACTGAATGTTTACAGTAATCACCGGATGCTGTGGCTGCAGTAAACTTCATGCGCAGCAATTTGGTTGTAAACAATGTGCGAGAATATGTGAGAATGTGTGGCAGTGTGTGAGAATGTGTGAGAATGTGTGGCAGTGTGCGAGAATGTGTGAGAATGTGTTGGAATGTATGGCAATGTATGAGAATGTATGAGAATGTGTGAGAATGTGCGAGAATGTGTGAGAGTATGAAAACACTTATACTGCGCGAATATAGTTACTTTATATTGTTGGATTGATGGATTAAAGGTTGAATAGAATAGTTTTTCGTTTCATATTTTATCCTTGTCTTTAGATAATATTATATTTGCTTTAACTAATCTTGAGTGTCTGCCATATTATGAAAGTTGGAGGATCAAATGGCAGATTATCAGACATTTCTTAGTGCTCAACTCTTCATCATCTGGAAATAAAAATTCATTCGCTAATTTGTTCATGCACATAAATTTTTCTATTTCTTTTATTCTCCTTTCCTAAGTATTAAAAATGTATTGCCTTTTCCCACCATATGTCTGAGAAAACTGACAAAAACTGGAACTTTTAATTGTATGTCTATGTCTTCTTATGAAAGCTGATGTAATCATTTAGCTTTAGATTATCGCGATAGCTTAAAGAAATATCTTGTTGCACTATCGTGTTTTATAGTGATAGAAATTTAAAAAAAACTGATTATTGCACTGTCGTATTTTATAGCAGACATGAACGTGTCAATAATTCTTGGCTATAAGTCGTTTTCTCTGGAACTGGAAGTAGGATATTTTTTATGAAGATGTTGAACACAGCGTCCTACCAAATAAAGAGTAGGTTACAATGGTTTGCAGACCGTCCATTCAGCTGAAAAGAAAGCAGGGAAAGGGCAAACCTTCTCAGCAGGCTCCACCATCTTGGGGAATCTTAGCTATCTCTATCCCTTTCCCAAGTCTGGGCCTGTTATTAGAAGCAACAAAAGAAAGGTGGAACACGGTCTTGACCAGCATGGTTGGCTGACGCTGACAACTGTGACGTCACTCTAGTGCAGTTGTCCTTGGTTTCTAGATTATGAAATGACAAAACAACAAGAACTTAACAGAGCTTACCTGGACACGTAGAGAAGTGTGCCCCCTTTGTACAGTCTCATCATCTGGTTCTGGGTCATGATATCGTGGAAGGAGCCTTTCTTCTCGTTCGGAAAGAAAATGTCCGGAACCCAGACCTTCTTGATATTTTCCGAATCAAAGTCAAGAGACTCAAGTCCGGAATTCAGGAAATATTGATCAGCTTTGCCATGATAGATTCTTGGATCGATCCACCTCAAGTGAAGGAGAATGCTGACAGTAAAATCCTGTCAACAAAAGACAATAAAGTTCTATCAACAAAAGACAATAAAATCTTGTCAAAAAAAAAAAAAATAAAGTTCTATCAACAAAAGACAATAAAGTTCTATCAACAAAAGACAATAAAATCTTGTCAACAAAAGACAATAAAGTTCTACCAACAAAAGACAGGTAAGTCTTATCAACAAAAGACAATAAAGTTCTATCAACAAAAAACAATAAAGTTCTATCAACAAAAGACAATAAAGTTCTATCAACAAAAGACAGGTATGTCTTATCAACAAAAGACAATAAAGTTCTATCAACAAAAGACAATAAAGTTCTATCAACAAAAGACAGGTAAGTCTTATCAACAAAAGACAATAAAGTTCTATCAACAAAAGACAATAAAGTTCTATCAACAAAAGACAATAAAATCTTGTCAACAAAAGACAATAAAGTTCTACCAACAAAAGACGGGTAAGTCTTATCAACAAAAGACAATAAAGTTCTAATAACAAAAGGCAATAAAGTTCTATCACCAAAAAACAGTAAAGACCTGTAAAAGTGACAATAAAGTGTTATAAAAAAAAGATAGTAAAATTTTATCACCAAAAGCCAATAAAGTTTTATCACTAAAGGATTAAAATTTCCTATCAAAAAAAGTCCTGTCAACAAGAGGCAATAAAATCCAATCGAGAAAAGGCAATAAAATGTTACCAATAACATATAACAATCCTATTAAGAAAACATATATCAACAAATGATATTAAAGTTCTGTCAACAAAAGATAGTGTATATATATATATATAATATATATGTATATATATATATATATATATATCAGATGCTGAGTCAATTAAACATGTACTGAGAAAAACATGAGTTATTATTTTTAGCACATTATAACTATCTAGCCAGACTATTTTTGGTTGTGGGACTGCATGATGGGTAAATCTGTTTTGGAGTTTCCCATGAGGGTTTGAGGCACGTATGCCTTATCTCGGACAGCAGCAATGTCGGTTATAGATATTAAAGTTAGCGAAATCTCCAGGGCTTACATCGAGAGAGATAGAAGAGAGAGTTGTGCTGTGTACATGGCTGTTTTGTGAACTAAGTGAACTAAGGTAGCTGCTGTTTCAATAGACAGAGACGTTCTTGCATCAAAACGTAGAACATAACAAGAGTTAATGACAGTCATCAAATGTTATACATAGTTAACACTGATCAGTGTTGTAGAAGTTTGGACATTAAATAAGAAAGCAGAGAAGAAAATCTAGGCGCCAGAAATGTGGACTTACAGAAGAATTGAACGAATTTCGTGGGCAGCAGTGAACATTTTTAAATCGACTGAAACTGACATAAAAAAAAAATTAAAAACATAAGTACGAAGCCAATAAAATATTTCAGTCGTATCAAAAGACGCACTACAGTAATGAACCAAACTACAGGAAAAATATTGAGGAAAAAGAGCAAGAAGACGACAACGATATAGATGAGTGGACAAAATAAAGAGATGGACTGGATTCATCTTGGTCTGGTGCAATGAATACAATGAACAGCGCAAGTTTGAGGACCATTGCAATCAATCTTCCGAGGAAAGGCAACACAAGATGATGGTGAACAGAATCTACACTGTATGTTGCTATATAATGAATGTAGCCTGTGAGCAGAGAGTGATATGGTGTTAGTGCCCATATTTTCCGTCAACAAAAGATAGTGTATATATAATATATATATATATATATCAGATGCTGAGTCAATTAAACATGTACTGAGAAAAACATGAGTTACTATTTTTAGCACATTATAACTATCTAGCCAGACTATTTTTGGTTGTGGGACTGCATGATGGGTAAATCTGTTTTGGAGTTTCCCATGAGGGTTTGAGGCACGTATGCCTTATCTCGGACAGCAGCAATGTCGGTTATAGATATTAAAGTTAGCGAAATCTCCAGGGCTTACATCGAGAGAGATAGAAGAGAGAGTTGTGCTGTGTACATGGCTGTTTTGTGAACTAAGTGAACTAAGGTAGCTGCTGTTTCAATAGACAGAGACGTTCTTACATCAAAACGTAGAACATAACAAGAGTTAATGACAGTCATCAAATGTTATACATAGTTAACACTGATCAGTGTTGTAGAAGTTTGGACATTAAATAAGAAAGCAGAGAAGAAAATCTAGGCGCCAGAAATGTGGACTTACAGAAGAATTGAACGAATTTCGTGGGCAGCAGTGAACATTTTTAAATCGACTGAAACTAACATAAAAAAAAAATTAAAAACATAAGTACTAAGCCAATAAAATATTTCAGTCGTATCAAAAGACGCACTACAGTAATGAACCAAACTACAGGAAAAATATTGAGGAAAAAGAGCAAGAAGACGACAGCGATATAGATGAGTGGACAAAATAAAGAGATGGACTGGATTCATCTTGGTCTGGTGCAATGAATACAATGAACAGCGCAAGTTTGAGGACCATTGCAATCAATCTTCCGAGGAAAGGCAACACAAGATGATGGTGAACAGAATCTACACTGTATGTTGCTATATAATGAATGTAGCCTGTGAGCAGAGAGTGAGTATGTTGCTGTATAATGAATGTAGCCTGTGAGCAGAGTGTGAGTACGTTGCTGTATAATGAATGTAGCCTGTGAGCAGAGTGTGAGTATGTTGCTGTATAATGAATGTAGTCTGTGAGCAGAGAGTGAGTATGTTGCTGTATAATGAATGTAGTCTGTGAGCAGAGTGTGAGTATGTTGCTGTATAATGAATGTAGCCTGTGAGCAGAGTGTGAGTATGTTGCTGTATAATGAATGTAGTCTGTGAGCAGAGTGTGAGTATGTTGCTGTATAATGAATGTACTCTGTGAGCAGAGTGTGAGTATGTTGCTGTATAATGAATGTACTCTGTGAGCAGAGTGTGAGTATGTTGCTGTATAATGAATGTAGCCTGTGAGCAGAGTGTGAGTATGTTGCTGTATAATGAATGTAGTCTGTGAGCAGAGTGTGAGTATGTTGCTGTATAATGAATGTAGCCTGTGAGCAGAGTGTGAGTATGTTGCTGTATAATGAATGTAGCCTGTGAGCAGAGTGTGAGTATGTTGCTGTATAATGAATGTAGTCTGTGAGCAGAGAGTGAGTATGTTGCTGTATAATGAATGTAGTCTGTGAGCAGAGTGTGAGTATGTTGCTGTATAATGAATGTAGTCTGTGAGCAGAGTGTGAGTATGTTGCTGTATAATGAATGTAGTCTGTGAGCAGAGTGTGAGTATGTTGCTGTATAATGAATGTAGCCTGTGAGCAGAGTGTGAGTATGTTGCTGTATAATGAATGTAGTCTGTGAGCAGAGTGTGAGTATGTTGCTGTATAATGAATGTAGTCTGTGAGCAGAGTGTGAGTATGTTGCTGTATAATGAATGTAGCCTGTGAGCAGAGTGTGAGTATGTTGCTGTATAATGAATGTAGTCTGTGAGCAGAGAGTGAGTATGTTGCTGTATAATGAATGTAGTCTGTGAGCAGAGTGTGAGTATGTTGCTGTATAATGAATGTAGTCTGTGAGCAGAGTGTGAGTATGTTGCTGTATAATGAATGTAGCCTGTGAGCAGAGTGTGAGTATGTTGCTGTATAATGAATGTAGTCTGTGAGCAGAGAGTGAGTATGTTGCTGTATAATGAATGTAGTCTGTGAGCAGAGAGTGAGTATGTTGCTGTATAATGAATGTACTCTGTGAGCAGAGTGTGAGTATGTTGCTGTATAATGAATGTAGCCTGTGAGCAGAGTGTGAGTATGTTGCTGTATAATGAATGTAGTCTGTGAGCAGAGAGTGAGTATGTTGCTGTATAATGAATGTAGCCTGTGAGCAGAGACTGAGTATGTTGCTGTATAATGAATGTAGTCTGTGAGCAGAGTGTGAGTATGTTGCTGTATAATGAATGTACTCTGTGAGCAGAGTGTGAGTATGTTGCTGTATAATGAATGTAGCCTGTGAGCAGAGTGTGAGTATGTTGCTGTATAATGAATGTAGTCTGTGAGCAGAGAGTGAGTATGTTGCTGTATAATGAATGTACTCTGTGAGCAGAGTGTGAGTATGTTGCTGTATAATGAATGTAGTCTGTGAGCAGAGAGTGAGTATGTTGCTGTATAATGAATGTACTCTGTGAGCAGAGTGTGAGTATGTTGCTGTATAATGAATGTAGCCTGTGAGCAGAGTGTGAGTATGTTGCTGTATAATGAATGTAGTCTGTGAGCAGAGAGTGAGTATGTTGCTGTATAATGAATGTAGTCTGTGAGCAGAGTGTGAGTATGTTGCTGTATAATGAATGTAGTCTGTGAGCAGAGAGTGAGTATGTTGCTGTATAATGAATGTAGTCTGTGAGCAGAGTGTGAGTATGTTGCTGTATAATGAATGTAGTCTGTGAGCAGAGTGTGAGTACGTTGCTGTATAAGTAGTCTGTGAGCAGAGTGTGAGTATATTGGTGTATAATGAATGTAGTCTGTGAGCAGAGTGTGAGTACGCTGGTGTATAATGAATGTAGCCTGTGAGCAGAGTGTGAGTACGTTGGTGTATAATGATTGTAGCCTGTGAGCAGAGTGTGAGTATGTTGCTGTATAATGAATGTAGCCTGTGAGCAGAGTGTGAGTGTGGAGTCCTCTCCCTACTTCAGAGATTTCCTCTAAACGTTAAAGAGACACTGTCGAGATGGTAGCAAGTATTACAGATCTTCTGACCTAGTTGCTTTTTAATCTATCCATCCATCCATCCATCCATCCATCCATCCATGGAAATTCATTCATTTATCCATTTCTGGGGAATCCAAATAATAATCCTTCATTGGACATTCCTTCATCAAAATTAATAATTCATTCGAAACCATTCATTCACTCTTGGACAAACATTCATCTTATTCTTTGGGCAAACATCCATCCACTCTCGCACAAACATTCATCCACTCTAGGACAAAAATCCATCTATTCTTTGGACAAACATTCATCTATTCTTTGAACGAACATTCATCTATTCTTTGGACAAACATTCATCTATCTTTGGACAAACATCCATCTCTTCTTTGGACAAACATTCATCTATTCTTTGGACAAACATTCATCTATTCTTTGGACAAACATTCATCTATTCTTTGGACAAACATTCATCTATTCTTTGGACAAACATTCATCTATTCTTTGGGCAAACATCCATCCACTCTTGGACAAACATCCATCTATTCTTTGGACAAACATTCATTCTCTCTGGATAAACATCCGTCTATTCTTTGGTCAAACATTTATCCATTCTTTCGACAAACATCCATCCATTCCTTGAGCAAATATTCATCCACTCTTTGGCTTCCGTACATGAAATAAGTACTCCCCTTCCCCCAGTTCACAAGACAAACCAGACAATCTCCAGTTCATCAGACAAACCAGACAATCTCCAGTTCATCAGACATACCAGACAATCTCCAGTTCACCAGACACACCAAGCAATCTCCAGTTCACAAGACAAACCAGACAATCTCCAGTTCATCAGACAAACCAGACAATCTCCAGTTCATCAGACAAACCAGACAATCTCCAGTTCATCAGACAAACCAGACAATCTCCAGTTCATCAGACAAACCAGACAATCTCCAGTTCATCAGACAAACCAGACAATCTCCAGTTCACCAGACACACCAAGCAATCTCCAGTTCACAAGACAAACCAGACAATCTCCAGTTCATCAGACAAACCAGACAATCTCCAGTTCACCAGACAAACCAGGCAATCTCCAGTTCACCAGACATACTAGGCAATCTCCAGTTCACCAGACACACCAGACAATCTCCAGTTCACCAGACACACCAGACAATCTCCAGTTCACCAGACATACTAGGGAATCTCCAGCACACCAGAAAATCTCTAACCCAGATTTTGATAAAGAGCAAGAAAGCGAGGATATGTAGCGGGTCGTGAACGTTTATAACATTCGTCAACATTAGATGATCAAGTAATGACAGGACAATTATAATAGTGAAGACAGTCCTGATAAGAAGAAATATCTTCTATGTAAAGATATCTAGAAACCTGCTTACCATACTGGCTTCATTGACCGCGTCAATGCTGGACACATACAGGAGAACTTGGACTTTGGCTGGCTCTTTACCTAGAGATGAAGAGAACAACTTCAACTTTCTTAATGTACACGTAAATTAGTCAGTACCAATTGATAGGTTTCTGCGTGTCTTTGTACATGCAGGTGTTTCCATTGTACATGATGCATACATTTATGTACACATGTTTGATTACTATGTGTACTAGTACGTATATTCTTTTTAAAAAACCAGACTCATGAAAGCGAAAATACAGTCAGTGGCTGCAGAACAAGAGCCAAATTATTTGTTTGTATGTAATTATAACAGCATACATATATTTGTGTACATGTCATTTATGTATGGGACCATAAGGGCCCAGTTGATTTGGGGGAGGGGGTGTCCAGGCGGCGTATTTCTTCGGGGCCAAGAGGGATTTCCCTGTTGTAATGAAGGCCCCTTAGAGCTTCCCCTGTTGTAATAAGGGCCCCTTAGAGCTTCTCCTGTTGTAAGGAGGGCCCCTTAGAACTTTTCCTTGCTTTAAGGAGAGGCCTGTAGTGGATGAAAACAGAATGGCCAGTCAACAAGATAAGCGCGGACGGGGGTAGAGAGAAATAGTTTTGAATATAGTTTAGAATATTTCTCTTCCGAAAGCACTGAGAGCGTATATTTCTCTCCTAAAATCATTGAAAGAGCTTTTTTCTCTCTCGAAGACACTGAGAGCGTATATTTCTGTCTTAAAATCAGTGATAGCGTGTATTTCTCTCCCAAAGTCACTGAGAGCGTATTTTTCTCTCCTGAAAGCACTGAGAGCGTATTTTTCTCTCTTGAAAGCACTGAGAGCGTATATTTCTCTCCTGAAAGCACTGAGAGCGTCTATTTCTCTCTTGAAAGCACTGAGAGCGTATTTTTCTCTCCTGAAAGCACTGAGAGCGTCTATATCTCTCCTGAAAGCACTGAGAGAGTCTATTTCTCTCCTGAAAGCACTGAGAGCGTCTATTTCTCTCCTGAAAGCACTGAGAGCGTCTATTTCTCTCCTGAAAGCAATGTCCTCTCATTTCTTTCAAAACGCTTTATTATTTCACGTTTTTGTTTTTTAATGCCATTAGCTTTTCTGTTGTTCTCGCTGAGTATAGACACTTAAACATTATCTGCCCGACACTATTTATTTATAAGTTTCTCTATGTTTTTCTTGTAATAATCACACTTATTATGAGACTGAAAAGATTCAGAACAGACTATTATGTCTTCGAGTGAAATCAAATAACGACTGAACATTCACTCAAAGTATTAGTAATCACAAGAAGTTTCTGATCATTACAGGTATTAGATCGGATCAATGTTATACAACGCAAGCTGTAAAAATTAACTTAATTAACTTAATTAACTTAAAATACTTTGAACGATGAAATCATTAAACACATTTACATGTGTTTAATGATTTCATCGTTCAAAGTATTTTTTTTCTTTTTCCAGCATTTACGTTATCAAAATCTTTGACTAGTTTCTTCACAGTTAATGTTTTCTCTTTGTTTCTTTTTCGAATGACAGACACACCAGACAATCTCCAGTTCACCAGACACACCAGACAATCTCCAGTTCACCAGACATACTAGGGAATCTCCAGCACACCAGAAAATCTCTAACCCAGATTTTGATAAAGAGCAAGAAAGCGAGGATATGTAGCGGGTCGTGAACGTTTATAACATTCGTCAACATTAGATGATCAAGTAATGACAGGACAATTATAATAGTGAAGACAGTCCTGATAAGAAGAAATATCTTCTATGTAAAGATATCTAGAAACCTTCTTACCATACTGGCTTCATTGACCGCGTCAATGCTGGACACATACAGGAGAACTTGGACTTTGGCTGGCTCTTTACCTAGAGATGAAGAGAACAACTTCAACTTTCTTAATGTACACGTAAATTAGTCAGTACCACTTGATAGGTTTCTGCGTGTCTTTGTACATGCAGGTGTTTCCATTGTACATGATGCATACATTTATGTACACATGTTTGATTACTATGTGTACTAGTACGTATATTCTTTTTTAAAAAACCAGACTCATGAAAGCGAAAATACAGTCAGTGGCTGCAGAACAAGAGCCAAATTATTTGTTTGTATGTAATTATAACAGCATACATATATATTTGTGTACATGTCATTTATGTATGGGACCATACGGGCCCAGTTGATTTGGGGGAGGGGGTGTCTAGGCGGCGTATTTCTTCGGGGCCAAGAGGGATTTCCCTGTTGTAATGAAGGCCCCTTAGAGCTTCCCCTGTTGTAATAAGGGCCCCTTAGAGCTTCTCCTGTTGTAAGGAGGGCCCCTTAGAACTTTTCCTTGCTTTAAGGAGAGGCCTGTAGTGGATGAAAACAGAATGGCCAGTCAACAAGATAAGCACGGACGGGGGTAGAGAGAAATAGTTTTGAATATAGTTTAGAATATTTCTCTTCCGAAAGCACTGAGAGCGTATATTTCTCTCCTAAAATCATTGAAAGAGCTTTTTTCTCTCTCGAAGACACTGAGAGCGTATATTTCTGTCTTAAAATCAGTGATAGCGTGTATTTCTCTCCCAAAGTCACTGAGAGCGTATTTTTCTCTCCTGAAAGCACTGAGAGCGTATTTTTCTCTCTTGAAAGCACTGAGAGCGTATATTTCTCTCCTGAAAGCACTGAGAGCGTCTATTTCTCTCTTGAAAGCACTGAGAGCGTATTTTTCTCTCCTGAAAGCACTGAGAGCGTCTATATCTCTCCTGAAAGCACTGAGAGAGTCTATTTCTCTCCTGAAAGCACTGAGAGCGTCTATTTCTCTCCTGAAAGCACTGAGAGCGTCTATTTCTCTCCTGAAAGCAATGTCCTCTCATTTCTTTCAAAACGCTTTATTATTTCACGTTTTTGTTTTTTATTAGCTTTTCTGTTGTTCTCGCTGAGTATAGACACTTAAACATTATCTGCCCGACACTATTTATTTATAAGTTTCTCTATGTTTTTCTTGTAATAATCACACTTATTATGAGACTGAAAAGATTCAGAACAGACTATTATGTCTTCGAGTGAAATCAAATAACGACTGAACATTCACTCAAAGTATTAGTAATCACAAGAAGTTTCTGATCATTACAGGTATTAGATCGGATCAATGTTATACAACGCAAGCTGTAAAAATTAACTTAATTAACTTAATTAACTTAAAATACTTTGAACGATGAAATCATTAAACACATTTACATGTGTTTAATGATTTCATCGTTCAAAGTATTTTTTTTTCTTTTTCCAGCATTTACGTTATCAAAATCTTTGACTAGTTTCTTCACAGTTAATGTTTTCTCTTTTTTTCTTTTTCGAATGACAGAACAGCCGAAGTTGAAAGTCTCATTTCAGACATACTTGATCTTAGATCTTTTTTTTTTTTCAGTCTAAACTTTGCTGAATCGCTTCTCAGCTTAGGTCAGTGTGACTGGAATATTGATAGAAATAAAATGCAGACACTACGTCTATTTGTCTGATCAGTACATTAATCTATCTGTCTGTCTGTCTGATCATTACATTAGACTGTCTGATCTATATATTAGTCTGTCTGCCTACCTGTCTGTATGTATGTCTGTCTGTTTGTCTGTCTGTCTGATCTATACATTATTCTGCCTATCTGTCTTCTGATCCATGTATTATTATTTCTGTCCGTCTGATTCATATATTATTTTGCCTGTCTGTCTGAAGAATAAAGCCTCTATCTTAATGGGAAGAAAACTAAATTGATTATGTTAGCCTGTCTTTCTGCGTCTGATCCTTATATTAATCTGGCTGGCTGTCTGTCTGTCTGTCTGTCTACTCGTTACATTGATCTGGCTGTCTGTCTGTTTAATCCTTACATTAATCTGGCTGTCTGTCTGTCTGTCTAATCCTTACATTAATCTGTCTGTCTGTCTGTCTGTCCGTCTAATCCTTACATTAATCTGTCTGTCTGTCTAATCGTTACATTAATCTGCCTCCTGTCTGTCTAATCCTTACATTAATCTGTCTGTCTTCCTGTCTGATCCTTACATTAGTCTGTCTGTCTGATCCTTACACTAATCTGGCTGTCTGACTGTCCGATCCTTACATTAGTTTGGCTGTCTGTCTGTCTGTCTGATCCTTACATTAGTCTGTTTATCTGATCCTTACATTAGTCTGTTTGTCTGTCTGATCCATATATTAGTCTGGCTGCCTGGACCATGGATGTCTTGGTCTGTAATATACACACTTACGTCTGTCGTAGAGTGGTGGAGCCGTCTTAAGATCGTCGTAAGTGTCGTGAGCCAGGCGGACGATGTGGGACAGGACCTCTGACCTTTTTCTGTAGAAGTAGAAGAAATAAAGAATTAATTTCTCATAAATTATCTTTCTTTTTCATTATCGTCATCATCATTGCCATTATCATCGTCATTATCATTGTCATTATCACTGCCATTGCTTCCATCATTATCATCATGTTTTTTTTTCATTTTTCTTTTCTTCTCGAATGTCACTGGAGCTAGCAGATGTTGAATGTGAGTAGATGATATGTCAAATATTTACCTGGCGCTTGGCTGCTTAGTTTACGCTTTTAACTTTTCAGTTCATCTCTCCCATCTTGCTTCTTTGTCTCTACTTCTTCTTCTTCTTTTTTTATCTTTATCGTTGTCAATGGAGATTTCCCAGGTGCTTCTGGCTTAAATCTCTCGCCTTACTCTACTGAGTTTTGTGCCCATTTAAGTACAGCAGTGCCTGGAACACTGTCAGTAGCGGGACCGCTCATGACGATCCACTACCCAGGCTCTTTTGTCCTCCCAGTTGATGTCTGTCTAGGGTCCCTTATATAGCTGTTAGTTGGAGTAGTAAGTTATCGTCTCACTCGCCTCTTGCTCCATCAACAATAAATAACTTCTCAGAAAATATACATTGATCAAGGCAAAATAAGGTTCAGTTTATTGACAACACTACACGCCATACACGACATGTATCTTCACAGCATGAACATCACTCACAGGAAATGTGAGCACGCCATGAACAACGGCATGAACATCAGCATGAACATCAGCATGAACATCACCATGAACAACGGCATGAACATCAGCATGAACATCAGCATGAACATCAGCATGAACAAATTCGACACTCCCAGTAACGCTGCTAACTACTCAGAACTCTACAAATGTCTTGTCTTCCGTAACTCTTCTAATACATACTCCCTAGTAATCAAGATCTGGCTACACTCCCTTTAGCACAATATAGGAGCCACTTGCCAACTCACATATAACACATATACGCAGAAACTCTGCCTGCGCCCAACATTTAACATACAGAGGGCAAATATGAAGGGTTCAATGATACATTAATTAACCAAGTGTGACTCAGTGGTTATAATGAAAGATGAACATATAAATCCACGTGGCACTGATCAGCATACTCACCTGCGCAACATAAGAAACACATAGGACGAGAGTCTATAATCAAAAGGTGAAACATGTGAATATATGAATGCATATTAATGCAAAGTAAACAGTGATGAAAATTATACACTTCAAATCTTATCTTACTGAACAAATCATGTAACAGTTAACACTGAACACTGAGCACTTCTCACGATACGTACGTACACAAAACTCCAGCTCCGACATAGGAAAACTCACATATCATCGTTACCAACATGGACCGGCATGGAAAAAGCACCCGGGTTCATAGCTTGACCCAACATCATTATATACAAGAAAACCGCATCAGACACATCAGATATACCACGACACACAGCTCCCCCCAGATAACGTGCTGCCCCGCCAAAAGGCCCCGAACGAACTGACTAGCTCAACACATTACGCTCTCCACCTGACCAGCATATCACGTGACCGGGTAGCAAAGACAACCACGAAGGTAGGTTGACACTCCGAACGGCCGATTTGGAAGCACCAAGTTAATCCCATCCTTACATTAGTCTGTCTGTCTGTCTGATCCATATATTAGTCTGGCTGCCTGGACCATGGATGTCTTGGTCTGTAATATACACACTTACGTCTGTCGTAGAGTGGTGGAGCCGTCTTAAGATCGTCGTAAGTGTCGTGAGCCAGGCGGACGATGTGGGACAGGACCTCTGACCTTTTTCTGTAGAAGTAGAAGAAATAAAGAATTAATTTCTCATAAATTATCTTTCTTTTTCATTATCGTCATCATCATTGCCATTATCATCGTCATTATCATTGTCATTATCACTGCCATTATCACTGCCATTGCTTCCATCATTATCATCATGTTTTATTTTTTCATTTTTCTTTTCTTCTCGAATGTCACTGGAGCTAGCAGATGCTGAATGTGAGTAGATGATATGTCAAATATTTACCTGGCGCTTGGCTGCTTAGTTTACGCTTTTAACTTTTCAGTTCATCTCTCCCATCTTGCTTCTTTGTCTCTACTTCTTCTTCTTCTTTTTTTATCTTTATCGTTGTCAATGGAGATTTCCCAGGTGCTTCTGGCTTAAATCTCTCGCCTTACTCTACTGAGTTTTGTGCCCATTTAAGTACAGCAGTGCCTGGAACACTGTCAGTAGCGGGACCGCTCATGACGATCCACTACCCAGGCTCTTTTGTCCTCCCAGTTGATGTCTGTCTAGGGTCCCTTATATAGCTGTTAGTTGGAGTAGTAAGTTATCGTCTCACTCGCCTCTTGCTCCATCAACAATAAATAACTTCTCAGAAAATATACATTGATCAAGGCAAAATAAGGTTCAGTTTATTGACAACACTACACGCCATACACGACATGTATCTTCACAGCATGAACATCACTCACAGGAAATGTGAGCACGCCATGAACAACGGCATGAACATCAGCATGAACATCAGCATGAACATCACCATGAACAACGGCATGAACATCAGCATGAACATCAGCATGAACATCAGCATGAACAAATTCGACACTCCCAGTAACGCTGCTAACTACTCAGAACTCTACAAATGTCTTGTCTTCCGTAACTCTTCTAATACATACTCCCTAGTAATCAAGATCTGGCTACACTCCCTTTAGCACAATATAGGAGCCACTTGCCAACTCACATATAACACATATACGCAGAAACTCTGCCTGCGCCCAACATTTAACATACAGAGGGCAAATATGAAGGGTTCAATGATACATTAATTAACCAAGTGTGACTCAGTGGTTATAATGAAAGATGAACATATAAATCCACGTGGCACTGATCAGCATACTCACCTGCGCAACATAAGAAACACATAGGACGAGAGTCTATAATCAAAAGGTGAAACATGTGAATATATGAATGCATATTAATGCAAAGTAAACAGTGATGAAAATTATACACTTCAAATCTTATCTTACTGAACAAATCATGTAACAGTTAACACTGAACACTTCTCACGATACGTACGTACACAAAACTCCAGCTCCGACATAGGAAAACTCACATATCATCGTTACCAACATGGACCGGCATGGAAAAAGCACCCGGGTTCATAGCTTGACCCAACATCATTATATACAAGAAAACCGCATCAGACACATCAGATATACCACGACACACAGCTCCCCCCAGATAACGTGCTGCCCCGCCAAAAGGCCCCGAACGAACTGACTAGCTCAACACATTACGCTCTCCACCTGACCAGCATATCACGTGACCGGGTAGCAAAGACAACCACGAAGGTAGGTTGACACTCCGAACGGCCGATTTGGAAGCACCAAGTTAATCCCACCTTACATGTGCGTGAATATGTTAATTATATGTAGCTGATGCCGTGAATATGTTAATTATATGTAGCTGATGCCGTGAAGATGATGTTGACTGTGTGTAGATGAAGCCGTGAATATGTTAATTATATGTAGCTGATGCCGTGAATATGTTAATTATGTGTAGCGGATGACGTAAAGATGTTAATTATATGTAGCTGATGCCGTAAATATGTTAATTATATGTAGCTGATGCCGTAAATATGTTAATTATATGTAGCTGATGCCGTGAATATGTTAATTATATGTAGCTGATGCCGTGAATATGTTAATTATATGTAGCTGATGACGTAAAGATGTTAATTATGTGTAGCGGATGCGGTAAAGATGATTTTGATTGTGTGTAGCTGATGCCGTGAATATGTTAATTATATGTAGCTGATGCCGTGAATATGTTAATTATATGTAGCGGATGCGGTAAAGATGTTAATTATAAGTAGCTGATGCCGTAAAGATGATTTTGATTGTGTGTAGCTGATGCCGTAAATATGTTAATTATATGTAGCGGATGCGGTAAAGATGATGTTGACTGTCTGTAGCTGATGCCGTGAATATGTTAATTATATGTAGCTGATGCCGTGAATATGTTAATTATATGTAGCTGATGCCGTGAATATGTTAATTATATGTAGCGGATGCCGTGAATATGTTAATTATATGTAGCTGATGCCGTGAATATGTTAATTATATGTAGCTAATGCCGTGAATATGTTAATTATATGTAGCTGATGCCGTGAATATGTTAATTATATGTAGCTGATGCCGTGAATATGTTAATTATATGTAGCGGATGCCGTGAATATGTTAATTATATGTAGCGGATGCCGTGAATATGTTAATTATATGTAGCTGATGCCGTGAATATGTTAATTATATGTAGCGGATGCGGTAAAGATGTTAATTATAAGTAGCTGATGCCGTAAAGATGATTTTGATTGTGTGTAGCTGATGCCGTAAATATGTTAATTATATGTAGCGGATGCGGTAAAGATGATGTTGACTGTCTGTAGCTGATGCCGTGAATATGTTAATTATATGTAGCTAATGCCGTGAATTTGTTAATTATATGTAGCTGATGCCGTGAATATGTTAATTATATGTAGCTGATGCCGTGAATATGTTAATTATATGTAGCTGATGCCGTGAATATGTTAATTATATGTAGCTGATGCCGTGAATATGTTAATTATATGTAGCTGATGCCGTGAATATGTTAATTATATGTAGCTGATGCCGTGAATATGTTAATTATATGTAGCCGAAGCCGTGAAGATGTTAATTATATGTAGCTGATGCCGTGAAGATGATGTTGATTGTGTGTAGCTGATGCTGTAAAGATGATGTTGACTGTGTGTAGCTGATGCCGTGAAGGTGATGTTTGTGTGTAGTTGTTGCTGTAAAGATGATAAATGAATATGAAATTCTGCCAAAGTTCACACTGAATAAAGATTGAAATTGTTACAAAATCATAATGTAGCGGAAAAATCACAAAGTATTACTTATGTACACGTCTCTTTTTCTCTTCTCTCTTTCTACTTAACCTTCACTTTCTCCCATGCACACACGCTCGCTCTCTCTCTCTCTCACGCTCTCTCTCTCCCTCACACACATTCTCTCCATCATATACACACTCTCTCACATATAAACACTCTCTTACACACACAGTCTTTCACACACACACACACACGCTCTCAAACACACGCACCCTTTCTTTTCTCTTTCTCTCTTTCTCTTTCTCTCTCTCTTCTTAATATACAAGTATGTGTGTATGTGTATGTATGCGACAGCATATGTTATGTGTAAATATACGTATGTGTATATATATATATATGTACACGTGTGTATGTGTTTGCACATATGTGGTATGTACTTGCATTTGTGTGTGAATATATGTATCTGCATGTACTTGGTATATGAAAAGTACAGGTGTGTATATGTGTATGTGTGATATAAAGTCAAAATTAGTTTAAAGTATGACTTGACTGTTGTGTTTTTTATACTGCTGTTCTATAAATTTATTAGTTTGGAATGAATGTAAGAGTATACATTTACTTCATGTAGTTACATAAATCAGAGCGTGGAGTGTATGGACATGAGATAAGTTTATTATTTATTTATGTAATCATTTAATGTGTCTTCATGATTATTATGCTCATTAACAAATGCTGACTGACTGTGACTGAGTAAAAGATGTATGATGAAGGGCAGAATGTTAGATTGGCCAGCGTGCGTAATTCTTAACCCTTTGAAAATAAAGTATGTTTTCTCTCTCTCTCTCTCTCTTCTCAGTTGCAAAATGTGTGTGAGTGAATAACTTGTGTGGACGTCAAGAAGAAAAAATCTAATTGTTTGGAATTCGATCGCTCTCTTCTTTCAGTAAAATAAACTGAGTTGTATCGATGCACGTGAGTACTGGTATAAGACGAACCCACTCCCAAGCTGGTCATATCTACCACACACACACAATGTTATAGGTTCACTCGCACCTACCACACACACAATGTTCTAGGTTCACTCGCACCTACCACACACACACAGTGTTCTAGGTTCACTCGCACCTACCACACATTGTTCTAGGTTCACTCGCACCTACCACACACACAGTGTTCTAGGTTCACTCGCACCTACCACACACACAATGTTCTAGGTTCACTCACACCTACCACACACACAGTGTTCTAGGTTCACTCGCACCTACTACATAGTGTTCTAGGTTCACTCGCACCTACCACACAGTGTTCTAGGTTTACTCGCACCTACCACATAGTGTTCTAGGTTCACTCGCATCTACCTCACAGTGTTCTAGGTTCACTCGCACCTACCACACACACAGTGTTCTAAGTTCACTCGCACCTACCACACAGTGTTCTAAGTTCACTCACATCTACCACATACACAGTGTTCTAAGTTCACTCACACCTACCACACACACAGTGTTCTAGGTTCACTCGCACCTACCACACACACAGTGTTCTAAATTTACCCACACCTACCGTACACACAGTGTTCTAATTTCACTCACACCTACCATACACACAGTGTTCTATGTTCTCTCACAACTACCATACACATAGTGTTCTAAGTTCACTCACACCTACCATACACACAGTGTTCTAAGTTAACTCACACCTACCACACACATAGTGTTCTAAATTCACTCACACCTACCACACACACTGTTCTAAGATGAATGAAGCTGCTTCTTTTAAGCCGTCTTAGTGCCACATTATTGAATCTCTCCTTCAGGGGATGGCTTACAGAGCTGAGGAATTTCTCTCCCATGGTCATGACCTTTGTGTCTCTACGTTCCTTTAGCGCTTGAACACCAACTATTTTCTGCATTTCTACTTCTGGTGTGGACCTCATGGCACCTGTGATAATCCGTAGTGACTGATTTTGTACTTTGTCTAGATTATGCAGTGTAGAGTTTGATGTTGTGCACCAAGATGTTGAACCATATTCTAAATGTGGTAGAATACTTTGCTAATATACATTCTTGAGGATTCTTTCACTAGCTCCCCATGTGGTTCCACTCAATTTTCTTAATATGGCTAGTTTTCTTCTGGCTTTTGCTTCTGCACTGTTGATGTGTTGCTTCCAGGTCAGTTTTGAGTCAAGAGTCACTCCTAAGTAAGTGGGTTGGTTGTCCATCCTTAAGGATATTTCATTTACAATGATCTTACCTGCTTTCTGTTTAGATGAGAGAGGAAATAGGCGATGATTTAGAAAACAATTTGTTCATGTTTACGTAGAAGATTTCTACACCTGATATTCCGGAGGTTAGAATGAATGTAAGAGTATACATTTACTTCATGTAGTTACATAAATCAGAGCGTGGAGTGTATGGACATGAGATAAGTTTATTATTTATTTATGTAATCATTTAATGTGTCTTCATGATTATTATGCTCATTAACAAATGCTGACTGACTGTGACTGAGTAAAAGATGTATGATGAAGGGCAGAATGTTAGATTGGCCAGCGTGCGTAATTCTTAACCCTTTGAAAATAAAGTATGTTTTCTCTCTCTCTCTCTCTCTTCTCAGTTGCAAAATGTGTGTGAGTGAATAACTTGTGTGGACGTCAAGAAGAAAAAATCTAATTGTTTGGAATTCGATCGCTCTCTTCTTTCAGTAAAAATAAACTGAGTTGTATCGATGCACGTGAGTACTGGTATAAGACGAACCCACTCCCAAGCTGGTCATATCTACCACACACACACAATGTTATAGGTTCACTCGCACCTACCACACACACAATGTTCTAGGTTCACTCGCACCTACCACACACACACAGTGTTCTAGGTTCACTCGCACCTACCACACATTGTTCTAGGTTCACTCGCACCTACCACACACACAGTGTTCTAGGTTCACTCGCACCTACCACACACACAATGTTCTAGGTTCACTCACACCTACCACACACACACAGTGTTCTAGGTTCACTCGCACCTACTACATAGTGTTCTAGGTTCACTCGCACCTACCACACAGTGTTCTAGGTTTACTCGCACCTACCACATAGTGTTCTAGGTTCACTCGCATCTACCTCACAGTGTTCTAGGTTCACTCGCACCTACCACACACACAGTGTTCTAAGTTCACTCGCACCTACCACACAGTGTTCTAAGTTCACTCACATCTACCACATACACAGTGTTCTAAGTTCACTCACACCTACCACACACACAGTGTTCTAGGT
This sequence comes from Achatina immaculata, assembly GCA_009760885.1. Lineage (NCBI taxonomy): Eukaryota > Metazoa > Mollusca > Gastropoda > Stylommatophora > Achatinidae > Lissachatina > Lissachatina immaculata. Next base: position 5,901,120 of record CM019698.1, read on the forward strand.
TCACTCGCACCTACCACACACACAGTGTTCTAAATTTACCCACACCTACCGTACACACAGTGTTCTAATTTCACTCACACCTACCATACACACAGTGTTCTATGTTCTCTCACAACTACCATACACATAGTGTTCTAAGTTCACTCACACCTACCATACACACAGTGTTCTAAGTTAACTCACACCTACCACACACATAGTGTTCTAAATTCACTCACACCTACCACACACACTGTTCTAAGATGAATGAAGCTGCTTCTTTTAAGCCGTCTTAGTGCCACATTATTGAATCTCTCCTTCAGGGGATGGCTTACAGAGCTGAGGAATTTCTCTCCCATGGTCATGACCTTTGTGTCTCTACGTTCCTTTAGCGCTTGAACACCAACTATTTTCTGCATTTCTACTTCTGGTGTGGACCTCATGGCACCTGTGATAATCCGTAGTGACTGATTTTGTACTTTGTCTAGATTATGCAGTGTAGAGTTTGATGTTGTGCACCAAGATGTTGAACCATATTCTAAATGTGGTAGAATACTTTGCTAATATACATTCTTGAGGATTCTTTCACTAGCTCCCCATGTGGTTCCACTCAATTTTCTTAATATGGCTAGTTTTCTTCTGGCTTTTGCTTCTGCACTGTTGATGTGTTGCTTCCAGGTCAGTTTTGAGTCAAGAGTCACTCCTAAGTAAGTGGGTTGGTTGTCCATCCTTAAGGATATTTCATTTACAATGATCTTACCTGCTTTCTGTTTAGATGAGAGAGGAAATAGGCGATGATTTAGAAAACAATTTGTTCATGTTTACGTTACCAGCAGAAGATTTCTACACCTGATATTCCGGAGGTTAGAAAGCTGGACAATGTTGGTTATTCTGACATCTTCACTTACACATTAGTCACCAGGGGAGCATCTGTTTTGAAGAGCCGTAAAACTCAGTTCTGCACTTTATCGTACAATTTTTTTTTATCTATTTCATAAATTCTACATCTGCTAGAGCGAAGAAAAAAAAACTTCTCATGAGTTGGTTGCTACAGTAAAAATAAAAGTGACATAAATAAAATTGAAATAATAAAACTGACAAGAGAAAGCTGCTAAGTTTCGCTGTTACCCACGCTTTGCGTACTAGCAACTACGTACATGCAACTACCTACTAGCAACTACGTACATGCAACTACGTACATGCAACTACGTACTAGCAACTACGTACATGCAACTACGTACTAGCAACTACGTACATGCAACTACGTACTAGCAACTACGTACTAGCAACTACGTACTAGCAACTACGTACTAGCAACTACGTACATGCAACTACGTACTAGCAACTACGTACATGCAACTACGTACTAGCAACTACCTACTAGCAACTACGTACTAGCAACTACGTACTAGCAACTACCTACTAGCAACTACCTACTAGCAACTACCTACTAGCAACTACCTACTAGCAACTACCTACTAGCAACTACCTACTAGCAACTACCTACTAGCAACTACCTACTAGCAACTACGTACATGCAACTACGTACTAGCAACTACGTACATGCAACTACGTACTAGCAACTACCTACTAGCAACTACCTACTAGCAACTACGTACTAGCAACTACGTACTAGCAACTACCTACTAGCAACTACGTACTAGCAACTACGTACTAGCAACTACCTACTAGCAACTACGTACTAGCAACTACCTACTAGCAACTACGTACTAGCAACTACCTACTAGCAACTACGTACTAGCAACTACCTACTAGCAACTACGTACTAGCAACTACCTACTAGCAACTACGTACTAGCAACTACCTACTAGCAACTACGTACTAGCAACTACGTACTAGCAACTACCTACTAGCAACTACGTACTAGCAACTACCTACTAGCAACTACCTACTAGCAACTACCTACTAGCAACTACCTACTAGCAACTACCTACTAGCAACTACCTACTAGCAACTACCTACTAGCAACTACCTACTAGCAACTACCTACTAGCAACTACCTACTAGCAACTACCTACTAGCAACTACCTACTAGCAACTACCTACTAGCAACTACCTACTAGCAACTACCTACTAGCAACTACGTACTAGCAACTACCTACTAGCAACTACCTACTAGCAACTACCTACTAGCAACTACCTACTAGCAACTACCTACTAGCAACTACCTACTAGCAACTACGTACTAGCAACTACGTACATGCAACTACGTACATGCAACTACGTACTAGCAACTACGTACATGCAACTACGTACATGCAACTACGTACTAGCAACTACGTACTAGCAACTACGTACTAGCAACTACGTACATGCAACTACGTACTAGCAACTACGTACTAGCAACTACGTACTAGCAACTACGTACTAGCAACTACGTACTAGCAACTACGTACTAGCAACTACCTACTAGCAACTACGTACTAGCAACTACCTACTAGCAACTACGTACTAGCAACTACGTACATGCAACTACGTACTAGCAACTACGTACTAGCAACTACGTACTAGCAACTACCTACTAGCAACTACGTACTAGCAACTACGTACTAGCAACTACGTACTAGCAACTACGTACATGCAACTACGTACTAGCAACTACGTACTAGCAACTACGTACATGCAACTATGCACAAGCAACGAAATTAGTCTCGCAAATTAATGTTAATATCTTAGTCTTACACATTAATGTTAATCTCGTAGTGTTGCACATTAATGTTGCTCTCTTAGTCCTGCATACTAATGTTACTCTCGTAGTCTTTCACATTAATGTTACTCTCGTAGTCTTTCACATTAATGTTACTCTCGTAGTCTTGCATATTAATGTTAGTCTCGTAGTCTTGTATATTAATGTTACTCTCGTAGTCTTGCATATTAATGTTAATCTCGTAGTCTTGCATATTAATGTTAATCTCGTAGTCTTGCATATTAATGTTAGTCTCGTAGTCTTGCATATTAATGTTAGTCTCGTCGTCTTGCATATTAATGTTAGTCTCGTAGTCTTGCATATTAATGTTAGTCTCGTAGTCTTGCATATTAATGTTGATCTCGTAGTCTTGCATATTAATGTTAGTCTCGTAGTCTTGCATATTAATGTTAGTCTCGTAGTCTTGCATATTAATGTTGATCTCGTAGTCTTGCATATTAATGTTAATCTCGTAGTCTTGCATATTAATGTTAGTCTCGTAGTCTTGCATATTAATGTTAATCTCATGGTCTTGCATATTAATGTTAGTCTCGTAGTCTTGCATATTAATGTTAATCTCATGGTCTTGCATATTAATGTTAGTCTCGTAGTCTTGCATATTAATGTTAATCTCGTAGTCTTGCATATTAATGTTAGTCTCGTAGTCTTGCATATTAATGTTAATCTCGCAGTCTTGCATATTAATGTTAATCTCGTAGTCTTGCATATTAATGTTAGTCTCGTAGTCTTGCATATTAATGTTAGTCTCGTAGTCTTGCATATTAATGTTAATCTCGTAGTCTTGCATATTAATTTTAATCTCGTAGTCTTGCATATTAATGTTAATCTCGTAGTCTTGCATATTAATGTTACTGTCGTAGTCTTGCACAAAATGTTACACTCAATGTTTTCCAATATTGTTACTCTCGTACTTTTGCACATTAATGCTACTCTCGTAAGCTTACACATTAATGTTACTCTAGCAATCTTGCAAATTAATGTAGTATATCTAGCATACTACTAGGTGATAAGAGAGTGCAGTTTAGAATCCTTTTCGCCTCTGGCAGTCAAGTCCAGCTCCTGGCCTTCCCGTGGCAGAACTGTTTAAACTGACAGGAGAAGGGGCGAGGGCTAATATCTGGCGCCTGAAAACCAGTTACTTAGGGTAGATGAGTGTCACGTTTGGTAGCTCATCTGCCGCTGTTGGCGAGATCTTCAGCTGCCGTGCGTGGAGCGGTGCTCTTCCCGGCCAATGAAGAAATTTGCAGATGAGGTTGCCGCGCAGCATCACTGTGGAAAAGGTGGTTGAAAGAATAAAGCGAAGCAAACAGTCAAATCACGGCACCTCTGGTCTGGAGGTCAGCCACGTCCTGAGTGCAGTCATATCGGATGAAATGCATGAACCGGCTTGTCCCAGAGGTTAAGTCACTGCTGGCTTAACTTTTCAAATGCCGCGCGTGGAGTGAAGCTCCTCCCGGTTAAGGAAGTAAATGCGGAAATAAAGGTTGCTGTGCGGCGCCGATGGGAAAAGGTGGTGGAAAGTGAAGTTTAACCTGGTATGTCCAGTAGTATCACTACGAGAGCTATACCACGGCACCTCTGCTCTAGAGGCTGCCTACGTCCGAAATACACCTACACTGGTGAAATATGCCTAAACCGGCACACACCAGGGGTCGAACTCGATGGCTAGACATGTCATGCCACCTCCACTCTAGAGGTCGGTAACGCCTGATAAACACCCATACTGGTGAATTTTGCCTAAACCGGCTCATACCAGGGGTGAATCTTGAAGGCTATGAATGTCACAGTACCTCTGCCCTAGAGGTCCGTCCCGTCCCAAACACGCCCATACTGGGATAATGCCTAAACCGGCTCAACCCAGGGGTAGAAGTCACTAGTGGCGAGGATTCATCCTCCTGGACAAAAGCTCCATCCTGGGCACAACTAGGAAGGGTAGCGGCCACGACTGCAAAATGCTGAAGTCGGAGACACTGGACCAGGGAAGTCTAGATAGGCAACCACCTCTCACCCGGCGGGGATGTCTGCGTATCCTAATCACGCTGAGGTTTTCCGGTGAGAAAGTCCAACCCTGGACTGGATGGGCGACCACCTCTCACCCGGCGGTGATACACGGGTATCTCAAAACACGTCGAGGTTTTCCGGTGAGAAAGTCCAACTCTGACCTGGGTGGGCTAACGCCTCTCACCCAGCGGGGATGCTCTGATATTCCAAACACGTCGAGGTCTTCCGGTGAGAAAGTCCAACCCTAGACCAAACTGGTGCAATGAAAACCACGGTGTCACGCAATCCCGCTTCTGAGACCCACCAAGAATACAGGCTAAAGCACTGTGATACTCTGAACCCCTTGTGGTCCTTTCGTGGAACTCGTGTGGTCTATTTTGGACCACACAGGGGACCACGGGACCTAACGAGGACCACATGCGTGAATTCAGTAGGTTCACAGTGCGGTTTTTGGTGGTAGAAGTGAACGAAGAAGAAGAAGAAGAATCCTTTACTTTCAGTGCTTGGAATAAGAGAGAGAGAGAGAGGGAGGAAGAGGGGAGGGAAGGAGGGAGATGAAGAGTGAGGGAGGAAGAAGGGAGGGAGGGAAGGAGATGAAGAGAGAGGAAGGAAGAGGGGAAGGAGACGAAGAGTAAGGGAAGAAGAGGAGAGGGAGGGAAGGAGATGAAGAGAGAGGGAGGAAGAGGGGAGGGAAGGAGGGAGATGAAGAGTGAGGTAGGAAGAGGAGAGGGAGGGAAGGAGATGAAGAGTAAGGGAAAAAGAGGAGAGGGAGGGAAGGAGATGAAGAGAGAGGGAGGAAGAGGGGAGAGAGGGAAGGAGACGAAGAGTAAAGGAAGAAGAGGAGAGGGAGGGAAGGAGATGAAGAGAGAGGGAGGAAGAAGGGAGAGAGGGAGCGAAGGAGATGAAGAGAGAGGGAAGGAAAGAGATGAAGAGAGAGGGAGAAAGAGAGGAATTCCCTCTCTTCAAAATCTAATAGAATTACACATTTTTGCAGTGAATAGTTCCTAGTTTGTCTCGGACATCACACCACGTGGAAGTAGTAAGTACTACTGGACAGCCGTACCCATGTTTAATATTACCCTATTGATCTCCACATCTTTACATAACTTCGCTATATTTTATATTTTTTTATTCCTTAAAACTCATCTGTCAAACATTGAGTATCGCATTATAGGCATCAGGTGTTTTATAAAGCTTTTATAGGCATTAGCTGTTTTATAAAGCTATTTCAAACATTTATTTTTAGCAATCCGAGAAAAATCTGTTATCTTTCTGTAAAAAAAAAAAAATTCCAAAAGTGTTTTTATTTCAACTGGAATTTGTATCCTGTATGTTCTTACATATGTCTGTATGTTGTATGCTTTTTCTCTGTATGTTGTAAGTTTTTTCTCTGTATCCTGTATGTTCTTACATATCTCTGTATGTTGTATATTTTTTCTCTGTATGTTGTATGTTTTTCTTCTTCTTCTTCTTCGTTCGCTTCTACCACCAAGACCGCCCTGTGATCCTGCTGAATTTACGCCTGTGGTCCTCGTTAAGTCCCATGGTCCCCCGTTTGGTCCCCGAAAGGACCACACGAGATCCCCGAGAGGACCACAAGGGGTTCAGAGTATCGCAGGGCTTGAGCCTGTATTCTTGGTGGGTCACAGAAGTGGGACTGCGTGACACCGTGGTTTTCATTGCACCAGTTTTGTCTAGAGTTGGACTTTCTCACCGGAAAACTTCGACGTGTTTTGAGATACCCGTGTATCCCCGCCGGGTGAGAGGTGGTTGCCTATCTAGACTGCCCTGGTCCAGTGTCTCCGACTTCAGCATTTTGTGGTCGTGGCCGCTACCCCTTCTAGTTGTGACCAGGATGGAGCTTTTGTCCAGGAGGACGAATCCTCGCCACTAGTGACTTCCACCCCTGGGTTGAGCCGGTTTAGGCATATTATCCCAGTATGGGCGTGTTTGGGACGTGACCGACCTCTAGAGCAGAGGTACTGTGCCATGCGTAGCCTTCAAGTTCCACCCCTGGGTTGAGCCGGTTTAGGCAAAATTCACCAGTATGAGTGTATATCAAGCGTGACCGACCTCTAGAGCAGAGGTACTGTGACATGCGTAGCCTTCAAGATTCACCCCTGGTATGAGCCGGTTTAGGAATAATTCACCAGTATGGGTGTATATCAGGCGTTACCGACCTCTAGAGCGGAGGTGGCATGACATGTCTAGCCATCAAGTTCCACCCCTGGTGTGTGTCGGTTTAGGCATATTTCACCAGTGTAGGTGTATTTCGGACGTGGCCGGCCTCTAGAGCAGAGGTGCCGTGGTATGTATAGCTCTCGCAGCGATACTACTGGACATACCGATTAAACTTCACTTTATCCTTTCCTTCACCTTTTCACATCAGCGCCACACAGCAACCCTTATTTCTTTTCCACAGTTTCTTCCTTGACTGGGAGGAGCTTCACTCCACGCGCGGCATTCGAAGAGTCTCGCCAGCAGTGTGTATGTTTTTCTCTGTATGTTGTATGTTCTTACATATCACTGTATGTTGCATTTTCTTTTATACATCTGTATGGTGTACGTTCCTTCATGTCAAAGCATGTTGTATTTTCTTTAATTGTTTGTACGTTGCATGCTCTTTCATATCTCAGTATAGTGTGTGTTCTTTCATGTTTCTATATGTTGTATGTTCCTTCATTTCTGTGTATGTATAATGTTCTTTCACTCTGTATCTTGTAAGTTCATTCATATCTCTATATGTTGCACGTTTTTCCATAACTCTGGGGATGTATGTCTTTTTCATAATAACATATAATATGTGTGTTATAGTTTATTGTCGAAAAGTTGAAAAAGAGAATTCTCCAGAGCCAATCTGCTTTAACCCCAGGTCGTCATGACCTTCAGGCTTAAAGTTTAGAAATCCAAAAATCTGAAAAAGGGTCAAGTTCATGAAAGTGCTGGCTATTTATTTTTGGAACTCTTCAAGTAAGATACGTTTATGGGAATTTACTCCAAATGTAAGATAAAATCAACACATATGAAATAGCTGATCATCTTGTGGAAAAAAAATGAAAATGTTGGTGGAAAAAAACTAGATAAAACTTGTCATCGTTAAATGAACAAAAAACACGATCTTGACGTGAAACATGACAGATGTGAAACATTGCAGACGTGAAACATGACAGATGTGAAACATAGCAGACGTGAAACATGACAGATGTGAAACATAGCAGACGTGAAACATGGCAGATGTGAAACATGGCAGATGTGAAACATGGCAGATGTGAAACATGGCAGACGTGAAACATGGCAGACGTGAAACATAGCAGACGTGAAACATGACAGATGTGAAACATAGCAGACGTGAAACATGGCAGACGTGAAACATGGCAGACGTGAAACATAGCAGACGTGAAACATGGCAGACGTGAAACATAGCAGACGTGAAACATGACAGATGTGAAACATGGCAGATGTGAAACATGGCAGATGTGAAACATGGCAGACGTGAAACATGGCAGATGTGAAACATGGCAGACGTGAAACATGGCAGATGTGAAACATGGCAGACGTGAAACATGACAGATGTGAAACATGGCAGACGTGAAACATGGCAGACGTGAAACATGGCAGATGTGAAACATGGCAGATGTGAAACATGGCAGATGTGAAACATGGCAGATGTGAAACATGGCAGACGTGAAACATGGCAGATGTGAAACATGGCAGATGTGAAACATGGCAGATGTGAAACATGGCAGACGTGAAACATGGCAGACGTGAAACATGGCAGACGTGAAACATGGCAGATATGAAACATGGCAGATGTGAAACATGGCAGACGTGAAACATGGCAGATGTGAAACATGACAGATGTGAAACATGACAGATGTGAAACATGGCAGACGTGAAACATGGCAGATGTGAAACATGGCAGATGTGAAACATGGCAGACGTGAAACATGGCAGATGTGAAACATGACAGATGTGAAACATGGCAGATGTGAAACATGACAGATGTGAAACATGACAGATGTGAAACATGGCAGATGTGAAACATGACAGATGTGAAACATGACAGATGTGAAACATGGCAGACGTGAAACATGTCTGACTGGGCGAGGATCAACTCCCAAAATCTGGCACTGAAAATTGAGGACAATGGCCGATATACTGTTACTGTTAAAGAGTTCTTAATCCTGCAATAGCGCTACAAAATATTTACTCTGAGCTACAAATTTCAGATTAATTTGTCCTTTTATCATTTCTGGAACAGTTTTCTACAACTGTTTCTTTTCCTAAGACAACGGTAACAGACGTACACATACCGGGCTGGTTTCTATGAGAAAATCTGGCTTTCTATCGCAGTTTTAATCACCTGTATGGCCTTCCTGGCTTGCTTTGCCTATATGCTGTCGTTACTTGTTTTCAGTTCCCTAACATATGTGTTAGGTAGCCATTTTTACAAAGGATTTGACTGTCGTACTAGAGCTGGTTTCGAATCTATTGCCAACTTGTTGTGAAAGCAGTCCGGTAACGCTGATATATTCATACGCTCATATCACTCTTAATTTTACTTCGATACATTTGTGACTCAGTTCAGTGTTGTATAGTTAGGTTTTTAAAAGAGTAGACAAAGTACTTTAGACGCGAGAGAAAGAAAAATAGCAGACATGGTACTTTAAACATGAGAGAAAGAAAAATAGCAGACATGGTACTTTAAACATGAGAGAAATAAAAATAGCAGACATGGTACTTTAAACATGAGAGAAAGAAAAATAGTAGACATGGTACTTTAAACATGAGAGAAAGAAAAATAGTAGACATGGTAATTACGACGTGAGAGAAAGAAAAATTATAAGACGCGATCCTGGGACTCGAACAATTGACTCCCTTAGGGCAAGCCGCCGCCAAGCCAGAAGAAACAGGTCGCTGTCCAATATTTAAATTTCTAATTAAAAAAAAATTATTATTTGAAGTGAAAACAAAAATTACAACTAAACTTCATATTCTCTCCTCCCTTTCTCCTCCCCCCCCCCAACTTCTCTCTCTCTCTCTCTCTTTCTCTTTCTCTCTCTCTCTCTCTCCATGTGAATTTGATGGACAAAACTGTAGTATATAGAAAATTGAATGTGGACTCAAACCAAAGCAAGTCAAGTATTTCTCTGTGCTTGAACATCTTTGTCTATGCACGCAGCTAACCTGCAGATTTTTTAAAAAATAGTTCCTAACCTGACAAACTTTTCCTTTCAATACTGAAAAATATATAAGGAAGGAGACAAGACAAGACTAGACTCTAAGACAAGACAAGACTAGACTCTAAGACAAGACAAGAATCTAAGGCAGGACAAGACAAAACTGTGAGGACAAGACAAAACAAGACAAGACCCCAAGACAAGACATGACACAGAGGCAAGACCCTGAGACATGACAACATAAGTCGAGACCCTAAGACAAATAAGACAAGACCCCAAGACAAGACACCAAGACAAGAGAAGATAAAACAAAGTACCAAGACAATACCACACCTTGGACAAGACAAGACAAGACCTCGAGACAAGACAATATCTTAAAATAAAGATTTCTGACACAAGAATCTTGTTGTCACGAAAACAAGAGTTTTAAATTACCTCCGTACAGGAAAAAGTAACGATTCATGGGTGCTTCATCATGATGGAACGCGTTATCAAGGACTGGAACAAGCACATTTTACATCTTACATCCTTCCCGTGCCATTAAACGTCACACAGGGCTCGCATGATAGTTCGCCAAGTTTTTTTGTTTTCGGCGAGTTTTTCAACCTCATCAAGGGCTTTTAGGCCCACTAAACTGGCTACTTTTAACAACGTCCTCTCTAGAGTTTCACGTGGTCGACCTTTTTTTTTTTGGGGGGGGGGGGGGGGGAGGGCCTGTTGTGTTCCACTTGATAGCATGTTTTGGGATTCTCTGGTTGTTTCTTCTCAACACATGACCGACATATGTCCATCTCCTTTTTCTGATCACCCATGAGACAGGTTGTTGTTTGCTCATCTGTCTTATCTTTGCGTGTTTCTTGAATTCGTTCAACTTTATACCGAGTAGTATTTTCTTTAGGCATTTGTTTTCGAAATCGTCTAATTTCTTTTCTATTTCTTTAGTTGTTTTCCATCTTTCGCAGGTATAAATGAGGGTAGATTATTACATTTAAAATGAATAATCCTAACTTGGTTTTTGTGCTTATAACTTTTGAATTCCATATGTTCTCAAGATTCTTGAAGATTGATGCTGCTTTTGCAATTCTGATCCTAACTTCTTTTCTAGTGTCACCATCCTGGTCTATGTAGCTGCCAAGGTATGCAAATTGATTGACTTCTTCAATATCTGTCCCTTCTATGTGTATTTTTCCATTTTGATTGAGAGGAATTTTCATTATTTTTGTTTTGTCAAGTCCTATTTTGCTAGCCAGTGAAGACAGGCTTTCTGTTTTTTCTTGCATGGAATTCACTTTATTACTGATAAGAGTTATGTCATCAGCAAAATCAAGATCTTCTAGTTGGGTCCCATGTACCCAGTCAATACCTGTGTTATGAAGTTCAGTATTAATGGTTTCTGCTTTTCAATATGTTCTTCAAGTATTATTCTGAGAGTAAAGATCTGGTCGAGACAGCTTCTCCCTTTTCGAAATCCTGCTTGTTCTTCTCTCATCCACTGTATCTTTGAGTCTATTCAAAATGACCTTGCAAAATACTTTTGACACAACTGGTATTAAGGTTATTCCTCTCCAGTTGTTACCGTCACTAAGGTTGCCCTTTTTTGGTATTTTAACAATGATTCCCTTCTTCCAATTAGAAGGGACCTTTTCTTCTTTCCAAATCTTGTTAAACATTCTCTGTAGTTGTCTCATGTTGTCATTATTGATAGCTTGTAACATTTCGGCTGTTATTTCGTCTTCACCTGCAGCTTTGTTGTTAGCCATTAAATTCACTGCTGTTTTATTTTCATGCAATTTAATTTCATCTAGGTTGACATTTAGTTGTGTGGCTGGTAAGTCAGTTTCAAGGTTTAACAATTCTTTTGGGTGTGGTCGATTAAGTATTTCTTGGAAGTGTTCAGCCCATCTTTGCTTTTGGTCTTTATTTGATGTTAATAGGGTTCTAGTTTTGCTAAGGATTGGTCTTTCTTCAGATGTAATAGTACCTGTTAGCCTCTTTTGTATGTTATATAAAGTTTTGCTGTCTCCTGTTTTTGCTGCTTTTTCTGCCTCTTTCGCCATATTGTCTATGTATTCTCTTTAATCCCTTCTAGCTGAACTTTTTACTTTCTTGTCTATTTATTTGTATGTTGCTTTCGCCAGATCTTTTCCAAGATCTGTTTTTGCATTCAACATGTCTAATTTTACTGCTTGTCTTTGATGTATATACTTCCACATTTTATCTGATATCCATGCTTTTCTATTTGTTTTTTTTTAGTCCAGCGCTTGCTTTTGCTGCTGTGATTATAGCTGTGCTGTAAGAATTCCAAAATTCATCTATACCTATCTCCTCAACTTCACTGGGTGTTTTGGAATGACTGGTAAGTTCCAAATTGAAATTACTGTTAGTATTCTCTTCTTGTAGGCTGTGGCTGTTTATATTTCTGAGTATTGCTTTCTTGTGTTGGCTTTTCAGTTTTAGTCTTATTTTCCCTATACACAGATTGCGATCACTGTTGACATCTGCACTGCTATATGCTTTTACATCTATCAAAGATGTTCTGAATTGCTTTCTAATACAAAAATGATCTACCTGGTTTCTGGTTCTATCATCTGGAGATATCAATGTTGTTTTATGTATCTCTTTGTGTGGAAATATTGTTCCTCCAATGACCATGCCCTCTGTTAGACATATTTCAATTAATCTTTCTTCATTCTGATTTACCGTATCAATCCCTTCGTTCCCCATTACATTTTTTGACGTTTGTGTTATCGTTTCCTACCTTGGCGTTGAAATCTCCAATGATAATTAGGATCTCGTGTTTAGGGACTGTGTTAATGAGTTGTAGTTGGTGATTGAAATCGTCTTTTATTTCATCATCTGCGTCGTTCGTGGGTGCATAACGTTGTAAGATTGTCATTCTTCCATGTCTTAGTTTGTATTATGCTGTTTTATACGACTGTATACATTTAATATAGAATATGTATAATACATACCCAAGATACAGTAGTTCATAACAGTGTTCAAGGTTTCAACATCACATCCCTTGGATGTTCACCAGAGAACATTCTTTGGCTGTGTTTATCATCCAGAGAACATTCTTTGGCTGTGTTTATCATCCAGAGAACATTCTCTGGCTGTGTTTATCATCCCCGTCATAGCATGGTGCAGCACATCAGCTATGTCCCTCTGGATACTTTGTTCGAGTTACAGAGCTGTACAGGGCTTCTCAACCTACACATTTTTCTTTAGATAACCCCGCAGAAAATAGTCTGGTCGAGTTAGATCCCCTGACCTGGACAGCCAATGGATATCACAAATCTGAAAATGAAGCTTCCTGGGAACTGCCGTCGAACGGTTGCCAAGGGCAGTGGCGACGTGTGACAAGTGCCACCATCTTGTTGCATCCACGCAAACTGTTACAACTCAGCAACGAAGAAGCTGGTTAGCACGTGACTGTAACGCTCGCTAGTAACTGTTGGGCCTGATGTTCCTCCCAAAAATGTACGGATCAGTTACACAATCATGGCGCACTATTACTTTCACATTGTGCAAGGACTTTTCTTGTAAGACGTCAGTATGGACTGGACCAGTCACACAGTCATGGCACACTATTACTTTGACATTGTGCAAGGACTTTTCTTGTAAGACGTCAGTATGGACTGGACCAGTCACACAATCATGGCACACTATTACTTTGACATTGTGCAAGGACTTTTCTTGTAAGACGTCAGTAAGGATCAGTAGACTGGAAATAGACCAGCATTGACTCTAAACGTCATACGCTTTGAAACAAAATAAATTTAAAGATGGCCGAGTACCTAAGCTGTTGTAAATAAGAAATAAAATGTGTCTTATCGCTATGAAACAGTTTCTATATCATTTCACATTTTAAATAGCTTATCACATGCTCTTCTCATTCATGCGTGACGTTTTAGTACGTACAAGTAACTTTGTCACATTCGTATTTATCATTAAATAGCTCTTCTTGAGGAAGAACACATATACAGGAGTGCTGTTAGGGAGGAAAAGTTCCGCAAGGGACATGCACATGAACAAATGAATGAATCCTCTTCTTGTTTTACAGAACGTAAATAGTGCTGTTCTGAAACTCATTTTGAGATGAAGGCTCACGCACGCTTAAGAACGAAGTGTTTCGTCACAAATTACTGAAAGATGTGGCTCCTTGTCTTTATAACTTACCCTGTTTCTTTTCTGCAACATCTTGAGAGGTTTTGGTTCAATCATATACAAACAAGTTTCACTTGAATTTTGCTTCAAGTTTCTTCGCACGCATTGACTCTTCTTTTCTAAAGTTAAGTTTATATTTTAAAATTAACCTAAAATAGAAATATAATTTAGAACGTTCTGCGTCATTTCTGAGAACGTCTTGATCACCTTTGGTTTAAAGATTACTTTCATGTCTGAATGGAAGAGAAGAAGGAAGCAGAACTTGTAGCTAATTCATTCTTTGGTTTCCATGGAAACATGACAGGAACCAGAAAATGTTTTCCTTATTCGCCTCATGAAATGAGGTGTCACGTGACTAGTGTTTTTAAAATATGTTTCTAATGGCAACAGTATTTTTCTCTACCTCTCTGAAAGCGTGTACTTTATTGGAGAGAGAGAGAGAGAGAGAGAGAGCAGAAAGAAGAGAGGCTAGAAGAGAGAAAGAGAGAGAGCGCAGAAAGAAGGGAAAGAGAGGCTAGAAGAGAGAAAGAGAGAGAGAGAGCAGAAAGAAGGGAAAGAGAGGCTAGAAGAGAGAAAGAGAGAGAGAGCAGAAAGAAGAGAAAGAGAGGCTAGAAGAGAGAAAGAGAGAGAGAGCAGAAAGAAGGGAAAGAGAGGCTAGAAGAGAGAAAGAGAGAGAGAGCAGAAAGAAGGGAAAGAGAGGCTAGAAGAGAGAAAGAGAGAGAGAGGTGGGGAAGCCGAGAGAGACTGAGAGGGAAGAGGGATGGAGGGAGAGAAAGAGAAGATGAGAGAGAATGAATGAATGAATGAATGAACTATCTTTATTTTAAAAGGGTGAAAAATTGAGCGTGCAGTCTTATATTCTGTCCTTTATCACTCCATCTTTCATTCTTCCCACACACTCGATTAATAAAGTATACAAAATTACAGAAAAATAATATAGTAATATATAAAGGAAGAAAGTCAGAACCATTCTCTATAAGAACTTGTTGAAAACAAGGTGATACATTAACTTCATTACTAATCAATCTAGTACTAGAAAAGGTAATCAGAAAAGCGAAAGAAGAAAGCAGTACAGAAGAACAAGCTACAATACTAGGATATTCTGATGACATCGACCTGGTGGGGGAAACTATGCAAGAAGTCATCAATACCTGCATACACCTGAGAGATGTGGCACTAAAAGTGAGCTTGACCATTAACCAAGATAAGACAGGGTATATGAAGATATCAAGAGACCAGAGGCAGAATGATCCAGATTATACTGGAGAGATGATCATTAGGAAAGCAGAAACATACAAATATCTAGGCACAACCTTCAACAGAAGCAACATAGTAAGTGAAGAAATTAAAAGCAGAGTACAGATAGGGAATAAAATATTCTTTGGCTTGCAACACCTGTTAAAATGCAAAATCCTGTCCCAAAACACCAAAATAACACTCTACAAAATTATAAAAGACCAGCTGTCATGTGTGGATCAGATATGTGGAGTACACGAAAGAAAGATGAACAATTGCAGATCTTTGAGAACAAGATCCTAAGAAGAATCTTTGGGCCGATAAAGGGTACCAACAGCGGAGAATGGAGAGCTAGAAAGAACACTGAACTGAACAGCTTATTTAAATCCCAACAAATTATAAATGTCTTGAAACTGAACAGACTGCGCTGGCTGGGACATGTAGAAAGAATGGAAGAGAAAAGACGAACGAAAATGATGTATGCACAAGAGATGAGGGAAACAAGACCAAGAGGTAGACCAAGACAGAGATAGAAAGACAACATAGAGGAGGATATAAAAGAAATTGGTGTCACGAACTTGAGAGAGTAGATTAGGAATAGAGAGGAATGGAGGCGAACTTTATCTGCAGCAATGGGCCTTAATGGCTCGAAAAGCTGAAGAAGAAGAAGAAGATACAAAATTACATGAATATTTACATACATTCACATATAGACACATACACACACACATATATATATACATATACATATGTTTATATAATAATACAAAATGAAACTGTATGAAATATATGTATACAGATTACATTTTTAAAAATCTAAGAATGTAAGAGGAAAATATTACATTCACAAAGAAAGGCAGATAAAAAGAGAGAGACAGATAGAGAAAATGAGAATAGTGAGAGAAAAACAAGAGTAGAGAGAAAGAGATGTCGCTCCTACTGGTAGATGTCGTACAACCACCTGAATATTCTAAACAACCACATGAATATTCTAAATAACCGCATGAATATTCTAAACAACCACATGAATATTCTAAACAACCGCATGAATATTCTAAACAACCACATGAATATTCTAAACAACCACATGAATATTCTAAACAACCGCATGAATATTCTAAACAACCGCATGAATATTCTAAACAACCACATGAATAGTCTAAACAACCACATGAATATTCTAAACAACCACATGAATAATTCTAAACAACCACATAAATATTCTAAACAACCACATGAATATTCTAAACAACCGCATGAATAATTCTAAACAACCACATGAATATTCTAAACAACCACATGAATATTCTAAACAACCACATGAATATTCTAAATAACTACATAAATAATTCTAAACAACCACCTGAATATTCTAAACTACCACCTGAATATTCTAAACAACCACATGAATATTCTAAACAACCACATGAATATTCTAAACAATCACATGAATATTCTAAAACCAACGGTTTCTAATCTTTTCACATCTAGGACCAGTTTTTCATCTACATATAAGCTGTGGTCCACCAGATCACTACTTGTCAACACATATAAGCTGTGGTCCACCAGATCACTACTTGTCAACACATATAAGCTGTGGTCCAGCAGATCGCGTACTTGTCAACACATATAAGCTGTGGTCCAGCAGATCACGTACTTGTCAACACATATAAGCTGTGGTCCACCAGATCACGTACTTGTCAACACATATAAGCTGTGGTCCACCAGATCACGTACTTGTCAACACATATAAGATGTGGTCCACCAGATCACGTACTTGTCAACATGATGTAACCATTCATTGTTTTAAGTCAGTAGGAAGAAGGTTGTAATTGGTTAATAAACTCAACCTTGACCTCCAATAGTGAACCAAGGATCACAGGTTAGGATCCAACATTCTAAACTAATTTCAACATTTAAAACAACGTTGAATTTTGTGAGCAAATACTCAGGCACAATAATTTCCTTTCAGCTTACAAGTACATCATTTGATGTATCTATGCAGGAAGTTCCAACATCATTTTTATTGAATATAGTGAATTATTGAGTCTTTTTTCTTTCTTTCTTCTTTCTTTCTTTCTTTGCGTTATGTCACTGTTTGCAGCTAGGCAGTGGTAGCAGCGCCTATCGGTCCCATGAATATTTTGCGACTATCATGTGGAACATCACACATTCACACTAAGAAACATCATAGGTCAAAGTTCAGAACAGCAGAGGAACATCATAGGCCGCTATATATAAATGTTATTATTTTGAAACAGCGTTTGATAGCGTGTGAAGAGAAATTGTGTGAAGTTTGAGAGCTTATGGAATACCATGCCATCTTTAGCAATAATCAAAAGTTTCTATGCCAATTTCACTTGTAGTGTTGGTCAAAGTAATATAACATTTGAGGTGAAAACAGGGGTAAGGCAAGGATGTACCCTACCAACTACTCGTTTCATCATTGTCATAGACTAAGTGATTAACAAAACAACAGAAGTCACCCAAAGAGATGGGCAATGGTTGAAGATTTCGATTATGCAGATGATACAGTACTCTTATCATATACTCACCATCACATACAGGAAAAAACAATCACTCTTATCACATGCTCACCACCACATACAGGAAAAAACAATCACTCTTATCACATACTCACCACCAGGTACAGGAGAAAACAAGCACTCTTATCACATACTCACCACCACATACAGGAAAAAAGCAATCACTCTTATCATATACTCACCACCACGTACAGGAGAAAACAAGCACTCTTATCACATACTCACCAACACATACAGGAGAAAACAAGCACTCTTATCACATACTCACCACCACATACAGGAGAAAACAAGCACTCTTATCACATACTCACCATCAGGTACAGGAGAAAACAAGCACTCTTATCACATACTCACCAACACATACAGGAGAAAACAAGCACTCTTATCACATACTCACCACCAGGTACAGGAGAAAACAAGCACTCTTATCACATACTCACCACCACATACAGGAGAAAACAATCACTCTTATCACATACTCACCACCACATACAGGAGAAAACAAGCAGTCTTATCACATACTCACCAACACATACAGGAGAAAACAAGCACTCTTATCACATACTCACCACCACATACAGGAGAAGACAATCACTCTTATCACATACTCACCACCACATACAGGAGAAAACAATCACTCTTATCACATACTCACCACCACATAGGGGAGAAAACAATCACTCTTATCACATACTCATCACCACATACAGGAGAAAACAAGCACTCTTATCACATACTCACCACCACATACAGGAGAAAACAATCACTCTTATCACATACTCACCACCACATAGGGGAGAAAACAATCACTCTTATCACATACTCACCACCACATACAGGAGAAAACAAGTACTCCAGATACAATCATCAGACAAGTGGAGCTGAATATCAATATCAAGAAGTCGTAAATAAGTAAAGTAAACATAAGAAACCAACCAGGAAGTAAAATTAGTAACCTAACCTAACAGAAACAGATACCTTCACATTCCTTGCTGGCATACTAACTCCTGGTGGATGAACAAATAACGATACAAAGAACAGAATAAATAAAGTGAGAACATCTTTCTTTAATCTTAGAAACATCTGGAAGTCCTCCCAGTACAGTACTAGAACCAAAATAAAACTGTACTAAAGTTGTGTGTTATCCATCCTCCTCTATGGAGCAGAATTCTGGAGAATAACTGAAAAGGAAAATGAGCAAATCATCCTCAGTCCACACAAACAGCCTCAGAAAGACTGTAAATATTTACTGGCCACAGACAAGAAATAGCAGAGACGTGAACTAGAAGATATACATGTCACATGGACTGGTCACGTGCTCCGAAGAAACCCCAGCAACATCGCTACAACAGCCATGAGATGGACACCCGAGGAAGAAAAAAGAGACCAGCAACATCGCTAAAACAGCCATGAGATGGACACCCGAGAGAGAAAGAAAGAGATCCCAACACCATCGCTAAAACAGCCATGCGATGGACACCCGAGAGAGAAAGAAATAGATCCCAACAACATCGCTAAAACAGCCATGAGATGGACACCCGAGAGAGAAAGAAAGAGATCCCAACACCATCGCTAAAACAGCCATGCGATGGACACCCGAGAGAGAAAGAAATAGACCCCAACAACATCGCTAAAACAGCCATGAGATGGACACCCGAGAGAGAAAGAAAGAGACCCCAGCAATATCGCTAAAACAGCCATGAGATGGACACCCGAGAGAGAAAGAAATAGACCAGCAACATCGCTAAAACAGCCATGAGATGGACACCAGAAGCAGAAAGAGAGAGACCAGCAACATCGCTAAAACAGCCATGAGATGGACATCAAAGGGAGAAAGAAAGAGACCAGCAACATCGCTAAAACAGTCATGAGATGGACACCTGAGAGAGAAAGAAAGAGACCAGAAACATCGCTAAAACAACCATGAGATGGACACCCGAGGGAGAAGGAAAGAGAGGAGGACCCAATGTTACATGGCGGAGAACTGTAGAAGCGGAAATGAGTAGAATGCAGCACAGTTGGGGCACAATACAAAGGCTGGCCCCAGACTGTGAGAGGTGGAGAGAACTTGTTGCTGCCCTGCAAGACATCATAGGTCATACTTGGCTGTGATTGTTAATCGCTGACCAAGGACATGGATATGGAATATGTGAGATATTTTGTTTTTGTCATTTAGGACTATGAGATATTTTGTTACTGTTATATGGGACTATGAGATATTTTGTTACTGTTATATGGGACTATGAGATATTTTGTTATTGTTACATGGGATTATGAGATATTTTGTTATTGTTATATGAGACTATGAAATATGTTGTTATTGTTATATGGGACTATGAGATATTTTGTTATTGTTATATGAGACTATGAGATACTTTATTTTGTTATATGGGACTATGAGATATTTTGTCATTGTTACATGACGCATCTGATATAATTTGTTATTGTCTTATGAGTAGTCTGAGATTCTGTGTACTGCCACAATTCGTCTCTTTGTTATCAGCATGAATTTCTTGTGGGGTGGATGCTACAGTCTCATAGTTTTACTGCTCGAAAGATATCTATTTTAAAAAACTGTTTTCAAATCTTTCATTACAAGCGTACAGCTCTCAAAAATCGAACTCTTTAATCAAATTTACACCCAATCACGCGACAGCCCCAAAAGGTCACTTACAGAAGAATAAATTTGTCCTCATTTTACAGTCTACAGTAATTTATTTTCATCTTTTCAATGCCAAAAACATGAGTCGGGCGTTTAATTTAGATTCAGACAAACGACGCGACAAGACAACGATAAAACAATCGGTGCAGTAATCACTGATTATAGCTCCGAGTGCGTAGTTTGAATCCACGATTAATCCTCAACCCAGTACGTGGAAATCGGTCACTGTGTTGCTTGTGATCTGTCTTGACAATGTCAAAGAGGTCGGGGCGGGGGGTTTCTGTCTGCTTGTTAAGTTCAGACTGGGTCACATGACCGTTGGACATATCGTCCTCCTAACCTGGGTACTAGGAGGTGAGTTAAGTGAGATTAATCACTGGCAAATTTGCTGGCTGATGTGCCGTACTAGCGAGGTTTGGGGGAACGCTGGAACACTTTCTGTGTCTTCTATCTCAAAGATTACTTCTCTCAGCAACTCCGCTTGTCTGTCGCGTTAACAGTGTGTTTATATATCCAGAATTAGGAACGAAGATAATAAACAAACGTGTTTATATATCCAGAATTAGGAACGAAGATAATACACAAACTTATCCACGAGATGACTGCAGTAAACTTACATTAGAGTTCTAGAATAGAATGAATGGCTTTATATAGAACCACAGAATACAACAGAACAGAATTGTGGGACTTTTCTGATGTATGCAGAAACTGATAGACTGCATCATGTAGAATGACAGGATTTCACAACAAATATAACACGTGTAAAATAATCTAACTCCACATACACAGCCGCTTGCTCATTTTCCTTGAGAAAGAAGGTGTAGCCGAACTAGTTTAAGATGTGTGAATATGTCTGCAGAATGTGAAACAGTGATTTTGTTAGGGTCCGAAGAATGTGATTTAGTGACATGGCCCAGTTAAAACAGTGTGATATAGTGCTATGTTAAAATAGTGTGATATAATGCTATGTTTAAAAAGCGTGATATAATGCTATTTTAAAATAGTGCGATATAATATTATGACAGAATAATGTGACAAAATGCTATGTTAAAACAGTGCGATATAATGTTATGTTAAAATAGTGTGACATAATGCTATGTTAAAATAGTATGATATAGTGCTACGTTACAACAGTGTGATAAAGTGCTATTTTACAGTAATGCGATATAGTGCTATATTACAATAATGTAATATAGTGCTATGGTATAATAATGTGATACAGTGCTATGTTACAATAATGTGATGTAGTGTTATGTTACAATAATATGATGTAGTGCTGAGTTAAAATGTGATGCAGTGTTGAGTTAAAATACTGTGATATAATGCTGAGTTAAAATAATGTGATATAATGCTTCGTTAAAATAATGTTATACAGTGCTATGTTAAAATAATGTGACATAGTGCTGAGTTAAAATAATGTGATATAGTGGATTTGATGATTTAAAAGAATATGTTACAGAGACAACTACTGGAAGTTGATTGTGAGATTTAGTTTACAGACAGACAGACAGACAGACAGCTGGGAACAGAACAAACGAAAGAAAAATCTAATCTAAAAGCACTTTTTAAAAAAAACAATTATTCAGAGATCAAACTCCTTACCCCTATCACTTAGTTCTAATTCCTCACAGGGGTACAGGGGTATGAATACCCCATCCCCCCAACCCCCCAGTTAAAGATCCATGGGACAGAGTTACTGTTCACTGGTCTTGATAATTGACAAACACGTCAAATTTATATACATGGGGATGAAGACGCCCGATGAGGCAATCAGCGACCCATAGCTGATATCCCAGAATCAAGATTATCTACCCATAGCTGATATCCAAGAATCAGGATTATCTACCCATAGCTGATATCCCAGAATCAGGATTATCTACCCATAGCTGATATACCAGCGTCAGGATTATCTACCCATAGCTGATATGCCAGCGTCAGGATTACCTACCCATAGCTGATATACCAGCGTCAGGATTATCTACCCATAGCTGATATCCTAGAATCAGGATTATCTACCCATAGCTGATATGCCAGCGTCAGGATTATCTACCCATAGCTGATACTCCAGCGTCAGAGTTAGCGACCCATAACTGATACGCCAGCGTCAGGGTTAGCGACCCATAGCTGATACGCCAGCGTCAGGGTTAGTAACCCACAGCTGACCAAGACCCTGTCCCACCTCTCCGTGATACCCCCAGTAACAGGCCCAGCCTGGCTAACGGGGCAGGGATCGCCATAGTCCCCACAGTGGTGGAGTCTGCTAAAGAAGCATTGCCCACCCCCTGCTTTTTTAGCTGTACTCCGAGACTGAAAAAGTAGCCGCCATAACCCGCTCCCACGCCAATACGATGCTGTGCCTCAACATCTCTACAGCATCAGCTACAAAGAACAACGGCTGGCAGTTACAAGGAGTTCGTGCAAGTACAAGTGCATATATATATATATATACAAGCATGAGCTACATTGACGGACAGAAACAGGTTCGTCTCTCTTGTGCAAAAAACCACAAAACTGTTACCCGTACACAAGAAGAAATATCGCATGTCGCTTCAATGTATTTTAACGTCCATTCTGGCATTACATAATTTTCCCATTTAATCTCCTACAGCTGGCTCTTAAATGGGAAATGTAATTATGGTATTTACAACCCGCCTGATCTCAAGCTAGAGATGGAAAACAAGGGAGATTTTCTGTTTCTAATTAAGCAGGGGAAATTCTAGCTTTAAACTTCCTTTATAAATTATCAAAGAAAGAAATAAAGAGAGAGAGAAAAAGAAAGAGAAAGAAAGAAAAGAAAAGAAAGGAAAATAAAAAAAAGAAAGAAAAAAAGGAAAGAAAGAAAGAAAAAATAAGGAAAGAAAGAAGGAAAGAGTTTTTAATGCCTGTTTAATTAATGCCATTAGTAGCGCTTTCCCTACCAGTAGCGCGTTTTTTTCCAAATAAACATTGTTTTATTTTACAGAAAACATTATAATTAATGCCAGGACTATTCCAGAATCAGTCCCCGATTGGCTAGGGGGAGGGGGAGGGGGGGGGAGTCAAATATAGGGATAAAAAAATTACATTAAAAAAAAAAACTACGTTATGCAACTTGTGTATACGGAAACTCAGAGACTTGTGGTAGAGTGCGTGGAAGCAGCTTCCATACTTCACCACGAAAGAGCAGCGTTGCCATGGTATCCAAGCAGTTGTTCCCCCCCCCCCCCCCCCCCCCAATGAGCTCAGTGTTGGTCTCCAAGCACTGGGTAGCCAAGCAACCAAATCTTAATCCCGCTAGAGAGGCAGTACTTACTGCTCGACTAAAGACTTTGTGCTAGCTGCAGTGTGGGGCTGTGGGCCGCTTGCAGGAGAACTTCGCTCTTGGCAAGCATTCGCGCATTTAGTTCTGGATCGACCTCCTAAGCCTATTCAACGTTTCACAATAGACCTCTGAATCCACGAATTCATCAATAAATTCTCCTTTTTTTTCGGTTTGAGAACGCTGTAGCTGTCGTTGTTCGAGTCGAAAGTTTGTTCGAATTTCCTGGACTTGTTTGGAGATGTGCATCCATCAGATGCTTGGACTGTTTCTTCGTCTCTGCGTTCTCAGCCTAGTCCCCGGGCATGTTTACGCCGAGGAAGTCGTCCTATTCTACCCAGCAACACACGACCTCAATCTTTGAGAACCTATGGTAGTCCAACCTCTTTGTGACAGTTCGGAACGGAACAGTCCTGACAGTTTGGGGCTGACTCATCTGAAGTCATGAAGAACGTGTTTCCCGCGCGACTTGGTCAACTTTCTGAACGTACTCACCGGTCACAACTCACTGTCCGCCTTACTCCCCCCCCCCCCACTTCCGTCATGCACATCTGTGTCATCGTCCTTGACATTCCTGTACTATTCCCTCACACAACTGTCACTCATAACATTATAATCGTACACATGGCACAGTCGACAATGAATCTCGTCAGCGTTGTGTCCTCCTGCCTGTAGAAAACGTATCACACTACGGATATCACAGCAGGCTGGAACGGTGATTACAAAATCCGTGTTTACTCGGTCACTGCTCGTACACAATTGAACAAAATGGACTGTGATTGAAATTTAGCGTGCTACTGGTAATGTGCCATGTCGCTATGGCGACTATTTTTCCCCACCAAGTGAAGATTTATTTTGGAATTGCCCACATACATTTTCTCTTTTAGCCTACACGTGCTTAGATGTAAAGAAACTGATTGGGATATCATGATGATAGTGACAGGAGACGCTAAGAAAGGACAGACATGAAGTTTGAGACTATAAGTGCTGCTACATTGACTTGTTTGGAATGAACGTCTTTATGGTCAATCACTTGATAATCAGAACCCGAGAAAATCAAGTGATAAAGTCTCTCTCTCTCTCTCTCTCTCTCTCTCTCTCTCTCTCTCTCTCTCTCTCTCACTTATATACTCTTGTATTCATGGTTAAAATTTCAAGTTATGGTCTTTGATGTTTTAAAGTTATAGCCCGCTGATGTTTTCAAGTTATTACCCGCTGAGGTTTTCAAGTTATGACCCGCTGATGATTTAAACTTACGCACACTCTTCGATATATTCAGTTTCCGGCATTTGACATGATCTGTTGTACATGCTGAATGTTCAGTAATAAGTTAAACATGTTGGAAGTATGTACAGCTTGGTACACATTTGGTTCTACAAGAAAATATAATATTCTGACATTACGCACAATAAAACTTAACATTACGTACAACACAGGTACACATTTTGACAACCATCCCTGATCAGAGACAAATATGTAACACTAAAGTGCAGGAAAGATCATTTCTGGGATTTGTTTTTTGTTTCTTGTTTTATGTTTGTTTTTAATGTTTACTAAAGAAAGTGTTAAACTCTACTTCGATAACTAGGCTCAACAGCATTGAGAGTTGTCAGGTTGAGAATTTATGTCAGGTTGAGTAAGTGCACCACTCAAATGCTGTCAGGTTGAGCGAATGTAGCATTCAAAGTGTTGTCAGATAGAGTAGCATTCAAACTAATGTCAGCTTGAGTGAGTGTAACATTCAAAGTGATGTCAGGTTTAGTGAGTGTAGCATTCAAAGAGTTGTCAAGGTGAGAACATGTGCCAGGTTGAGTGAGTGTAGCATTAAAAGTGTTTTCAGGTTGAGTGAGTGTAGCATTCAATGTATTGTCAAGTTGAGTGAGTGCAACATTCAAGTGTTTTCAGGTTTAGTGAGTGTAGCATTCAAAGTGTTATCAGGTTGACTGAGTGTAGCATTCAAAGTGTTGTCAGGTTGATTGAGTACAAAATTCAAAGCTTTTCAGGTTGAGTGAATGAAGCATTCAGAGTTCTGTCAAGTTGAGTGAATGTAGCATTCAAAGTATAGTCAGGTTGAGAACGTGTGTCAGGTTCAGTGAGTGTAGCATTCAAAGTATAGTCAGGTTGAGAACGTGTGTCAGGTTCAGTGAGTGCAGCATTCAAAGTATAGTCAGGTTGAGAACGTGTGTCAGGTTCAGTGAGTGCAGCATTCAAAGTATAGTCAGGTTGAGAACGTGTGTCAGGTTGAGTGAGTGCAAAATTCTTGTTAAGTTGACTGAGTACAACATTCAAAGTCTTGTCCGGTTGAGTGAGTGCAACATTCAAAGTGCTGTCAGGTTGGGTAAGTGCAGAATCCAAAGCATTGTCAGGTTTAATGAGTGCAGCATTCAAAAACTTGTCAGGTTGAGTGAGTGCAACATTAAACGCGCTGTCAGACTGATAGAGTACATTTCTGAATGTCACTGCACGCGGTATTATATGGTACACCGCAAGACTGATAATCGTGGCACACAAAATCACTGCAAAATTCAGATGGTTCGTTTTCGAATCAAATTATAGTTCACTTTTAGCACTCATCAATCAATATTTGCAAGTATCACAATGAGGCATCCTCCAAAGTATTTTACACAAAGTTGCAAGAATCTCAAATCTTCTGCATTTCTTACACAGTACTAATAATCACTTCTCAGCTTGAAATTCTATCTTCTGTCTACTTCCAGTTCTAAACTAATCTCCTGAATATCTATTGCCTCTGCTTGTCCATCTGTTCTATCTGTCGTTGCTGTCCTATCTATCTATCTTTTCTTTTCTGTCCTATTTTGTCTTCACTCCTCTTCTATTTTTTCTGTTTTCTCTCTGTCCCTCAACATTGCAATCCTAGCTTATAAATCGTAAGTCAGTTGTCCAACAGGACACACCTCTAGATATTCCTATTGGTCAGCTTGTTGACTACATTCCAATTAGGCCTTGTTTGGAATTCGGGATGGGTCGGTCTCCTCCCCTTGGTCGTGAGTGCAAATTGCGTCTTAAGATTACCAAATATGTCTCACCTGTCAGTAAGTCTGTTGCGTCAAATCCGTCTATTCAATTTTCTGGCGTAGTTAAACTCTTCAGGTGTTTGCGATACCTGTGGAGAGGGGGTGGGGGAGGGGAAAATAGTCCATTCCTGTTTACACAGTGTCGGGTTGTCTGTCTCCATATGTACTACTGTTATGTGAGTAAATCCTCCTAGTTCGTATTCTGGGTGTGTTTCCTTCGTCCGCCCTATATTATCGGTGTCCACTCTGCCTAGTGTTTTCTACTTAATTCTGTCGTAACAGCACTAATACCCTGAGAGTTCCTCTCCCACCTGTTCTCAAATTTTCCATTGTTTCTTACCTACATTCTACTTATCAATCATAAGCATAACTATAATATAAATGTTAAGAGTAATAATAATAATGACGTTAATATTAATAATAATAACAGTTATAATACTATCTAAATATACGAGTCTTGCTACAGTCATAACTAAGAAGGCATCAAATTATATATATATATTAAGCACAAATTTAAAAAAAAGAAGAATGCGTGAAACAAGAGTTTTTATGCTAGCTAGATTATATCACAGCTTTTATGCTAGCTAAATTATATCAGGGTTTTATGCTAGCTAGATTATATAAGAGTTTTTTTATACAAGCTAGATCATATCATATTTTTTATGCTAGCTAGATTATATCATTATTAAGAGAGGCCAAGTTAACAGGCATAAAATCCTTTGTTGAGGTTGAAAGACTCGCCGAAGACAGGAAATATTGGCGAACTACTTTGCGAGCCCTATGTGACGTCTAACGGCACGGGTAGGATATAAGATATAAGATAAGATTATATCAGAGTTTTATGCAAGCTAGATTATATCACAGTTTTTATGCTAGTTAGATTATATCAGAGTTTCATGCAAGCTGGATTGTATCATAGTTTTTAATGCTAGCTATATTTTATAAGAGATTTATGCAAGTCAGATTATATCACAGTTTTTATGTTAGCTAGATTATATCAGCAGGTGAATGCTGGAAAATCACCAGAACCATAGAAAACAAGCTAAATTTCTTCCAGACTAAATGTTTATGAATAATTAGAAAAATATTTTGGCCAAACACCATAAGAAATAACATTTTGTTGGCAGAAATGCAGATGAAGCCACTGACAGCAATTATTGAGGAAAGACGCTGGCGATGGTTGGGACATGTGCTCCGAATGACTGATAACTCACTACCAAAAATAGCACTAAGATGGACACCACAGGGGAAAAGAAGTAAGGGTAGACCAAAAGAGACATGGAGAAGAACAACAGAAAGGATGTTGAGCATTAGAGAGCTCACTTGTTCAAGAGCAGAAAAAAAGGCGAAGGACAGGCATTTGTGGAAAACCCTTGTGGAAGCCCCATGTGCCCTGGGCACTTAAGGTTCAGAGAGAGAGAAAGATGACAGCAAGGAAGAAGGACAGCAAGAAGTAGGACAACAAGGAAGAAGGACAGCAAGGAAGTGAGACAGCAAGGAAGAATAACAGCGAGAAAGTAGGACAGCAAGGAAGAGGAACAGCAAAGAAGGACAGCAAGAAAGTACGACAGCAGGAAAGTAGGACAGCAAGGAATAAAAACAGCAAGGAAGAAGGACAGCAAGGAAGACGGTTCAGAGAGAGAGAGAGATTATATCAGAGCTTTATGCAAGCTAGATTATATCACAGTTTTTATGCCAGCTAGATTATATCAGAGCTTTATGCAAGCAAGATTATATCAGAGTTTTTATGCCAGCTAGATTATATCTAGATAGGAGAAACGTTCTAGACAGTTACAGACCGCAGCTGAAATATGGAGAACTAGTCACACTAAATGACAGGTGGCACAGGGCATCAGAGCGTTCTCATCAAAGCATGACGTTTTCAGCGTTTGTTTCTAGTCGTTGTATTGTCCATATCCATGTCACGAAATCAAAGCACAATTTAAAAGAAGTGAAAATGTTCTGGAAGCAGGGATCCATGGCAGCAGTTTGTTCTGTACAGCTAACCTCCATACTTAGACCTACCACGTGACCGGAAACAGTTATGCATGCCTATATTTAACACGCATTGTCAGGAACGCTTCTAGCGCCGACGAAGAAGATAACATCTCTTCATCATCGTCGACATATTCCCAGAAAGGTCCGACAACTTGGCACCAGAAACTAATCGCCCTCAAGGCTGTGTCTGCCATTTTCAGTTCTCATATTCATTTCGGTCTCGAACTGGGAGTCGATCCAGGGAAAAGCCAGAAAAATCCTCCCAAACGAGAAAATTCAGTGAAGTGCTGCATGAAAATGATTTCTTCCTATAATTTATTCATCAGCTTCTGGAAACATGGTTTTAACGGGCAGCTGTCTCCGTGCTGTGTTTACGAATTGAATGATGTGGTTATCTGTTATTGTTGTGTACAGAATAGGCCAAGCAAAGACTGCATTTCAGAGAATGAGAAACATATTAGCTAACACATCCTTATCAATGAATGTTAGAAAACGAGTCCTAAAATGCTATATTGAACCTATCTTGTTATATGGAAGTGAATCATGGACAATAGACAAGTCTGCACAAAAATCATTGGAAGCAGCAGAAATGTGGTTTATTAGAAGAATGTTGCGAATCCCCTGGACAGCAAAAATAACTAATGAAGAATGTATGAGAAGAGCTGGAGAGACAAAAAACCTTGTCAAAAAGATAAGAGAGAGACAATGTACTTTCATAGGACATGCAATGAGAAGAGGGTGCATTGAAAATATTATAACAGGAAAAATAGATGGAAAAAGATCAAGAGGAAGACCAAGAGAAATGATACTGGACAGTCTGACGGGATGGTGTGAGAGAATATCACCAAGTGAGCTAATGGCCTGCATGAAGGATCGTGTACTCTGGAGAAGCATAATAGCCAACGCCAGTCGGCACGGCACATGATGATGATGATGATGATAGTTATATTTTGGAATTCTGCAAATGTCTGTTATTGTTGTGTATAGTTATATGTTGGAATTCTGCAAATGTCTGTTATTGTTGTGTATAGTTATATGTTGGAATTCTGCAAATGTCTGTTATTGTTGTGTATAGTTATATGTTGGAATTCTGCAAATGTCTGTTATTGTTGTGTATAGTTATATTTTGGAATTCTGCAAATGTCTGTTATTGTTGTGTATAGTTATATGTTGGAATTCTGCAAATGTCTGTTATTGTTGTGTATAGTTATATGTTGGAATTCTGCAAATGTCTGTTATTGTTGTGTATAGTTATATGTTGGAATTCTGCAAATATGTCTGTTATTGTTGTGTATAGTTATATGTTGGAATTCTGCAAATATCTGTTATTGTTGTGTATAGTTATATGTTGGAATTCTGCAAATATGTCTGTTATTGTTGTGTATATTTATACCTTGGAATTCTCCAAATGTCTGTTATTGTTGTGTATATTTATATCTTGGAATATTGCAAATAATGTTGTGTATATTTTTATGTTGGAATACTGCAAATAAAAGTTCATGAGAATATCATAAAATACGAAAGCGAGTAAATTTTTATCGAAAATTTCAGAGATAGATAGATAGATAGATAGATAGATAGATAGATAGATAGATAGATAGAAAAGCGAAACGGCAACTGTGATAAAACTGGTTCTAGTAATGGAGGTAGATGGAAGTGTACGGTTCAGTTTTCCAAAAAGATAGAAAGAGTGAGGAAGATGAGCAGGAAAAAGAGTAACAGAAAGTAAGATGAGCACATATAGATGAAGACCGTACAGTAATCCAATATTTCGGCCAAAGCTGAGGAAAAAAAACCGGAAAAAATGCACCTTGGCAGACTATGTCAGAAATAATCTTATTTCTCTCATTCTTGTTTCTGCCCACTTTACTCACTCTTTCTATATTCTTTGTCGTAAAACTGAACCACACACCTCAACTGAACCACACACCTCAACTGAACCACATACCTTAAGTGAACCACACACCTCAACTGAACCACACACCTCAACTGAACCACACACCTTAAGTGAACCACACACCTCAACTGAACCACACACTTCAACTGAACCACATATCTCAAACCACACACCTCAACTGAACCACACACCTCAACTGAACCATACATCTCAAACCGCACACCTCATCTGAACCACACAGCTCAAATGAACCACACATCACCTTCAACTTTATTACACTCTCGCTTATGAAAGTAACTTGCTTTTGGGCGCTGAATTTCTCGCACATTTTCGCTAAGAAGTTTGTGAATATCCTGCTGTCACTGAGCATGTGCGGGAACATTGTTTGTGAATATCCTGCTGTCACTGCGCACGTGTGGGAACATAGTTTGTGAATATCCTGCTGTCACTGAGGATGTGTGGGAACATAGTTTGTGAATATCCTGCTGTCACTGAGCATGTGCGGGAACATAGTTTGTGAATATCCTGCTGTCACTGAGCATGTGCAGGAACATAGTTTGTGAATATCCTGCTGTCACTGAGCATGTGCAGGAACATAGTTTGTGAATATCCTGCTGTCACTGCGCACGTGTGGGAACATAGTTTGTGAATATCCTGCTGTCACTGAGGATGTGCGGGAACATAGTTTGTGAATATCCTGCTGTCACTGCGCATGTGCGGGAACATAGTTTGTGAATATCCTGCTGTCACTGCGCATGTGCGGGAACATAGTTTGTGAATATCCTGCTGTCACTGAGGATGTGCGGGAACATAGTTTGTGAATATCCTGCTGTCACTGCGCATGTGCGGGAACATTCAGGAGCTGTTATACTCGTACATTTTTGCTCATATTTCGATGACGAGACAGCACAAAATGTGCACGTCTCTGTCCGGGTAACGCACTTGATCACACTTCCTTCTTTGTATTGTCTGGCTAGCATTATTTGTACTTGATCACACTTCCTTCTTTGTATTGTCTGGCTAGCATTGTTTGTACTTGATCACACTTCCTTCTTTGTATTGTCTGGCTAGCACTGTTTGTACTTGATCACACTTCCTTCTTTGTATTGTCTGGCTAGCATTGTTTGTACTCTTTCAGTTTAAAGATTTTATTTTGCAATTTCCTTAATATCTTCTTCTTATCTAATCTCTGCAAGCTATCAAATGGAACACAACAGGCAGAAGAACAAGAGGTCGACCTCGTGAAACTCTAAAGAGGACATTGTTAAGAGAAGCCAAATTAGTAGGCACAAAATAACCTGATGAGGCTGAAAAGTTCGCCGAAGACAGGAAAACGTGGCGAATTACCATGTGAGCACTATGTCGCGCTTAACAGCGCGGGAAGGATATAAATAGAAAATCTCTACATGGATTTTTATTTCCTCACTTCTTACTTATTTATTAGCTCGCTCACTTCTCACTCATTTATCCACTAACTCGCTTCTCACCCATTTATCCACTAACTATTCTCTCAATCATTTATTTACTAACGCATCTCTCACTCATTTATTTACTAACTCATCTCTCACTCATTTATTTACTAACTCACCTCTCACTCATTTATCCATTAACTCACCTCATCCAGCCAATCATCCATTAACACGCAGATTAATGTTTTAATACATAGATGTTTTAATCTAAGTGCCGTGGCGCGTGGCGTAGGCGATCACTTCTCTCCACAACTCCCTGTCTTTTGCGTTGACAATGAGATCCGCCGGTGACTTTCTACCTAGCTACACTGACACGTGGATGGTTTAATACATAGATGTTTTAGTACACAGATGTTTTAGTACACAGATGTTTTAGTACACAGATGTTTTAGTACACAGATGTTTTAGTACACAGATGTTTTAGTACACAGATGTTTAAGTACATGGATTCTTACACACACTATCTTACATTTCTCTATTAGCTTGTGTACTCCTTCACTCTAGAAAACACTCTCTCCCTCTTGCAAGGATTCACTCACACATTCATTATTTTATCCCTTCACTTATTAATCACTCATTCATGCATACATTCACTCATTCACTCACACATTCAGACTCTCAAACATTCATTCCTTTGTCCACTCATTTAAAATATTCACATAGACTGTCACATAGACAGACCGTCACACTCATTCCATCACTCACTCTTTCCGTCACCTAACTCACTATCATCATCATGTGCCGTGCCGACTGGCGTTGGCTATTATGCTTCTCCAGAGTACACGATCCTTCATGCAGGCCATCAGCTCACTTGGTGATCTCCTCCCACACCATCCCGTCAGATTGTCCAGTATCACTTCTCTTGATCTTCCTCTTGATCTTCTTCCTTCTATTTTTCCTGTTGTTATAATATTTTCAATGCCCCCTCTTCTCATTGCATGTCCTATGAAAGTACATTGTCTCTCTGTTATTTATTTTTTTGACAAGATTTGTTGTCTCTCCAGCTCTTCTCATACATTCTTCATTAGTTATTTTTGCTGTCCAGGGGATTCGCAACATTCTTCTAATAAACCACATTTCTGCTGCTTCCAATGATTTTTGTGCAGACTTTCCTATTGTCCATGATTCACTTCCATATAACAAGATAGGTTCAATATAACATTTTAGGACTCGTTTTCTAACATTCATTGATAAAGATGTGTTAGCTAATATGTTTCTCATTCTCTGAAATGCAATCTTTCCTTGGCCTATTCTGTTCCTAATTTCTGTTCTGCATTTCCCATCTGAAGTTATTACTGCTCCAAGTTATTTGAATTTCTGCACCTGCTTTAGAATAGTTCCGTTTAATTTTATACGACATGTTGGTGGACTCTGTTTCAGAATCACTGTTGACTCTAATACATTAACTGACTCATACATTTACTGACTTAATCATATATTCATTTATTCACTCACACATTTACTCACTCACACAGACTCTCACAAACTCATTCCTTACCCTCCTCACTTATTCACTCACTCAATCACACATTCATTCAATCCTTCATACATTCACTCACTGGCTCACACAAACAGTTATTTTTCTTCTTTTTTTGTGTTATTTTCTATAACTTTGTTCCAGCTCTACATCACTGTCACATTTATGACATCTTCGAAACTTCAAGGAGATGACATTCTAAACCAAATGCCACAAGGCAGGAAATACGTCTAGACTTGATTATGAGATTACTAAATCACTTTGCCCAGGTATTTTAAATAATGATCACTTCTGAATACGCCAGAAGTTAGGCAAATGTGCTTTATAGATTGAAACTCTTGTGTGGTTTTGAAGTAAGGTCGATTGATGGATGATATGTCCTTCGAGTGGAAGTCTTTGATTTCTTTTGTCAAACTAGAAGTGCCTATTGATTATGTATATACAGGAAAATGTGGAGGGCCACGTGCAGGTGATATTCTTTGTTAGATTTGTGCACGTCAGATTACGTATCAAAGAGAATGAAAATCGCTCGACATTTCATTACGGACTCAGAATGAGACACATACACTGAGGTTGATAGATTTACGCTGAAGTACACTGAAGTCGATAGAATTACGTTAAAATACACTGAGTTTTATAGATTTATGCTAAAATACACCGAAGTTGAAAGATTTACGTTAAAATACACTGAAGTTGATAGATTTACGCTAAAATACTCTGAAGTTGATAGGTTTACGCTAAAATACACTGAAGTTGATACACTTTTCTTCAAAATAGGAACTTTTCCAGGCAGATAATTAAAACATTCTGGGTATTTCCCCAAACATGCGGCGATCAAAGACAATAAGGACACGTGTTTTAAAATAGGGACATTTAAGATTCACAAGGGAAGTAACCCGGACAATTCCTTAAAATACGGGACAGTTGGTGGCTTAACTTGATGTTATTAGTAATCTTCTCGTTCAGAGGCCCCTGTAAGTATATGCCAGTTTGGATCAGCTGTCAGAAATAGTAGTAGTAGTAGTAGTAGCAGCAGTAGTAGTAGTAGTAGTAGTAGTATAGTAGTAGTAGTAGTAGTAGGAGGAGGAGGAGGAGGAGGAGTTGAAGTAGTAGTAATAGTAGTAATAGTAATAGTAGTAGTTATGTAGCATGGCCTTGTACGTAATGTTTATAGTAGTATTGTTAATGAATATGATTATGAAAATGATTATGAATATGATTATGAATGTGATTATGGATATGATTATGAATATATTTTAGGCATAACAGTAACATCTAGTAGCAACAGAAAAAATAAATAGGAAAATTAGGGCAAGGTAGAAAAACAAACTTCCATGACACTAGTATGACTGGACGCTGACACAAGTAAACGGAATAGAAAAGACGAATAGAAAAGGCAGAACAATGAAAAGCGAGAACACAATAAAACCTCCGACATGAAAGAGCAAGATAATGACTTAGGTAAATGACACTTATATAGACGGATTTGACGCAGACTCAAAGGTATTAGCTTACTAATCTGAGGACGCTATTGCACGTGGTTTTGAAATAAACGAGTAGACGACTCGGCCAGCTGACCAATTAAATATTTAGAGGCGTGGCCTACTGGGCGATGGACTTCCGACATATAAGTCACGTGGCAGTTGGAGAGAAGCAGACGATCAGAGAAGAGCAGCAGACAGAGAGGGAAGATGTGACAAAAGACGGTCGGTAAGCGAAGGCCGATTCAGACGACAGAGGAAGGGTGTCAGAAGAAATCAGAGGACAGACAAGAGACGATCAGAGAACAGCAAAGAGGACAAGAGAGGGGTACCGTCTGAACCAGAACGGTCAGTAAGCAGAGGCCGGTTCAGACATCAGTGGAAGACAGTCCAGACATCATTGGAAGACAGTCCATGCCACGATTCGAAAACACTCACTAGAAGACACGTAGGCTACCGAGACACAGACGAACAAGAAAGAGAACGAGACGATATAGATTCAGAAGTAGTGTTAGACTGAAGATGTATTTCTTATGATTAAGAAGATTTGTTACAGTGAATCTTCGAGTAAAGAGATTTCAGACGAGAAATTAGCAGACCACGTGTTGCAGATCTATTAGAAAACAGAGTTTAGAATCGTCCTAGTATCACATGTAGAATATCTTGAAGTTGAGAACATTGACGAAATGTATGTAGAATATGATAGAGTTTGATATTGTGAACAAATGATTAAGTGATTCAATTCAAATGATGTTGTTGACAATACATTTTGAACTTATTTATCAGAATTAAATAATGCAGCGAATATTACATCGGACTTGCTCTGGTCTAGTGAATGTGATAAAGCTTTGTGAAACCTGTGATGTGTTATGATCGAAAGAAAAACTTGATCATTTTCAATCTTCATCAATAATATGATAGCTCATACCTTTAACTCTTTCACTTCTCAGCCAATACCCATGCTCTGCTGGAATAAGTTTTGATGAGAATTTTTGAGTCTGCAATTTAAAAATATTGATTGGGTTAGAAATGTGCTATTTTTCATTTTATTTAGACTTTCCCTAAATGTTACTTCAAGGGTTGTTTTGCGCGAGCGTAAAAGATCTAAAAATGCTACAAATGTTGCTTTGTAGTGGAAGAGTTAAATTGTTATGGTCGTAGTAGTAGTAGTAGTAATAGTAGTAGTAGAAATAATAGTAGTAGAAATAGTAGTAGTAGTAGTAATAGTAGTAGTAGAAATAGTAGTAGTAATAGTAGTAGTAGTAATAGTAGTAATAGTAGTAGTAGTAGAAATAGTATTAGTAGTAGTAATAGTGATAGTAGTAGTAGTAGTAATAGTAGTAGTAGTAGCAGTAGTAGTAGTAGTAGTAGTAGTAGTAGTAGTAGTAGTAGTAGTAGTAGTTATAACAACATTTATTATTTCTTCCATTATGCCCTGGATTTCTGTCTGTTGTATAAATACACCTCCCTTGTCCGCATATCTTCACTCCTAAATCTGAACTATTTGAAATATTAATGACGTCTTCCAGTGCAGATGAGGCGTACTGTGCAAGAATGAAAGCACAGACAAGCAGGTCACGTGCTCTAGTTCACCCTGAAGCAAGAATGAAATGTTCCCTCGCGTGCTTCATCTACTACAGCGAACACGTGACAGGAAGCACGTATTGACTTTCCGTTTCCGGAATGGCCCAGAACAAAGACAACCGCGGACCTTGACTTTCTGCTTGACTTGTCACAGCCCTCGCTGGATTTGGAATGTATGGGTCACGGCGTCTTGCATGTCAGTGATTACAGTGGTAAAGATGACGGCAATGGCCCGCCAAAGAGGGCAGAAAATAAAAGGAAAATAATCACCTTTGTCGTTAGATTGAATGTGACGCCCAGATAAGCAGAAATTAGATTACGAATTAAACACTGACAGTTATGACAAGAAAATGTCAGTAATTACTCAATTCGTCTTAGTAGACGGTTTTCAAGCAGGAAGATGTTTTTGTGTTAAGTCACTAAACGTAATTTTCCTAGGTAACTTCTCACAGTTACTAAACATAATTTTCCTAGGTAACTTCTCACAGTTACTAAACATAATTTTCCTGGGTAACTTCTCACAGTTACTAAACATAATTTTCCTAGGTAACTTCTCACAGTTACTAAACATAATTTTCCTAGGTAACTTCTCACAGTTACTAAACATAATTTTCCTAGGTAACTTCTCACAGTTACTAAACATAATTTTCCTAGGTAACTTCTCACAGTTACTACACATAATTTTCCTAGGTAACTTCTCACAGTTACTAAACATAATTTTCCTAGGTAACTTCTCACAGTTACTAAACATAATTTTCCTAGGTAACTTCTCACAGTTACTAAACGTAATTTTCCTAGGTAACTTCTCACAGTTACTAAACATAATTTTCCTAGGTAACTTCTCACAGTTGCAGAGCATAACTTTTTAGATAATTTCTTACAGTTACAGAGCATAATTTTCTAGATAACTTCTCACAGTTATTGAGCATAATTTTCTAGATAACTTCTCACAGTTATTGAGCATAAGTTTCTCGATAACTTCTTAAATTTACTGAGCATAATTTTCTAGATAACTTCTCTCATGGCTAAGTCTATCAAAGTTTGGCAAGTCACAGTATAAAAATCGTGTATCTATTGCATGGTTTCTCTCTGTCCTCAATTCTCTTATATTCTCTCTATGCTCAGCTCTATGTTATTCTCTCCGTGTTCAGCTCTATGATATTCTCTCTATGTTCAGCTCTATGATATTCTCTCTATGTTCAGCTCTATGATATTCTCTCTATGTTCAGCTCTATGATATTCTCTCTATGCTCAGCTCTATGTTATTCTCTCCGTGTTCAGCTCTATGATATTCTCTCTATGTTCAGCTCTATGATATTCTCTCTATATTCAGCTCTATGATATTCTCTCTATGTTCAGCTCTATGATATTCTCTCTATGTTCAGCTCTATGATATTCTCTCTATGTTCAGCTCTATGATATTCTCTCTATGTTCAGCTCTATGATATTCTCTCCGTGTTCAGCTCTATGATATTCTCTCTGTTCTCAGTTCTATGATATTCTCTCTGTTCTCAGCTCTATGATATTCTCTCTATGCTCAGCTCTATGTTATTCTCTCCGTGTTCAGCTCTATGATATTCTCTCCGTGTTCAGCTCTATGATATTCTCTCTATGTTCAGCTCTATGATATTCTCTCTATGCTCAGCTCTATGATATTCTCTCTATGTTCAGCTCTATGATATTCTCTCTGTTCTCAGTTCTATGATATTCTCTCTGTTCTCAGCTCTATGATATTCTCTCTATGTTCAGCTCTATGATATTCTCTCTATGCTCAGCTCTATGATATTCTCTCTATGTTCAGCTCTATGATTTTCTCTCCGTGTTCAGCTCTATGATATTCTCTCTGTTCTCAGTTGTATGATATTCTCTCTGTTCTCAGCTCTATGATATTCTCTCCGTTTTCAGCTCTATGATATTCTCTCAGTTCTCAGCTCTATGATATTCTCTCTGTGCTAAACTCTCTGATTTCATCTTTGTGCTCAGATCTATGATATTCTCTCTCTCTATGCTTAACTCTCTGATTTCATCTCTGTGCTCAGATCTATGATATCCTCTCTCTCTACGTTCAACTCTCTGATATCCTCTCTGTGCTCAGCTGTATGATATTCTCTCTATGCTCAACTATCTGATTTTATCTTTGTGCTCAGATCTATGATATTCTCTCTATGCTCAGCTCTCTGAAATCCTCTTTATGCTCAACTCTCTGATATCGTCTCTATGCTCAACTCTCTGATATCCTCTCTATGCTTAACTCTCTGATATCCTCTCTATGCTCAAATCTCTGATATCCTCTCTACGCTCAACTCTCTGATATCCTCTCTATGCTCAACTCTCTGATATCCTCTCTACACTTAACTCTCTGATATCCTCCCTATGCTCAACTCTCTGATATCCTCTCTATGTTCAACTCTCTGATATCCTCTCTATGCTCAACTCTCTGATATCCTCTCCACGCTTAACTATCTGATCTGATATCCTCTCTACGCTCAGCTCTCTGATATCCTCTCTATGCTCAACTCTCTGATATCCTCTCTATGCTCAACTGTCTGATATCCTCTCTATGCTCAACTCTCTGATCTGATATTCTCTCTATGCTCAACTCTATGATATCCTCTCTACTCTCAACTCTCTGATCTGATATCCTCTCTATGCTCAACTCTATGATATCCTCTCTATGCTCAACTCTGATATCCTCTCTACGCTCAACTCTCTGATATCCTCTCTATGCTCAACTCTCTGATATCCTCTCTATGCTCAACTCTCTGATATCCTCTCTAAACTCTCTGATCTGATATCCTCTCTACGCTCAGCTCTCTGATATCCTCTCTATGCTCAACTCTCTGATATCCTCTCTATGCTCAACTC
Source organism: Achatina immaculata (assembly GCA_009760885.1). Taxonomy (NCBI): domain Eukaryota; kingdom Metazoa; phylum Mollusca; class Gastropoda; order Stylommatophora; family Achatinidae; genus Lissachatina; species Lissachatina immaculata. The sequence goes on from CM019698.1 coordinate 5,940,723, forward strand.
TCTGATATCCTCTATATGCTCAACTCTCTGATATCCTATCTACACTTAACTCTCTGATATCCTCCCTATGCTCAACTCTCTGATATCCTCTCTATGTTCAACTCTCTGATATCCTCTCTATGCTCAACTCTCTGATATCCTCTCCACGCTTAACTATCTGATCTGATATCCTCTCTACGCTCAGCTCTCTGATATCCTCTCTATGCTCAACTCTCTGATATCCTCTCTATGCTCAACTGTCTGATATCCTCTCTATGCTCAACTCTCTGATCTGATATTCTCTCTATGCTCAACTCTATGATATCCTCTCTACTCTCAACTCTCTGATCTGATATCCTCTCTATGCTCAACTCTATGATATCCTCTCTATGCTCAACTCTCTGATATCATCTCTACGCTCAACTCTCTGATATCCTCTCTATGCTCAACTCTCTGATATCCTCTCTATGCTCAACTCTCTGATATCCTCTCTAAACTCTCTGATCTGATATCCTCTCTACGCTCAGCTCTCTGATATCCTCTCTATGCTCAACTCTCTGATATCCTCTCTATGCTCAACTCTCTGATATCCTCTATATGCTCAACTCTCTGATATCCTATCTATGCTCAACTCTCTGATCTGATATTCTCTCTATGCTCAACTCTATGATATCCTCTCTATGCTCAACTCTCTGATATCCTCTCTATGCTCAACTCTCTGATAATATTTGGACTATAATTTATTTATCTGAATGAGTCGGAGGAATGAGAAAGTAAAAAATGTAGATTTATTAAAATCCTCTCTCTCTCTCTCTCTCTCTCTCTCTCTCTTTCTTTCTCTCTGTATTAAAAAAAAGATATTTGCAGAAAAAAGTGAATATTGGTGGTAACCGTGAGCAAAAAAATGATTGGATGGATAATTAATTAATTATTCAAATGAAAAACAAAGAAAGTAATTTGTATTGTTAGCGTTAGAAAAATAGCGGACACGTCACTCACATGAGAGAGAAAGAAAAACTGAGGTGCTAGATGGCTGAGTGCATAGAGCGCTCTTTCTTGTGGCTGGGTAGCTCCGGGGCCATACAGGAGTTCATGTTTCCAGTCACAATCATTCTTTTGCCATTTTTTTCTCTCATATTTAAAGTAATTTATTTATAGTTTGTTTTTTCTCTCACGTCTAAAGTAGTTTTTTTCTTACTGAGGTTTTTTTTTCTCACGTCTAAAGTAGTTTATTTGCTGGTTTTTTTTTCTCCGACGTCTAAAGTAGTTTATTTACTGGTTTTTTCTCTCACTGCTAAAGTAGTTTTTGTACTGGTTTTTTCTAAAGTATTTTATATATATCTTATTTCTCTCACGTCTCAAGTAGTTTATAGACTGGTTTATTCTCTCATGTCCAGAATAGTTAATTTACATTTTTTTTCTCCCATCTCTAAAGTAGTTTATTTACTGTTTTTTTTCTCACGTCTAGAGTAGTTTATTGACAGTTTTTTTTCTCTCACGTCTAAAGTAATGTATTTAATGTTTTTCTCTCTCATGTCTAAAACAATTTATCTACTTTTATTTCTCTCACGTCTAAAGTAATTTATTTAATTGTTCTTTTTTTCTCTCACGTCTAAAGTAATTTATTTAATTGTTCTTTTTTCTCTAACGTCTAAAGTAATTTATTTAATAGTTCTTTTTTTCTCTCACGTCTAAAGTAATTTCTTTAATTGTTCTTTTTTTCTCTAACGTATAAAGTAGTTTATTTAATAGTTCTTTTTTTCTCTCACGTCTAAAGTAATTTCTTTAATTGTTCTTTTTTTCTCTAACGTATAAAGTAATTTATTTAATTGTTGTTTTTTTTCTCTAACGTCTAAAGTAATTTATTTAATTGTTCTTTTTTTCTCTAACGTCTAAAGCAATTTATTTGCTGTGTTTTTTTTTGTCTCATGTCTGAAGTAATTTATGTAATTGTTGTTTTTTTTCTCTAACGTCTGAAGTAATTTATTTACTGTCTTTTTTCTCTCACGTCTAAAGTATTTTCTTCTCTAACGTCTAAAATATTTTTTTCTCTCACGTCTAATATATTTTTTTCTCTCATGTCTAAAGTATTTTTTTTCTCTCACGTCTAAAGTATTTTTTTCTCTCACGTCTAAAGTAATGTATTTACTGTTTTTTTGTTTTGTTTTTTGTCTCACATCTGAAATAGGCTATTTACATTTTTTTCTCTCGCGTCTAAAGTAATTTATTTACTGTTGTTTTTTCCCCTCTCACGTCTAAATTAGTTTATTTACCTAACTTTTTTTCTCTCACGTCTAAATTAGTTTATTTACTGTTTTCTTCTCTTACGTCTTATCTTATATCTTTCCCGTGCTGTTAAAAGTCACAAAGAGCTCGCAAAGTAGTTCGCAAATTTTTCCTGTCTTCGGCGAGTCTTTCAATCTCATCAAAGGATTTTATGCCTGCTAATTTGGCCTCTCTTAACAATGTCCTCTTCAGAGTTTCACGCGGTCTGCCTCTTTTTCTTTGGCCTGTTGTGTTCCACTTAATAGCTTGTTTTGGGATTCTCTGATCATTTCTTCTCATCAAGTGACCAACATATGTCCATCTCCTCTTCCTCATCACCCATGAGACTGGTTGTTGTTCAGTCATCTGTCTTATCTCTGCATTGTTCTTGAATTCGTTCCACTTGATGCCGAGTATTTTCCTTAGGCATTTGTTTTCAAAAGAGTCTAATTTCTTCTCTATTTATTTAGTTGTTTTCCAGCTTTCGCATGCATAAATGAGGGTGGATATTACATTTGAATTGAATAGTCTTAACTTGGTTTTTGTGCTTTAAAAAAATGTCTAAATTACTTTATTTACATTTTTTTCTCTGATATCTAGTTTATGTACTGGTTATTTTTCTAGTATATATATATACTGGCTTTTGAAGGCGGAACAAGTCAGTGATCTTTCAGTTTAAGGAATAATTAGAAATGGAAAGAGCAAGGAAAGCTCACAGCGTGGAACATACAAAAATAACACAGGGAAAGGTAGGAAACAACAAATGCTTGTGTGCGTGATATTTTGATAAGACTCTAATTAAAGCTAAAACTAAAACCAAGCTCACAGTCCCCATCGGGTCACTTTCAAGAGCAAAACACCTGGAAATGGAACTACAGGAAAACAACCGAAAATATTTTGTGACAAAAAAGCTGTAAACTTAGACAGGTCCATTCTTATTATCTATCAGCAGACAAGGATTGTTAACAGTGTGAATGCAGACAAGGATTGTTAACAGTGTGAATGCAGACAAGGATTGTTAACAGTGTGAATGCAGACAACGATTGTTAACAGTGAAGTGTCTGCCATAAAAGACCTGTGAGTATGTGCAGAGATCACCTGTTACTATAACTGATTGTGTGTGTGCTCGAGATCTATGACTGTCTATTAAAACGATCCTTGGCAGTCTGTCAGAGATTCCTGTATTGTTTTTGGCCTGTGAACCTCTAAATAGATGTGTCTACCACATGCGTGCAAGGATGCTTTTCTTTCTCTTGTTAGCTCCAGTTGCATTGTTCTATCCTTCTCGATGCAAGAAATGTGTACACTTACGTGCACGCAAACACGAAGAGATTCGCTCTTTCTCTCTCTCTCTCTATCTATCTCTCCAGGCAAGCACGCATGGATGCAATCTCCAGGTCGTATAAATGATAACATTCCGTCTCATGTTGGGAAATTTATCTTTTATCTCATTCATTGTTTATATTTTACATTTCCTGCACTTCACTTATGACAGCCCCGGATACAAGATTTCGCGTCGGCAGTGTAGCCTCACTGTCAGGTATGCCAGGTGGTCTCATGATGGCAGTGTAGCCTCACTGTCAGGTATGCCAGGTGGTCTCATGAGGGCAGTGTAGCTTCACTGTCAGGTATGCCAGGTGGTCTCATGATGGCAGTGTAGCCTCACTGTCAGGTATGCCAGGTGCTTTCATGATGGCAGTGTAGCCTCACTGTCAGATATGCCAGGTGGTCTCATGATGGCAGTGTAATGCCAGGTGCTTTCATGATGGCAGTGTAGCCTCACTGTCAGATATGCCAGGTGGTCTCATGAGGGCAGTGTAGCCTCACTGTCAGGTATGCCAGGTGGTCTCATGAGGGCAGTGTAGCCTCACTGTCAGGTATGCCAGGTGCTTTCATGATGGCAGTGTAGCCTCACTGTCAGGTATGCCAGGTGCTTCTCATGATGGCAGTGTAGCCTCACTGTCAAGTATGCCAGGTGGTCTCATGAGGGCAGTGTAGCCTCACTGTCAGGTATGCCAGGTGGTCTCATGAGGGCAGTGTAGCTTCACTGTCAGGTATGCCAGGTGCTTTCATGATGGCAGTGTAGCCTCACTGTCAGATATGCCAGGTGCTTTCATGATGGCAGTGTAGCCTCACTGTCAGATATGCCAGGTGCTTTCATGATGGCAGTGTAGCCTCACTGTCAGGTATGGCAGGTGCTGTCATGTGGCAGTGTAGCATCAGTGTCAGGTATGGCAGGTGCTGTCATGTGGCAGTGTAGCATCAGTGTCAGTTATGACATGTGAGGAAGATGGCCAAGAACAGTGTAAGAAGTGATGGAATAAACCCCGTCTGTCACATATTTCTGAAAGCGCTATTCGGGGAGAAGACTAAATCTTTGAGAAGTGGACCAGGTGTAGCGCAGTGGCTAGTTTACCTTCAGAAGCTGAGAAGAGTACATTGGGAACCGGCTCCGACAGATTGTAGTTAAACCTAAGGTAGAAACACAAGCATTCTAATCTTGGCTGCGGAACTGCCTCTGACACTGGATGAAATCTACCTGCAAGGATTTACACGCAGGCGTTTAATGTACACAAATGTTTCATTGGCTCACAGCTGGCGTGTCAGAGTGACCTCACGCAGCGGGATTTTTTTTTGTTCTTGTTACGACCATGCAGGTTTTCTTGGAAACTTTTTTTTCTACTTCAGAAAACTTTTTTTTGGAAACCGATAAGGGAATATTTAATAAAGTAAAATATAGCACAATCTACTTATTGTTGGGATTGTTACGCTGTTATTAATATGTGAATGAGACAAAAGACGGAGGTCTGCCGTGCTATTTTTAGACACAGGTGTGTAGGTGAGGTTGGCCCCGTGACTTGTACGGAAAATGGCCCGCGGCCTCAGTTTGACACTCTTGTCTGAAAGGAAAACATTGGAAGTGTCATATTCAGGAAACAAATCAGCTCCGTCTGCAGGGTCTTGGCTGATAGTCAGCGATATGTACATAAAATCAGTCTTCCATTATGTTGAAGGAGTTTTTGGAAATCATTGAAATCCTAATCAAAAACAGACACTGGTGATCCACGAATAATTAGTATCATCATCATCATCATCATCATCATCATCATGTGCCGTGCCGACTGGCGTTAGCTATTATGCTTCTCCAGAGTACCCGATCCTTCATGCAGGCCATCAGCTCAGTTGGTGATCTCCTCTCACACCATCCCATCAGACTGTCCAGTATCATTTCTCTTGGTCTTCTTCTTGATCTTCTTCCTTCTATTTTTCCTGTTGTTATAATATTTTCAATGCCCCCTCTTCTCATTGCATGTCCTATGAAAGTACATTGTCTCTCTCTTATCTTTTTGACAAGGTTTTTTTGTCTCTCCAGCTCTTCTCATACATTCTTCATTAGTTATTTTTGCTGTCCAAAGGAATTCGCAATTACTGTACAAGCATATAACTGTTCACGAATATAATGTTCACTGGTGATAAACGTAGGGAAACCTTGTTTATCATTTTTCATTCATTTGATTATACAGTAAGGTCAAAAAGCAATTTTCAAACGTTCTAATTTTGAGAAAAACTTCCAAGACAAACTATCTGTAATTTTTTTTTATTGTTATTACCCTAATATATTAGCTATAAAAATAAGTGTGGCCCGGAAACCACTCATGGTCTGCCAACCACACATGGTCTGCCAATCACTCATGGTCTGCCAACCACTCATGGTCCGCCAACCACTCATGGTCTGCCAATCACTTATGGTCCGCCAACCACTCATGGTCTGCCAATCACTCATGGTCCGCCAACCACTCATGGTCTGCCAACCACTCATGGTCCACCAATCACTCATGGTCCGCCAACCACTCATGGTCCGCCAACCACTTATGGTCCGCCAACCACTCATGGTCCGCCAACCACTCATGGTCCGCCAACCATTTATGGTCCGTCAACCACTCATGGTCTGTCAACCACTCATGGTCCACCAATCACTCATTGTCCGCCAACCACTCATGGTCCGCCAACCACTCGTGGTCCGCCATGGCTTTCTGTCTCTGAGTGGAAGAAGAATGCCAGTCTCTGCTCTAACCTACAGGTGCAGCACTTTACATTTCTTTAAATATTTTTTTTATAATACAAAATGAACTCTTCTTTGTTGACCATGTTAGAAAAATAGTAGAAAATGAGAAAATGTACGATTTTCAAGTTAGCACAATAGAAGAAAATGTAAGATTGTCTTTGTCATATCACAATTTCAGTTGATCTCTCACTTTAGTTGCAGGTCTGTGGGATTTGCTGCGATATTACGTCTCAGGCGACGCCTGACCTTTACTTTTGACCTTTCACGATGGTGTAAACAGTTACGTACGTCAGAACTGTGACATAATAGGCTGTATCAATCCACAGACAAGCTGAGAGCACAGACAAGCTGAGACCACAGACAAGCTGAAGCGTGATCAAAATGGCAGTACAGCATCTAATATGGCAATACAGCATCTAATATGGCAGTGCGGCATCTAATATGGCAGTGCGGCATCTAATATGGCAATACAGCATCTAATATGGCAGTACAGCATCTAATATGGCAATACAGCATCTAATATGGCAATACAGCATCTAATATGTCAATACAGCATCTAATATGGCAGTGCGGCGTCTAATATGGCAGTGCGGCATCTAATATGGCAGTGCGGCGTCTAATATGTCAATACAGCATCTAATATGGCAGTACAGCGTCTAATATGGCAGTGCGGCGTCTAATATGGCAATACAGCATTTAATATGACAGTGCAGCATTTAATATGGCAGTGCGGCGTCTAATATGGCAGTGCAGCATCTAATATGGCAGTACAGCGTCTAATATGACAGTGCAGCATTTAATATGGCAGTGCGGCGTCTAATATGGCAGTGCAGCATCTAATATGGCAGTACAGCGTCTAATATGGCAGTACAGCATCTAATATGGCAATACAGCATCTAATATGGCAATACAGCATCTAATATGGCAGTACAGCGTCTAATATGGCAGTGCGACGTTTAATATGGCAGTGCGGCATCTAATATGGCGGTGCAGCATCTAATATGGCAGTGCAGCATCTAATATGGCAGTGCAGCATCTAATATGGCAGTGCAGCATCTAATATGGTAATACATCATCTAATATGGCAGTACAGCGTCTAATATGACAGTGCGGCGACTAATATGGCAGTGCGGCGTCTAATATGGCAGTACAGCATCTAATATGGCGGTGCATCATCTAATATGGCAGTGCAGCATTTAATATGGCAGTGCGGCGTCTAATATGGCAGTGCAGCATCTAATATGGCAGTGCAGCATCTAATATGGCAGTACAGCATCTAATATGGCAATACAGCATCTAATATGGCAGTACAGCGTCTAATATGGCAATACAGCATCTAATATGGCGGTGCAGCATCTAATATGGCAGTGCAGCATCTAATATGGCAGTGTGGCAACAAATATGGCAGTGCATCATCTAATATGGCAGTGCATCATCTAATATGGCAGTGCATCATCTAATATGGCAGTGCATCATCTAATATGGCAGTGCATCATCTAATATGGCAATGTGATGCATCTCTACTGAAAATCAATCTGCATCATGACCTGGAGTTGTTATGCACTGTACCAGGTCACAGACACTTCCTATGAGCTTTACAAACCCTTACGTTGACAAAACATATTGCAATAGACCAACAAAATTTTGGTTAAACACTTGAGAAGACGTTTTATTGAATAGAAAGGATGAAGATGATGATAGAGACACAAAGTAATACTTGCCGGCAGGTTGCCCTTCCATATGACTTCCCAGGTCACGTGACCCTTTCTAGAAGCATCTGGATACGTGACACCGGACATACAAAAAGTAGAAACAACCAAAGAGGGATAAAAGTCCAAAGTAATTTACATAAAAGAAATGAAAACTGCGGTAAAACTGGTTCTAGTAATGGCAATAGATGGGTGTATGGTACAGTTTTACAAAAATATAGAACAAGTGAGGTAGAAACAAGAATGGTAGAAAGCAAGACGATTTTACATATAAATGAAAAAATACAACAATCTAATATTTAGGCAAAAGCTTTTTTTTCAAGGATTACATACAAAAACAACACAACATATAAAACACGACACTTGTATGAAAAATACGTAGACTCACAGGCCTCCTAACTGTTACATACAAAAATAACATAACATATAAAAACACGACACTTGTATATGTAGACTTATAAGCCTCCTAATTGTTAGAAAGTCCGCCACGAAATGCAAGCGCACATAGGCGGTAACAAACAGATAATTAGACAAATAAACGGATAAGAACACAGACAGCCACAAAGAGATAACTAGACAAATAATCGGATAAGAAGACAGACAGGCACAAACAGATAATTAGACAAATAAACGGACTAGCAGACAGACAACCACAAACAAACAGATAATTAGATAAATAAACTGACTAGCAGACAGATACAAACAAACAGATAATTAGACAAATAAACAGACTAGCAGACAGACACTAACAGACAGATAATTAGACAAATAAACGGACCAACAGACAGAGACAAACTAACAAACAGATAATTAGACAAATAGACGGCAAGCAGACAGACAGGTAGAAAAAAAAAGATAATTAGACAAATAAACAGATCAATATACAGAGAGAGAGAGAGGAGAGAGAGAGAGACTAAGAAACAGATGATTAGACAAATAAACGGACAAGCAGACACTAACAAATAAAAGGGATGGCGACTGCAGTAAAACTGGTTTAAATAAATAAGGTAGACACTAACAAACAGATACTTAGACAAATAAACGAATTAGCAAACAGACAGTCACTAACAAACAGATAATTATAGAAATAAGCAGAGAAGCAGACAGACACACGCTAACAAACAGATAACTAGACAAATAAACAGACTAGCAGACAGACACTAACAGATAATTACACAAATAAACAGAGTATCAGACAGACAGACAAACAGATAATTAGACAAATAAACGGACCAACAGAGACACACTAACAAACAGATAATTAGACAAATAGACGGGAAGCAGACAGACAAGCAGAAACAAACAGATAATTGGACAAGTAAACGGACTAGCAGACAAAGAGACACTAACAAACAGACAATTAGACAAATAAACGGACAAACAGACAGAGAGACACTAATAAAAAAAGATAATTAAACAAATAAACGGACAAGCAGTCAGACACTAACAAACAGATACTTAGACAAATAAACGAATTAGCAGACAGACAATCACTAACAAACAGATAATTAGACAAATAAACGAATTAGCAGACAGACAATCACTAACAAACAGATACTTAGACAAATAAACGAATTAGCAGACAGACAATCATTAACAAACAGATACTTAGACAAATAAACGATTAAGCAGACAGATACAAACAAGCAGATAATTAGAAAAATAAACGGACAAGCATACAGACATAAACAAACAGATAATTAGACACATCAACAGACAATCAGACAGACAAGAACTGGACGGAGAAGGTCGAACAAATAAACAGATTAGATCAACTAACAAACAAACAGATCAACTAATAAAAAACTAATAGATCAACTAACAAAGAAACTAATAGATCAACTAACGAACAAACAAATAGATCGACTAAAAAACAAGTCAATAGATTAAATAACAAAAAGCTAATAGATCAACTAACAAACGCACCAATAGATTAACTAACAAACAAACCAATAGATCAACTAAGAAAGAAACCAACAGATCAGCTAAGAAATAAATGAACAGATCAACCAACAAACACACCAATAGATCAACTAAAAAACAAATGAACAGATCAACTAACAAGCAAACCAACAGATCAACTAAAAATCAAACCAATAGATCAACTAACAAACAAAGAGATCAACTAACAAATAAACGGACAGGTAAAGACGGACAGATAAAAATGGACAGGTAAAGATGGACAGGTAAAGACAGACAGGTAAAGATGGACAGGTAAAGATGGATAGGTAAAGATGGACAGGTAAAGATGGACAGATACACAACATTGATATTCTGGTTATAGTGAGATCATGTCGCTCTATCTAGAAGCAAAGTTTATGAAGGATGAACTTAGTTCCATCCCCCTACCCTCCTCCAACACCTCACATACCCCCACCTACACACACACACCCGAAGCTACTAAAAGAACACGTGTGCCAGCTCACTTGCCTGCAGCATGAACTCTCAGGAACGTTATACACTCATGTCTGACATTTATTTCTTGGCAGCACCACAGTAACAAAGGAGGTAAAAGAGTGAAAATATGGTCGCCATCTTGCAGTGAGAAGTATAAAGGGACTATCACACAACAAGCTAGAACCGCCGACGCGAGAACTCGAGCATCGATTCTGATGTCTTGTTGATGGAGAAATATATATCTCGTGGTGCCTAAAAAATCAGTGAATGGTGTCAGAAAACAAACAGAACAGAAAATACAAACAAATTAAATTTATTGGCCTTCAAAATAATCGCCATCCTTCACAACACACTTTTGGCAACGTTCATAAAGCTTCTGGAAACTGTCAGCAAAGGCTTCCGTAGGAATCGATCGAAGAACCACCGTCACACGTTCTTGGATTGCCCCCACGTATGCACAACGTGCGCCTTTGATGACGATTTTCAGGCGGGGAAACAGAAGTCCACGTGCCCCAGATCAGGGGAGTACAGTGGATGATCGAGAATAGGTACGCCACGCTGAGACAAGAATTGGCGCACAAGAATCTTGTCTGTGTTTCTGCTTGTCGACGGCCGACCCGAATATGATTCATCCTCAGCCGTTTCCTTCCCGTTGTGAAAGCGTTTGAACCATTCGTAAACACATTTTCTGCTCCAGGCTTCCGTCACGTACACTTGCACCAACATTTCATGCGTCTCCGTCGCCGTTTTCTCCAATTTGTAGCGGAACTTGATGTTCACTCGTTGCTCCACTGCACTGTGACCTTACCTCTCACACTGACTACGACCGACTGCCCGCAGCGGGTTTACCCTGTCGGTCACGTGTACTCCACGCTAGGTGGCGCTTCTCGACGTGTCTCTGGATAGCCACGTGCATGGCCTCCCACCTGGTTCATGTTGGCGTTCAGATGTCGGACCATCCACCGCACCTTTTACACACACACACACACACACACACACACACACACACACACACACACACACACACACACACACACCTGTATTTGTCGCATTGATTAATACAGATGCTGATGATTGAAACTTATGATGATTTAGTTATAAAAGCACTTGAATGATGCTAATGTCATTTTCACTTGTACCACTGTACATATAGGGATTCAATATTTACTACTCCATGCTACTTCTGACTTGTGTGCCGTACATAACTCCTTTAAGAATTCACTCAACAGTAACGCTGAATCAATCAACTAAGTGCATCCAAAGCCGATCACATAAACATTTCATTAACGACACATGATGATGATGGCCGATGAAGTCATATTGGTAAAATATATCCTGTCATACCTCAAACTGATCAGCAAAACAAGAACAAGAAATCCAGACGGACTTGCATCTCAACATAAGATATCCGCTACAGGATACTAAATGAAATACGACCCTATTCCTACACAAGAAAAACTCTTGATCACAAACATTCTACCCGATGCTAGTTCTACAGTTACATTACAAACTAAAACAATACGTTCTAACATGACAAAACCTAGCTATAAACTGATCAAACATTTAACCACCTCCTAGCATGACAAAACCTAGCTATAAACTGATCAAACATTTAACCACCTCCTAACATGACAAAACCTAGCTATAAACTAATCAAACATTTAACCACCTCCTAACATGACAAAACCTAGCTATAAATTAATCAAACATTTAACCACCTCCTAACATGACAAAACCTAGCTATAAACTAATCAAACATTTAACCACCTCCTAACATGACAAAACCTAGCTATAAACTAATCAAACATTTAACCACCTCCTAACATGACAAAACCTAGCTATAAACTGATCAAACATTTAACCACCTCCTAACATGACAAAACCTAGCTATAAACTGATCAAACATTTAACCACCTCCTAACATGACAAAACCTAGCTATAAACTGATCAAACATTTAACCACCTCCTAACATGACAAAACCTAGCTATAAACTGATCAACATTTAACCACCTCCTAACATGACAAAACCTAGCTATAAACTGATCAAACATTTAACCACCTCCTAACATGACAAAACCTAGCTATAAACTGATCAAACATTTAACCACCTCCTAACATGACAAAACCTAGCTATAAACTCATCAAACATTTAACCACCTCCTAACATGACAAAACCTAGCTATAAACTCATCAAACATTTAACCACCTCCTTACATGATAAAACCTAGCTATAAACTGATCAAACATTTAACCACCTCCTAACATGACAAAACCTAGCTATAAACTCATCAAACATTTAACCACCTCCTTACATGACAAAACCTAGCTATAAACTGATCAAACATTTAACCACCTCCTAACACGACAAAACCTAGCTATAAACTTATCAAACATTTAACCACCTCCTAACATGATAAAACCTAGCTATAAACTGATCAAACATTTAACCACCTCCTAACACTCCCAGGGACTGGACCTTCTAGAAAAAACACGAGCCTCAGGCATGGTCCATACAGACTTTTCTCCACTCTATAACCAGGGGGAGATAATAATAATTTCATTTCACTCAGAAAGTTTCCATTAGACACATCTCTTTAACAATTGAAGGTTCTCCTGAGACACATCTCTTTAACCATGGAAGGTATTCATGAGTCACATCTCTTTAACAATTGGAGGTTCTCCTGAGACACATCTCTTTAACCATGGAAGGTATTCATGAGTCACATCTCTTTAACAATTGAAGGCATTCATGAGTCACATCTCTTTAACAAGTGAAGGTATTCATGAGTCACATCTCTTTAACAAGTGAAGGTATTCATGAGTCACATCTCTTTAACAAGTGAAGGTATTCATGAGTCACATCTCTTTAACAAGTGAAGGTATTCATGAGTCGCATCTCTTTAACAAGTGAATATATTCATGAGTCGCATCTCTTTAACAATTGAAGGTATTCATGAGTCGCATCTCTTTAACAATTGAAGGTATTCATGAGTCGCATCTCTTTAACAATTGAAGGTATTCATGAGTAGCATCTCTTTAACAAGTGAAGGTATTCATGAGTCGCATCTTTTTAACAATTGAAGGTATTCATGAGTCGCATCTCTTTAACATTTGAAGGTTTTTATTAGTCCTAACTCTTTAACAAGTGAATATATTCATGAGTCGCATCTCTTTAACAAGTGAAAGTTTTCATGAGTCACATCTCTTTAACAAGTGAAAGTTTTCATGAGTCACATCTCTTTAACAAGTGAAAGTTTTCATGAGTCACATCTCTTTAACAAGTGAAAGTTTTCATGAGTCACATCTCTTTAACAATGAGCAACAATCCTTAACTGATCCGCTCTGAGTTTTATGCAAATCGATTCTGATGTTGTATCGATAACAGTAATATCTCCTAAGAAACTTTCAAATTTGCGGTATCTAATAAATGAGTATTGTAATTACTTCCTGACTTGGCCGTCCATGCTGACCGAAACCATGACGGATACGCCATTGGAGAATTCTGTGCAAAAAACACATGTGATATAAGAGCAATAGTACGCCTGGAACTGCAGGTCAATGAGAGTCTACAAAAAATGTACGGAGACACTGGACAAGGCTCTTGCACCATTATGGGAACTTGTCTGATGATCGTCCCAAGTGGAGGCGCGTTCTGGGCCATCAGCTCTGAGAGCAACAGATTCCCACAGTCAGGGAGACCGAACGAACAAACTTGGTCATACAGTCAGGGAGACCGAACGAACAAACTTAATCATACAGTCAGGGAGACCGAACGAACAAACTTAATCATACAGTCAGGGAGAACTAACGAACAAACTTGGTCATACAGTCAGGGAGAACGAAAGAACAAACTTGGTCATACAGTCAGGGAGAACGAAAGAACAAACTTGGTCATACAGTCAGGGAGAACGAACGAACATACTTGGTCATACAGACAGGGAGAACGAAAGAACATACTTGGTCATACAGACAGGGAGAACGAAAGAACATACTTAATCATACAGTCAGGGAGAACGAAAGAACATACTTGGTCATACAGACAGGGAGAACGAAAGAACATACTTGGTCATACAGACAGGGAGAAGACGAGCAGAAATAACCGCCCCCTTACACCGGCTGGCAAGCGCTAGAAGATGGCTGCCATAGTTACACACGTGTAAAATAATTCGCTGTTCTCAGATAAAGATTCAGATTATTAAATACAGTTTTCATGCAACATTCATAATTCTAACAATGTGGACAAAGAAAATAGCGAGCACACAGATTGAAACGGTTACGCCATCTGAAGATAAATTTCATCTTTCAGTTTTCTCATTTTATTGTTCACTGCAATAGAAAAGATTTATTTAGAGATTTTTTGTTTGTACTCATATTTCTCGTTTTATTTTTTTTATTTTGTCGAATATGCATTAATATACCTTGTCTTTGCTGTCCTTGTGCGGGGATGAATGTCTGATGTATAGTGAATGTTGAGAGATTGGATGGCACAATGTTAGACTTATCTTCCTATACTCTTCCCGTGCCGCTAAGCGTCACATAGGGCTCGCAAGGTAGTTCGCAAATTTTTCATGTCTTCAGCGAATCTTTCAACCTCATCAAGGGATTTTATGCCTGATAATTTGGCCTCTCTTAACAATGTCCTCTTCAGAGTTTCACGCGGTCTGCCTCTTTTTCTTAGGTCTGTTGTGTTCCACTTGATAGCTTGTTTTGGGATTCTCTGATCATTTCTTTTCATCAAGTGACCACCATATGTCCATCTCTTTTTCTCGATCACCCATGAGACTGGTTGTTGTTCAGTCATCTGTCTTATCTAGGCATTGTTCTTGAATTCGTTCCACTTGATGCCGAGTATTTTCCTTAGGCATTTATTTTCAAAAGAGTCTAACTTCTCTATTTATTTAGTTGTTTTCCTGCTTTCGCATGCATAAATGAGGGTGGGTATTACATTTGAATGGAATAGTCTTAACTTGGTTTTTGTGCTTATAAATTTTGAATTCCATATGTTCTCAAGATTCTTGAAGATCGATGCTGCTTTTGCAATTCTGACTCTAACGTCCTTTCTGGTGTCACCATCCTGGTCTATGCAGCTGCCAAGGTATGCAAATTGACTGACTTTTTCTATATCTGTCCCTTCTATGTGTATTATTCCATTTTGATTAATGGGAATTTTCATTATTTTTGTTTTGTCCTTGTTAATTTTAAGTTCTATTTTGCTAGCCAGCAATGTTAGACTGGGCTGTGCCAAATTGTCAACCTTTTGAAAAATCTATCTATCTATCTATCTATCTATCTATCTATCTATCTATCTATCTATCTATCTATCTATCTATCTATCTATCTATCTATCTATCTATCTATCTATCTATCTATCTATCTATCTAATCTGTCTGTCTGTCTGTCTGTCTGTCTGTCTGTCTGTCTGTCTGTCCGTCTGTCTGCCCCAAGCCTGCCTGCCTGGTTGTCGGTCTTTCCGTTTGTCTGTGTCTGGACAACTCATATCTCGACAAACACATCAACTCTCTGGGCAAACCAATGGCAAAGAACACATCAACTCTCTGGGCAAACCAATGGCAAAGAACACATCAACTCTCTGGGCAAACCAATGGCAAAAAAACACATCGAATCTCTGAATAACCCAAATCTCGAAGGAGGCATCAAATCTCACTGCTCAGCTCACTTTTGAAGAAGATAATTTTCTTTGATCTAATGCCAGAACCTGGTCACCTCCAGGTCATCTTAGAAAAATTCCAGCTAATATCAGAAAGTAACTTTGGGAGAGTTACCTCTCTCAGGTCACTCGTGGACTCGTGAAAAATAAGCCGATAGTTTACTCTGTCAAAATGTCGGTTAATCTTACTCTGTCAAAATGTCGGTTAATCTTACTCTGTCAAAATGTCAGTTAATCTTACTCTGTCAAAATGTCGGTTAATCTTACTCTGTCAAAATGTCGGTTAATCTTACTCTGTCAAAATGTCGGTTAATCTTACTCTGTCAAAATGTCGGTTAATCTTACTCTGTCAAAATGTCAGTTAATCTTACTCTGTCAAAATGTCGGTTAATCTTACTCTGTCAAAATGTCAGTTAATCTTACTCTGTCAAAATATCAGTTAATCTTACTCTGTCAAAATGTCAGTTAATCTTCCAGCCTCACCTAACACAGCACGTCAAAACTCTGTATTTAAATATCATCAGAAAAGCAAAGTCTTGTAGATGATGTTCAGAATGTCAAAACTCTTGTGTATCAGTTCTCCCAAATTGTAGTTTCAAAACGTACATTTTATACGAATAAAGCCATAGGGTGGAGTATAGGTATAGAAATGTAAACTCAGGACTTGTAAATATGTTATGTTAGCTATTGCTTTAAAGCATGGAAATATACTGTATCCATGCACAGTAAATATATTTGTACAGTCATCTGTCCAGAAAACAGTAGACTTAGCACATAACATGACATATATGACGTTTGTTATGTATGAAAAATATGTAACAGTCAGATTTTCCATATTGCTATCTGTTAACATTGGTGTATATTTGTTTGTAACGTTTGGATGTTGTTATGAATGTTTGTAATGTTTGGATGTTTATATTGTTTGGATGTTTTATGAACCTTTGTATTGTTTGGGTGTTGTTATGAATGTTAATATTGTTTGGATGATGTTATGAATGTTTGTATTGTTCTGATGTTTTATGAATGTTTGTATTGTTTGGACGCTATTATGAATGTTTGTATTGTTTGGATGCTGTAATGAATGTTTGTATTGTTTGGATGCTGTAATGAATATTTGTAATACCATAGTGATAGAGTTTGTTTGTTCTCATAAACTGATTTCTCTCTCCAACTTTCTTACCCTCTCTGTCTCTCTCCCTTTTGATCTTTCACTTTCTTCCTGTTTATAGTGTTCTATCTATCTGTCTATCTGTCTGTCTGTTTATCTGTCTGTTTGTCTTCTGTCTGTTTATCTGTCTGTTTGTCTTCTGTCTGTCTATCTGTCTATCTGTTTATCTGTCTGTCTGTCTACGAGGGCTGATTGATAAGTTCTCGCCATAAAGTACAAATACTTGAAACGCACAGTTGATATTAGATGCATTTGTAGATCAGGTTAATGTAAGATTAAACACCAAGTTTCAAGAAATTAACTGCAATCAATTTTTTTACAGACTATTAAAGTGGTAAGGGGTGACAGAAATTGAGAAAGTGGATACAGTTTCTAATCAAGCAGTCATTCTCTACCTCTGCATCAAGGGCTTATCATCGAAGGAGATCCACGAGGATATGGTAGAGACTCCAGAGGAGAGTGCCCCTTCCTTCAGCACAGTGAAGAAATGGGCAGCTCAGTTCAAACATGGAAGGGAGAGTCTGGAAGATGATCCCCTTCCAGGAAGACCAAGAACGATAACCACCGATGAAACCACCGGCAGAATCCATGACAAGATAATGGAGGATCGACGACTAACTGAGTGGTACATTGTTACTGAGTTGGGTATCTCGCTGTAACGTGTTCATGCCATTATTCACAATGATCTTCAAATGACAAAGGTCTCTGCTCGATGGGTCCCGAAACTTCTTGGAGCTGATCACAAACGACAGCATCTCAACATGTCAAGAGACAATCTTGGCCATTTTTCTGCAGATCCTGAAAAGTTTCTTCAGCGGTTTGTGGCTATGGATGAGACTTAGGTTCATCATTTTCAACCAGAAACCAAAGAACAGTCAAAGCAGTGGAAACATCATTTATCCCCACCTCCAAAGAAAGCAAGGGTGGTTCTGTCTGAAGGCAAAGTGATGGCTTCCATCTTTTGGGATTCAGAAGGTGTGCTATTGGTAGACTATCTTCAAAAGGCCAGAACAGTCACCGGGGCCTATTACGCTAATCTTGTGAAGCAACTGCAGGTCAAACTGAAGGAAAATTGACAAGAGGAGTCATCTTTCGTTAAGACAATGCTCCAGTTCATAAGTTGGCGGTGGCAATGGCTGCCATTCATGAATGCGGCTTCCAGCTTCTTGAACATCCTCCTTATTCCCCAGATTTGACCCCTTCAGACTATTACCCGTTTACCAAACTCAAAAAGGAGCTCAGTGGTCGCAAATTTGCTTCAGATGATGATGTCATTCATGCTGTAGACCACTTTCTGCTGGCACAAGATGCAGACTTTTACAAAGAAGGGATCCGTATGCTTCAGGATCCCTGGACTAAGTGCATAAACTTGCAAAGGGACTATGTTGAGAAATAACCCAAAAAAGTTGTCCACAAATAATCCGTTGTACCTTAGGCCGCGAACTTATCAATCACCCCTCGTATCTATCTATCTGTCTGTCTGTGTCTGTCTCTTTGTCTGTCTGTCTGTCTGTCTGTCTTTTTTCTCTCTTTTTAAACTACTCTTTTCCTTCTTGGTTCCTCCTTTAATTTCCTTCTCTCTTTCCCAGTTCTCTTTTATTAGGCGCTCTCCCTTTCTCTCATCTCTCTCTCTCTCTCTCTCTCTCTTTCTCTCTCTTTTCAGTCTTTTTTCGACTTTATTTCGACTTTTATTTCTTTCTGTCTTGTCGTGTCTGCTTCTCCTTGATTTTCTTTCTCTGATTTCCTTTTTTTTTTTTTTTGCTTTTCTCTTAATTCCTCTCTCATTTATCTTCGCACGTTCACGCATACACATACACACACATACACAAACACTCATACACACAGCACATAACTTCTACGACCATCATCTGCAAGAAACACGACCAGGTCAAGATGGTGATGCTGTGATGATGTCCGTCACTTAAGATATAACCAGAGGAAACCAGGTACACTGGCCAGCAACATCTATTTAAAAAGTAGAGAGCTTGTAGTTAAAAAAGAATCCACACAAAAGCCTTCACAGCTCCTACAGGAAAAGTAATGAAAACAAATGTCTGATTAATGCAGTTCGCGCATGCTACAGCTACACGGTGATGGAGGACATGAAATATGAATGAGCTGGAGAAATGGAATAGTTTAATGTACCGCGAACACTGTGCTATTAATCTGTATAATTTAACTATTAATGGTCAATATTAAGTGCTAGCTGCACCCAACAATGTTCCATGGAGCATAAACATGGACAATCAACGGATTAGAACAAACGACAAATGGGGGCGGTGTGTATGAGGATTTAATGAAGTTTGTGCCAAATTCACGAAGAGAAAAATGAAGACGATATTGCTGGTACATCATACAATGAAGATGGAACGCTGGAAACCTTTGTAACTAGGCACAGAAGTCTGGTCTGTGTTTTCGAGTGTCATCTTTATGTCTCTAGGAGTATCATGTCTCTAGGAGTATCATGTCTTTAGGAGTATCATGTCTCTAGGAGTATCATGTCTCTAGGAGTATCATGAAATGATGAATGAAGGGAACCTTTACAGGGGCCCCATCAAGAGATAATCGAAAGACAACCTCTACAGAACTGTCATCAAAAGATAGAAAAAAAAGAAAACCTGCATAAGATTATCACGTTTTGGTGGTACAGGATCTCCTGAGAACAACTGTTTTAACAGCACAATTATCTTAACATACTCTTTGTGAGACAGGGAACATAGATCTGATTGCTTAACAAAATCTGACCTACTTCTGCAGCCCAGAACCCTGTAGCAGTCAACACTAATTGTGATTGTTATTTTTATAAAATGTAATGTCAGGTTGGTGGACGGATGGGGATATGAAGATCTCCGGCGGGGATGAGGAAAATCTGATGTGAAACCAATGAATCCAGGACGTGACAAGCCTATGGGTCTCTACAACAATGGCTACCAGAATGAGGTAAATAAAACAGAGCCAGCAGACTATAGGTGGCGGGGAATGAATATCACTGAAGCAGATTCCTCATCCCAAAGTCGGAGTGTCTCTGTGGAACTGTCTTAAGGCCGTCTGCCAAGCAAAGGTTGCACGCTGGGTCTGACGTGGAAAGGGGGCTTAAGTACAGCCATGAAAGGCTGGAAAACAAAGTTTTGGCCAGGCCAGCCTACACTGTCCTCATGGCAGTCCGAGCAAGACCACAGTCTGCCCTAGCAAGGAAAAGTGCTGAAGTCGGAGTTACCCAGCCAAAAGGCGCGTGCCAAAACTCAGGGTAACACGCATTATCGCTAATGAAATGTCTCTATCTGCAGTATTCAAACATGGTGCTTGCCCTGTGAAGACTAACCAGGCAGGTGCAGTGCCAGGCCCCCTGCCTCGAAAGGGTCCACCAAATGCTACTGGAGGTCCTCTCAGTTCGTCTTGTGGAGCCAGGAGACATGAGAGTAGAGCTACTGGCCAGAAAATACAGCAGCAGAAAACTGTCAAAAAGCAAGAACTTAAACTAATACAGTAGAATGCTGAGGGTGTCAGCAGTGTTAGAGCAAAAAGGTGGAACTAGAGAACATACGCTTTGCACAGCAGGTAGGTGTATGCTGCATACAGGAGACACACCTAACCAAAGATGCCGCCTTTAAAATCAGAAGCTACCAGTGTTTTAGATCAGACCGACAGGACAGAAGAAAAGGAGGAGTACTCACACTTGTTAAGAATAACATCAGCGCATGTCAGGTGGGAGTGTACATGGAAGGAGCCGAATACCAGATGATCCATCTAAAAAGTAGTAATATAGATTTCCACCTCCTTAACTATTACTGTCCTGATGACCGCCCACTTACTTTAGAAACAATCCCACACAAAGAGAGACTGATGGTCTGTGGCGATTTTAACAGCCATTCCCAGAGCTGGGGCTATGACCACATAGACGAGAGAGGAGAGGAAAGTGATAGCTGGCAGGATTATAATGGACTTCTCCTGATCAACCAGCCAATGGATCCCCCAACATTTTACTCAAGGGCTTGGGATACAACCCCAGCACCAGATCTGGCATTCCACTCTCCAGACCTGAAGTGGAACTTTACACACAAAACTGGAAAACAACTTGGAGGTAGCGACCATCGACCAGTCTTCCTGAAAATAGAAAATAAACTCCTTAACACCAGTAGCCCTCTCCCCAGATGGAACTATAAAAAAGCAAACTGGACAATGTACATACATCGTACAGGTATCCTGGTGGGACAGCTGTCCATAGAAGGTAAGGATATTAACAGCATAGTGAAGGAATTCAATGCTTGTATCCTTCAGGCCACCCGTGAAACCATTCCCATAGGAGCTCGTAAGGACTATAAACCATACTGGTCTAGTGGGCTTGGAAAGTTCCATGATGACGTGGAAACAGCTCGAAAGCAAGCAGAAAATAGACCGTGCCAGGAACACCACAACAATTACCAACATGCTACGGCCAAATTTCAGAGAGCCAAGCTGCAAGCCAGACGGGAAAGTTGGAGAGAGAAAACAGAGTCCCTAAACTTTGAAAAGGATGAAAGGAAACTGTAAAAATTAATCAAACAGTTAAATGATGAGAGCACTGGAAGAAGTACGAAGATTACACTAATCTCTCTCTCTCTCTCTCTCTCTCTCTCTCTCTCTCTCTCTCTCTCTCTCTCTCTGAACCTTAAGTGCCCAGGGCACATGGGGCTTCTGCAAGAGTTTTCCACAAATGCCTGTCCTTTGCCTTTTTTTCTGCTCTTGTCCAGGTGAGCCCTCTATTGCTCAACATCCTTTCTGTTGTTCTTCTCCATGTCTCTTTTGGTCTACCCTTACTTCTGTTCCCCCGTGGTGTCAATCTTAGTGCTATTACACTAATAGAGGATGGGAAAACCCCTACAGCTAAGCAGGTAGCAGATCACTTTGCTCGCATGTTTGCACAGGACTGCAACATTGATACCCATCCAGAGAAGCAGCGTACAGGCGGCACTGACCCACAGAAAGAAGAGGAACAAGGCAAAAAAGTGGAGGTCATGGACGCACCAATCACACGCAACGAATTTAGACCTAGCAGTCAGTAAACTGAAACCAAAGAAATCACAAGGACCAGATGTAGTGTCCAATGAAATGATCAAGAACCTGGGAATGGCAGCAATGGGACAGCTGTTGGATATTTTTAATTTGCGTTGGAGCACAAGTAAGTTCCCTCAAATCTGGAAGGAAGCAAGCATGGTACCACTGCTAAAGCCGGGGTAAAACAGCGATACAGCCTCCAGCTACAGGCCAATCAGACTCACTAACTGCCTATCAAAACAATGGAAGGCATCATTGATCTGAGGCTGAAATGGTACCTAGAAAGTGAAAACCTCGATACACAAGCAGGATTTAAGCAGTACTACAGTGACACACCATGACAAACCTCTATATAACCCCGTTGCTGGAGGACAAGATCAATCTACATGAAAGCATAATAACGAATCAAGCATGTCTCCTGTCTAATATACTGATAAAACACACTGAAAATCATGTAGATTGATCTTGTGCTCCAGCAACGCAGTTATTATAGAGGTTTGTCATGGGAGCTATAACTTCGTAGAATAAGTGCCAATGCACATTAGATTCGAAGTGTAGGCCACGTGTAGGGTCAAGAGAGCCCGGGACCCCAGGTAGATCAGGTTTTCAATGATGCAACATGAGAAGTCATTATCATATGATATCATGCTTGATTACTCTTATAATGACGCCTGTCTTGATGTCATGTTGATATCAATGTCAGTTGTATGTGTTGTTATGGGGTACAGTGAGATTAAATTAATTCCAGACTTGGTGATTTGTACCGCATGTCAATGTATTGTGTATTGATTAAATACTCAGGATTTATGCATAATTAGCTTACAACATACCAGGAAGGGGAGAACCTGGGTTGGCGGTCATGATGGGGGGGGGGGGGCTAGGCTGCCCTCGACTATGGAGTACATTGTCAAGGGATTGTTGGTCTATAACATCTTGATAAAATATTCCCTCCCCCCTTCCCACCAATAGTTATAAAATGTAAACTTGCACCAACACGTTTTACAGTCGACTGATACAGGAGTGTCATCAAGAGATGAAATAATAGCAGACAGTCTATGAGTACCATCAAGGGATGAAATAATAGCAGACAGTCTATGAGTACCAACAAGAGATGAAATAATAGCAGACAGTCTATGAGTACCATCAAGGGATGAAATAATAGCAGACAATCTATGAGTACCATCAAGGGATGAAATAATAGCAGACAGTCTATGAGTACCAACAAAAGATGAAATAACAGCAGACAGTCTATGAGTACCAATAAGAGATGAAATAATAGCAGACAGTCTATGAGTACCAACAAGAGACAGTCTATGAGTACCAACAAGAGATGAAATAATAGCAGACAGTCTATGAGTACCAACAAGAGATGAAATGATAACAGAAGTCTGTGAGTGCCAATAAGAGATGAAATGATAACAGAAGTCTGTGAGTATCATCAAGAGATGAAATGATAGCAGACAGTCTGTGAGTACTAACAAGAGATGAAATGATAACAGAAGTCTGTGAGTATCATCAAGAGATGAAATGATAGCAGACAGTCTGTGAGTACCAACAAGAGATGAAATGATAGCAGAAGTCTGTGAGTATCATCAAGAGATGAAATGATAGCAGAAGTCTGTGAGTATCATCAAGAGATGAAATGATAGCAGAAGTCTGTGAGTATCATCAAGAACCAGAGACCCAATAGAACAGATAACTACCATAAACGTTATCACTGCGGAGGTGGCACATTTGTTGCATGATGACCACTTAAGATGACACATTGGTTGATTGGTTACCACTTAAGATGACACATTGGTTGATTGGTTACCACTTAAGATGACACATTGGTTGATTGGTTACCACTTAAGATGACACATTGGTCGATTGGTTACCGCTTAAGATGACACATTGGTTGCCTGGTGACCACTTAAGATGACAAATTTGTAGGTTGAAGACCAGTTAAGATAACACATTGGTTGCCAGGTGACTACCTAAGGTGACACACTGGTTGATTAGTTACCACTTAAGATGACACATATCTTGATTGGTTACCACTTAAGATGACACACTGGTTGATTGGTTACCACTTAAGATGACACATATGTTGATTGGTGACTACTTAAGATGACACATCTGTTGGTTGGTGACTACTTAAGATGACACATTGGTTGGTTGGTGACTACTTAAGATGACACATCTTGTTGGTTGGTGACTACTTAAGATGACACATCTGTTGGTTGGTGACTACTTAAGATAACACATTGGTTGGTTGGTGACTACCTAAGATGACACATTGGGTAGTTGATGACTACTACTTAAGATAAAATGACACACTGGTTGGTTGGTGACTACTTAAGATGACACATTGTTTGTTTCGTGACCACATAAGATGACACACATGATTGACTTAGTATTATTTAAAACAATATCTTTGACTGGTTATTGACGATCTAAGAAAGCATTTTGGATTAAATGATCACGATTTATGATTGACTAGCGAAGATCTGTCTCTAAGGTCCTTGAAAACGATACCATCGTGAATATCTTTAATGGAAAGTATCCAGTTCGTCTAGGAAACAAACTTTCTCCTGAATTACTCGTACTTGTGCCACGCTGACGCGCTGCTTCTTGCATGCCCCACGACCGTCGGGAACAGACATCACTACCTTCGAATCTTCCACAGAAACCTTGTCCTGGTGCAATTTTGTCAGATTCTCTAAAGATTTGACTGATTTTGTTTACTGTTATAGTCGCTATGCCTTTCCCCTGACACAGTCACACTTCCAGCCCTGTAGTTTCTAACATAATCGCCTTTTCTATTCTATTTCTCTAAAATAGCTATATTATCTGCTCTATTTCTCTAAAAGAGCCGCATTATCTGCTCTCTTTCTCTAACGTGGCTGTATTATCTTCTATATTTCTCAAAAATGGCTCTGTTGTCTATTTCTCTATCACGGCTGCATTATCTTCTCAATTTCTCTAACATGGCTGTATTATCTGCTTTATTTCTCTAATGTGGCTGTATAATCTACACTATTTCTCTAACGTGGCTATAATATTATCTTCTCTATTTTTCTATCATATTTGTGTTATCTGCTCTATTTCTCTAACATACCTGTGTTATCTTCTCTATTTCTCTAAAGTGGCTGTATTATCTTCTCTATTTCTCTAACATCAAAGTATTATCTGCTCTATTTCTCTAACATAGCAATATTATCTGCTCTATGTCTCTAACATAGCTGTATTATATAACGTAGCTCTATTATTTTCTCTATTTTTCTAACCTGACTGTATTATTATCTTCTCAAATATTTCGCTGTGAGAGTTTGGAGATATGGGAAGGGTGCATAATGAAAACAAAAAACATAGGGGAGGAACAATGCAAAGATGGCAACAAGACATTGTTGATTGTAAGTGAATGGAGGCATCAGCAGCAGGCCATCTTGCTCACAACCGAGAGGCCTTCAAGAGAGTTGTTAGGGAGACAAAGTTCCGCAAGGGACATGCAAATGAATGATTGAACGTCACTTGTTGGTGTCATTATCAGTTAGATACCCCGGTTGATAAAAATAGCAGCTATATTAGATAATCGTACTCAGGCTGATGTAGACACTCGTATGTTAAAAACTCAGTCTGATGTATATAAGTTAAAATTAATTCTGATAAATATAAGTTAAAACTCAGTCTGATGTATATAAGTTAAAATTAATTCTGATAAATATAAGTTAAAACTCAGTCTCATGTATATAAGTTAAAATTAATTCTGATAAATATAAGTTAAAACTCAGTCTGATGTATATAAGTTAAAATTAATTCTGATAAATATAAGTTAAAACTCAGTCTCATGTATATAAGTTAAAATTAATTCTGATAATATAAGTTAAAACTCAGTCTCATGTATATAAGTTAAAATTAATTCTGATAAATATAAGTTAAAACTCAGTCTGATGTATATAAGTTAAAATTAATTCTGATAAATATAAGTTAAAACTCAGTCTCATGTATATAAGTTAAAATTAATTCTGATAAATATAAGTTAAAACTCAGTCTCATGTATATAAGTTAAAATTAATTCTGATAAATATAAGTTAAAACTCAGTCTGATGTATATAAGTTAAAATTAATTCTGATAAATATAAGTTAAAACTCAGTCTGATGGATATAAGTTAAAATTAATTCTGATAAATATAAGTTAAAACTCAGTCTGATGTATATAATTTAAAATTCACTCTGATGTAACTATACATATAAAAATGAACGTGTGTGTGTGTGTATGTTAGAGCATCACGCTGGAACGCCTGGAGCAATGCCAACCAAACTTGGTACACATATGACTTACTATCTTAACAATGCACCGTGGGGGGAGGGGGTTAGATCATCCCTAGGATACCCCTATGACCTTTAGGGGCCTGGGTGACGTAAAAATAATCGAAAATGAACGATATTAGTGTCGAATCCATAGTTTTCGGAGTCGCCGAGATGAATAGTGGCACTCGCAAGTTCATCCCCCATCGGCATGGGTGGGTGGCTGAGAAGTGGTGAAAAATAAAATGTCCAAACTGACCGAGATTAGTATCGAACCCATAGTGTTCGGGGTCGCTAAGCTGATTGGTGACAGTCTTGATGACAATTATGCCAACGTTTAGTCAAACAGAAGGAATAGGATTCTGTAGAATAGTCTAGACTCTGTAGAACCGTCTAGAAGATTGTGGAACTCAATATACCTCTGTAGAACGTTCTAGAAGACTGTGGAAATGAATAGAACGTTGCAGAACCGTCTAGAAATTTGTGGAAATGAATAGAACTTTCTTGATTGGAATAAATAAATACCCGGGCTATGCCGGGTAATCAGCTAGCATACGTTAAAACTCAGTCTGATGTATATAAGTTAAAACGCAGCCTGATGTATATAAGTTAAAACTAAGCCTGATGTGTATACGTTAAAACTAAGCCTGATGTATATACGTTAAAACTCAGTCTGCTGTATATAAATTAAAACGCAGCCTGATGTATATAAATTAAAAATCAGTCTGATGTATATAAATTAAAATTCAATCTGATGTATATAAATTAAAACTCAGTCTGATGTATATAAGTTAAAACAATATTAGAGCGACTTAAATTTTCAGTTGCAGAGTGACAGAAGAAAAGGGTGGGTGAGAGTGACAGAAGAAAAAACAATGGCAGAAACATGGAGTGAGGGCAGTGCTTGTCTTACAAACATTTTCTGGCCATGAATTTCAAATCTGATAGAACACGACGAGGCAAATGTTGCAGTGACTGGATGTTTTGTCTCACAACCAGGACCTAGACTGCATTGTGGGCGTACCTGTTTTGTCTCACAACCAGGACCTAGACTCCACTGTGGGCGTACCTGTTTTGTCTCACAACCGGGACCTAGACTGCATTGTGGGCGTACCTGTTTTGTCTCACAACCGGGACCTAGACTGCATTGTGGGCGTACCTGTTTTGTCTCACAACCGGGACCTAGACTGCATTGTGGGCGTACCTGTTTTGTCTCACAATCAGGACCTAGACTGCATTGTGGGCGTACCTGTTTTGTCCCACAACCGAGACCTAGACTGCATTGTGGACGTACCTGTTTTGTCCCACAACCGAGACCTAGACTGCATTGTGGACGTACCTGTTTTGTCCCACAACCGAGACCTAGACTGCATTGTGGGCGTACCTGTTTTGTCCCACAACCGAGACCTAGACTGCATTGTGGACGTACCTGTTTTGTCCCACAACCGAGACCTAGACTGCATTGTGGGCGTACCTGTTTTGCTTTCCTGTAGAGGGGGGCTGGATTTTCAGTTTTTTTTTTTTTTTACATACTGACATGACAGAAAAATCGTGTGAGGGAAAAAACCCCCAAACATAATTAGTGAGACTAAAGTGACATCGCATCAGTCAGTGCTGTAATAATCTAACAAATCTATTTTAACCGTATCCAGTGTAAAAGTCAGGGAAACGGTTGAATGATTTAGAAGAGAAACTATCATTAACTCAGTTAATTAAGCAAGCCTTCATACCTGGAAGTTAAACTGCTGGTGGATACTCGAAAACAAACTAATCTTGCGTGATCTGGTTTCAGGGAACAGACGACGCCATTTTTCCGTTTAGTGGAAAAAAATCGGGGTCAATTCATCATCATCATAATCATCACCATCACCGTCGTGACTCTGTAGCGCCTTTCTTTTAAACTGAAGATTATTACAGATAAATCCCTAGTTTGCTCTTTCTTATCTTGATAGAACACCTGGACAAGATTTTTCCTGCCAACATCTTCGTCGCCTACATCTGCCCTTGAAATGTGTAATCCACAGCCGACTTCACCATTTTATATTAAAGAGCTTGTGCGTTTGAACACTCCACATACCTGGGTCTATTATGTCCAAGTACTGCATATGCCTGGGTCTAACATGTCTAAGTACTCCACATACCTGGGTCTAACATGTCTAAGTACTCCACATACCTGGGTCTAATATGTCTACGTACTCCACATACCTGGGTCTAATATGTCCAAGCACTTCACATACCTGGGTCTATTATGTCCAAGCATTACACATACCTGGGTCTAACATGTCCAAGTACTCCACATACCTGGGTCTGTTATGTCCAAGCACTCCACATACTTGGGTCTAACATGTCCAAGTACTCCACATACCTGGGTCTATTATGTCCAAGCACTCCACATACCTGGGTCTAACATGTCCAAGTACTCCACATACTTGGGTCTAACATGTCTAAGCACTCCACATACCTGGGTCTAACATTTCCAAGCACTCCATATACTTGGGTCTATTATGTCCAAGCACTCCACATACTTGGGTCTAGTGTGCCAAAATACTCCACATGTCTGGGTCTATTGTGTCAAAATACAACACATACCTGGGTTTTTTGTGTCAAAATACTCCACATACCTGGGTCTATTGTGTCAAAAGGCTCCACTACCTGGGTCTATTGTGTCAGAATACCCCACATACCTGGGTCTATTGTGTCAAAACACTCCATGTACCTGGATATCATGAGTCCAAACACTCCATGTTCCTGGGTCTAATGGATCCAGCATTCCATGTTCTTGGATAATGTTTCTGTTTATATTTTCAATTTATTATGTTCAGGTATCTATTATAGTGTCATGTTTCTAGTTCTAAACTGCTCTCAAACTTCTCTCATAGATTTCTATATATTTTATGTTGTCCCTAGTTCTAAACTGGTGTCAAACTAGAACTATATCTTTTATGTTGTCCTGCTTCTAATTCTAAACTGGTCTAAAGCTTCTCTCATATATTTCTATATCTTTTATGTTGTCCTGCTTCGAGTTCTAAACTGGTGTCAAACTTCTCTCACAGATTTCTATATCTTTTATGTTGTCCTGCTTCGAGTTCTAAACTGGTGTCAAACTTCTCTCACAGATTTCTATATCTTTTATGTTGTCCTGCTTCGAGTTCTAAACTGGTGTCAAACTTCTCTCATAGATTTCTATATCTTTTATGTTGTCCTGCTTCGAGTTCTAAACTGGTCTAAAACTTCTCTCACAGATTTCTATATCTTTTATGTTGTCCTGCTTCGAGTTCTAAACTGGTCTAAAGCTTCTCTCATATATTTCTATATCTTTTATGTTGTCCTGCTTCTAATTCTAAACTGGTCTAAAACTTCTCTCACAGATTTCTATATCTTTTATGTTTTCCTGCTTCGAGTTCTAAACTTGTCTCAAACTTCTCTCGCAGATTTATGTATCATGTGCACTAGGACAGAGTGGTCTTATTCAGTGGGAACAACCTGATACAGTCCGACGTGCATCAAGAATATGTTGACTTGATGCAGTTATTTATCTGATAAGCCTCAAGATTGTGTTAATCTAATGCAGTTATTTATTTGATAAGCCTCAAGATTGTGTTAATCTGATGCAGTTATTTATCTGATAAGCCTCAAGATTGTGTTAATCTGATGCAGTTATTTATCTGATAAGCCTCAAGATTGTGTTAATCTGATGCAGTTATTTATCTGATAAGCCTCAAGATTGTGTTAATCTGATGCAGTTATCTAGCATTGTCATTGCATCCATATGTAGCAGTATATTAGAATAAGCACAGAGTAATCGGGTTTTAGTCGCTCGACTAGAAAAAAGCAGTGGTTACGGATTATGGTTTTCGCCTCTTGGTAGTTACTGGATGATTTGTTTGACCTTGATTGCTGTCAGCTTTGGATAGGCTGTCAGTTATTTCATTGCCAGCTATTCCACAGTGGGATGGTACCCATTGTAGGGCCACGGTTGCTGACAGTGTAAGGTGCTTCAGTTCTGTTGTGACTTCCTGTATGTTTGTCAGTGGGTTCTTTGTTGTTTTTAGAGATTTCACAGGTGTCCTGCAGTCTGTGAAGAAGGCTATTTTGTGTGATGGGTGCTAGTTTTCTGTTTTAAGTGTTCTGAGGGCTTCAAGGAGGGTTGCTGTTCCGTCAGCCACCTACAGGAGAAGCTCTGACTAGACCTCAGGCACCTACAGGAGAAGCTCTGACTAGACGTCTGCCACCTACAGGAGAAGCTCTGACTAGACCTCAGCCACCTACAGGAGAAGCTCTGCCTAGACCTCAGCCACCTACAGGAGAAGCTCTGACTAGACCTCAGCCACCTACAGGAGAAGCTCTGACTAGACCTCAGTCACATACAGGAGAAGCTCTGACTAGACTTCAGCTACCTACAGGAGAAGCTCTGACTAGACTTCAGCTACCTACAGGAGAAGCTCTGACTAGACTTCAGCCACCTACAGGAGAAGCTCTGACTAGACTTCAGCTACCTACAGGAGAAGCTCTGACCAGACGTCAGCCACCTACAGGAGAAGCTCTGACTAGACCTCAGGCACCTACAGGAGAAGCTCTGACTAGACGTCTGCCACCTACAGGAGAAGCTCTGACTAGACCTCAGCCACCTACAGGAGAAGCTCTGACTAGACTTCAGCCACCTACAGGAGAAGCTCTGACTAGACCTCAGCCACCTACAGTAGAAGCTCTGGCTAGACCTCAAGCACCTACAGGAGAAGCTCTGACTAGACTTCAGCCACCTACAGTAGAAGCTCAAAGGCCATGCGCAGAACGTGAGAGAAGATTTTCTGCATGTGCGAGAGAGCTTGGCGTCCATGCGAGCGGCAAAGATGAAGAAGAAAGCATTAAGTCATTTTGTCTTAAAAAAAGCAATAAAAGACAAAACACTCTGAGGAAATAATGTCCCAGAAGTCAGTTACTGGCGAATGTGTACAGCCCTCATGGACATGTGTGTACAGCCCGCATAGACATGTGTATAGTATGCAAAGACATTCGTGTACAAATTGCACAGACCTATGTACAGCCCGCGTGGGCATCTGTGGACACTTCAGGCCAGAACAGAAAAGGTGATAAAACGAAAAAAAAAACTCATTCATTAAACTAAGAAAGAAAAGTACAATATGAAATTTTAATTATAGTTCTTAAATAGAGGATGGATACATTCTAAGTGTTAATGGCATGAAAAGCAACAGAGAGAGAGAGAGAGAGAGAGAGAGAGAGAGAGAGGGAGGGAGGTTCTCAACGAATTGATGATTGTCGATGACAGCGCCTACAATAAGAATAATGAGATTATGAGGAGATGTTCCGATATAACCGTGTGAACCAAGTTTTCAAGTCCATGATCTGGCAACTTCCTTGATAATCTCACGGGAGATAAGACTCGACCAGAAGAGAGGAGAAGAATACTGAGTGTAGCTACCTCAAGGTTCAGATAAAAGTCTAAATATGTTTGTATATTACATTCACAACTGCTGCTGCTACTACTACTTATATTACAACAGCCACTACGCTAATTTTACAACTGCTGTTAGTACTGTAACTATTATCAATACTATTCTTCTTCTTCTTCTTCTCCTCTGTGCTTTCCTCGCGATCACGCTGGACATGAATGCCCTCAGACAGAAAGAAGTTTGTCCGTTTTGTTCTCTCCAGCAGCATCTCCAAGCTCAGCAAGAAAAGCAAGAACAACAACAATGACACCAACAACAACAACAGCAAGAATAATAACAACAAGAATAACAACAACAAGAATAACAACAAGAATAACAACAGCAATAATAACAGCAACAAGAATAACAACAATAACAACAGCAATTTTAAAAAACAAGAATAAAGACAACACCAATAACAACAACAATAAGAATAAAGACAACAACAATAACAACAACAATAAGAATAACAACAACAACAAAAACAACGACTTCTGATTTCTATTTCTTGTAGAATTCCTTGCAATGAACACGTTTAAAATCATCTTAAAAAGAAAACATTGCGATAATGTTATCTAATAATGAAAATATGTGTAATATTGCAATTCTCAAAAGGAAGTAAGAAGTAATAATTATATACTGTATTGGACACAGAATACAAACGCTGTCATCAAACGGAAGCAGGGAATAACAATGATATCATCACATTAAAACAGGGAATTGTAATGATATCATCACATTAAAACAGGGAATAACAATGATATCACATTAAAACAGGGAATTGTAATGATATCATCACATTAAAACAGGGAATAACAATGATATCATCACATTAAAACAGGGAGTTGTAATGATATTATCACATTAAAACAGGGAATTGTAATGATATCATCAAATGGAGGCAGGAACGGATAATATTGTTAATCTGAAATGGAAAAAAAGCGTTAATAAAGTTGTCCTGAGATTAAAAACTGACATTGTATTCTCTCCCTAACTAGAAAGATCAGCAAATTTGTTTAGAATAAATGTTTATGTCACTGATTAGAGAGATGAGCAAATTTATTTAGAATAAATATTTATGTCTCTGACTAGAGAGACCAGCAAATTTATTTAGGATAAATGGTTATGTCCCTAACTGGAAAGTTCATCAAAGTTATTTACAATAAATGTTTATGTCCATAACTGGAAAGTTCATCAAAGTTATTTAGAATAAATGTTTATGTCCCTAACTGGAAAGTTCATCAAAGTTATTTAGAATAAATGTTTATGTCCCTAACTGGAAAGTTCATCAAAGTTATTTAGAATAAATGTTTCTTTCCCTGTGTCATAAATTGTCTCTCTGTTTCTTCTATTCTTTAACTTTATGAGTATCGACACAATGTTGGCATTGGCGTCTGAAAGTCTCTTGCAATTATTCATATTTCCTCTCTCTCTCTCTCTCTCTCTCTCTCTCTCAGCTTCATAACATTTTCTTGCCGATGATAATCAACTCTGCACTTTATATCGTTTGTATATCTCTCGGTTCATAAAAACTCTTCCCATCAAATAATCTTTCCGGCTCTAGACGATCAGGCAACTCGAGTGTTACAAAGGTCATACGGTCAAAGAGAAACCAACTCCAAGCGTCGACTTCACTTAGCAAGGAATCTAGAAAAGAGAAGAAGCGTATGAAGAATATGAGAAGGAAGTGTGCGAGGGTAGGAAAAGTAAAGTTCCCCAGACCGAAAGTGATGAACTTTCTACCCGAATATGATTTATCTTTCTGCAGAGTTGTCTGTGACCCCCATCATTATAAATATCGCCCACGTGATGGAGGACGAGCTCCCCTGGTCTCACTTCGAGGGGAGTCTATTTTTATCATGCACCTGGAAGAATCGACCTAGTTCATCAGCTCAGCAGAGGTTTATCAAAAACTGTGAAAGAAGTAATAAATTATACACATTAATGTATCTCCACCGCCAGCTCCTGTAGCTGTTTTCAGCTATAGCATTGTATACACATGTACGTGGCGTGGTGGAAGTTGTACACAGGTGTACGTGGAGTGGTGGAAGTTGTACACAGGTGTACGTGGGGTGGTGGAAGTTGTACACAGGTGTACGTGGGATGGTGGAAGTTGTACACAGGCGTACGTGGGGTGGTGGAAGTTGTACACAGGTGTACGTGGCGTGGTGGAAGTTGTACACAGGTGTACGTGGCGTGGTGGAAGTTGTACACAGGTGTACGTGGGGTGGTGAAAGTTGTACACAGGTGTACGTGGCGTGGTGCAAGTTGTACACATGTGTACGTGGCGTGGTGGAAGTTGTACACAGATGCACATGTCGTGGTGGAAGCTGTACTCAGATGTACATGGTGTGGTGGAAATTGTACACAGATGTACGTCGTTGACATGAATGTCTGTTCTCTCTTATAAGGTCATGAAGATTGACATGTTTGTTTTGCGCGGGCATTTCTCTCCACAACTTATCTTTCAGGTACGTCTTGTAATCAGTTCAGTGTACAAGAATATGATTATAGTTTTCTATGGACTTACAAGAGGGCGCCAACAATGTGATTATAGTTTTCTATGGACTTACAAGAGGGCGCCAGCAATGTGATTATAGTTTTCTATGGACCGATAAGAGGGCGCCAGGAATGTGATTATAGTTTTCTATGGACCTACAAGAGGGCGCCAGGAATGTGATTATAGTTTTCTATGGACCTATAAGAGGGCGCCAGGAATGTGACTATAGTTTTCTATTGACTTACGAGAGGGCGCCAGAAATGTGATTATAGTTTTCTATGAACCTACAAGAGGGCGCCAGGAATGTGATTATAGTTTTATATGGACCTACAAGAGGGCGCCGGGAGTGTGATTATAGTTTTCTATGGACCTACAAGAGGGATTTATTTAAGTTGGTAGAAAACTCTTTCACCGCGTCCCCTCGTCCATTATTTTACTGATTAACCTCCCTACCCGGCCCCCCACTCTAAAAATGGTCAGTCATTAGGGTCCTGGAACGATGCACCAACCCCCCCCCCCCTTAAAACTGAGCCTATGTATGTGTGCTTGTGTGTGAGTGAAAGAGAGAGAGAGAGAGAGAGAGAGAGAGAGAGAGAGAGGATTTTTAAAAAATAAGCATAGCTGGTTAAAACCAAGATCTGAGAAAACAATTGTGTCTGAAATATTTGGCACTGCCGAGTAATGTGTAAGTGTTCACAGACAGATAAGAGAACTGATCAGATGAGCAAATGTGCACAGACAGATAAGAGAATTGATCAGATGAGCAAATGTGCACAGACAAATAAGAGAACTGATCAGATGAGCAAATGTGCACAGACAGATAAGAGAATTGATCAGATGAGCAAATGTGCACAGACAGATAAGAGAACTGATCAGATAAGCAAATGCACAGACAGATAAGAGAACTGATCAGATGAGCAAACGTCCACAGACAGATAAGAAAACTGATAACTTGTATTGGCCCAGTTGCTGCCATAATCCACCAGAACTGTCTAGTCTGTTTTCTCTGTAATTCAGCAATGAAACTCTGATAGCTCATTTCCATCTCTTTGTCTGCATTTACTTGATTTATATGTCTGTCTAACTGTTTCCATGTCTGGGTCTGTCTCCATGTTTATTTCTATCTCCATATCCATGTTTAACTGTCTCCATATCTATGTCTGTCTCCATATCTCTGTCTGTCTCCATATCTCTGTCTGTCTCCATTATCTATGTCTGTCTCCATGTATATGTCTGTGTTTAACTGTTTTAATTCTCTGTTTAATCTCCTTCATGTTTGTGTCTAATTCTCTTAATGTATCCATATGTAATTGTCTATGTACCTACGTCTGATTGTGTTAATTTCTCTATTCAATTGTCTGTATGTCTAATTATTCTGATGTCTCTAACTGTCTGTATGTCTATGTCTAAATGCCGTAATGTCTCTGTCTAATTGTTTATGTCTACGTATCTTACATCTTACATCCTTCCCGTGACGCTAAACGTCACATAGGGCTCGCATGATAGTTCGCCAAGATTTCCTGTCTTCAGGAAGTTTTTCAGTCTTATCAAGGGATGTAATGCCCACTGCACTGACCTCTCTTAACAATGTCCTCTTTAGAGTTTCACGTGGTCTGCCTCTTTATCTTCGATCTGTTGTGTTCCATTTCATAGCTTGTTTGGGGATCCTCTGATTGTTTATTCTCATCCCATGACAAACATATGTAATCTTCTTTTTCTGATCACACATGAGAAAGGTTGTTGTTTGCTCATCTGTCTTATTTCTGCGTTGTTCTTGAATTCTATTCACTTTATACCAAGTATTTTCCTTAGGCATTTGTTTTCGAAAAGTTTATTTTCTTGTCTATTTCTTTAGTTGTTTTCCAGCTTTCACATGCATAAATGTATACGTATAATTGTTTATATTTCTATACAATTGTCTATGTCTAGTTGACTTCTCCACTATGTAAGATGTGTAATGCCAAAAAGCTTTCATGTCAAATCTTACATTCAGTCACACACAAAAGCGACGAAATGATGGATGATGCAAATCCACTCCAATGTCGATCCACACTAGTGTCCATCTACTCCAATGTACAGTTACTCCAATTACCAGTCACTCCAATGTCCAGTCACTCCACCGTCCAGCCACATCAATGTCCAGTCAATACAATGTCCAATCACTACAACGTCCATTCATTCCACTGTCCAGCCACTCCAATATCCAGTCACTACAATGTCCATTTATTCCAATGTCCAGTCACTACAATGTCCATTTATTCCACTGTCCAGCCACTCCACTGTTCAGCCAATCCAATGTCCGTTTATTCCGATGTCCAGCAACTCCAATGTCCAGTCACTACACAGTCCAGCCACTCCACTGTCCAGCCACTCCAGTGTCCATTTATTCCAATGTCCAGCCACTCCAATGTCCAGTCACTCCAATGTCCAGCCACTCCACTGTCCAGCCACTCCAGTGTCCAGAAACTCAAATGTTTAGCCACTCCACTCTCCAGCCACTGCAGTGACCATCTATTCCGATGTCTATCAACTCCAATGTCCAGTCACTCCAATGTCGATACACTCCACGGTCCAGCCACTTCAATCTCCAGCGACTCCAATGTCCAGCCACTCCAATGTCCAGCCACTTCAATGTCCAGCCACTCCAATGTCCAGCCACTCCAATGTCCAGCCACTCCAATGTCCAGCCACTTCAATGTCCAGCCACTCCAATGTCCAGCCACTCCACTGTCCAGCCACTTCAATCTCCAGCCACTCCAATGTCCAGCCACTCCAATTTCCAGCCACTCCAATGTCCAGCCACTCCAATGTCTATCAACTCCAATGTCCAGTCACTCCAATGTCGATACACTCCACGGTCCAGCCACTTCAATCTCCAGCGACTCCAATGTCCAGCCACTCCAATGTCCAGCCACTTCAATGTCCAGCCACTCCAATGTCCAGCCACTCCAATGTCCAGCCACTCCAATGTCCAGCCACTGCAATGTCCAGCCACTCCAATGTCCAGCCACTCCACTGTCCAGCCACTGCACTGTCCAGCCACTCCAATGTCCAGCCACTCCAATTTCCAGCCACTCCAATGTCCAGCCACTCCAATGTCCAACCACTCCAATGTCCAGCCTCTCCAATGTCCATTTATTCCAATGTCCAGCCACTCCAATGTCCAGCCACTCCAATGTCCAGCCTCTCCAATGTCCAGCCACTCCAATATCCAGCCACTCCAATGTCCAGCCTCTCCAATGTCCAGCCACTCCAATGTCCAGCCACCAATGTCCAGCCACACCAATGTCCAGCCACTCCAATGTCCAATCACTACAACGTCCATTCATTCCACTGTCCAGCCACTCCAATGTCCAGTCACTCCAATGTCCAGCTACTCCAATGTCCAGCCACTCCAATGTCCAGTCACTACAATGTCCATTTATTCCACTGTCCAGCCACTCCAATGTCCAATCACTCCGATGTCCATTTTTTCCAATGTTCAGCCACTCCAATGTCCAGTCACTCCAATGTCCAGCCACCCCAATGTCCGGCCACTCCAATGTCCATTTATTCCAATGTCCAGCCACTCCATTGTCCATCCACTCCAATGTCCATTTATTCCAATGTCCAGCCACTCCATTGTCCAGTCACTCCACTGTCCAGCCACTCCACTGTCCAGCCACTCCAGTGTCCATTTATTCCAATGTCCAGCCACTCCAATGTCCAGTCACTCCAATGTCCAGCCACTCCACTGTCCAGCCACTCCAGTGTCCAGAAACTCAAATGTTTAGCCACTCCACTCTCCAGCCACTGCAGTGACCATCTATTCCGATGTCTATCAACTCCAATGTCCAGTCACTCCAATGTCGATACACTCCACGGTCCAGCCACTTCAATCTCCAGCGACTCCAATGTCCAGCCACTCCAATGTCCAGCCACTTCAATGTCCAGCCACTCCAATGTCCAGCCACTCCAATGTCCAGCCACTCCAATGTCCAGCCACTTCAATGTCCAGCCACTCCAATGTCCAGCCACTCCACTGTCCAGCCACTTCAATCTCCAGCCACTCCAATGTCCAGCCACTCCAATTTCCAGCCACTCCAATGTCCAGCCACTCCAATGTCCAACCACTCCAATGTCCAGCCTCTCCAATGTCCATTTATTCCAATGTCCAGCCACTCCAATGTCCAGCCACTCCAATGTCCAGCCTCTCCAATGTCCAGCCACTCCAATATCCAGCCACTCCAATGTCCAGCCTCTCCAATGTCCAGCCACTCCAATGTCCAGCCACCAATGTCCAGCCACACCAATGTCCAGCCACTCCAATGTCCAGTCACTACAATCTCCATTTATTCCAATGTCCAGCCACTCCAATGTCCAGTCACTCCAATGTCCAGCTACTCCAATGTCCAGCCACTCCAATGTCCAGTCACTACAATGTCCATTTATTCCACTGTCCAGCCACTCCAATGTCCAATCACTCCGATGTCCATTTTTTCCAATGTTCAGCCACTCCAATGTCCAGTCACTCCAATGTCCAGCCACCCCAATGTCCGGCCACTCCAATGTCCATTTATTCCAATGTCCAGCCACTCCATTGTCCATCCACTCCAATGTCCATTTATTCCAATGTCCAGCCACTCCATTGTCCAGTCACTACAATGTTTTTTATTCCAATGTCCATCTATTCCAATGTCCAGTCACTCCACTTTCCAGCCATTGCAGGGTCCATCTATTCCAACGTCCAGCCACACCAATGTCCGTTTATTCCAATGTCCAGCCACTCCAATGTTCAGCCACTCCACTGTCCATCTATTCCAATGTCCAGCCACTCCAATGTCCATCTACTCCGACGTCCAACCGCTCCAATGTTCATCCACTTCAATGTCCAGTTATCCACTGTCCAGCCACTGCACTGTCCAGTCACTCCAATGTCCAGCTACTCCACTGTCCAGCCACTTCAATGTCCAGCCACTCCACTGTCCAGCCACTCCAATGTCCAGCCACTCTACTGTCCAGTCACTGCACTGTCCAGCCACTCCAATGTCCAGCCACTCTACTGTCCAGTCACTCCACTGTCCAGCCACTCCACTGTCCAGCCACTCTAATGTCCAGCCACTCTACTGTCCAGTCACTGCACTGTCCTGCCACTCTAATGTCCAGCCACTCTAATGTCCAGCCACTCCAATGTCCAGCCACTCTAATGTCCAGCCACTCTACTGATTAACCTCCCTACCCGGCCCCCACTCTAAAAATGGTCAGTCATTAGGGTCCTGGAACGATGCACCAACCCCCCCCCCCTTAAAACTGAGCCTATGTATGTGTGCTTGTGTGTGAGTGAAAGAGAGAGAGAGAGAGAGAGAGAGAGAGAGAGAGAGAGGATTTTTAAAAAATAAGCATAGCTGGTTAAAACCAAGATCTGAGAAAACAATTGTGTCTGAAATATTTGGCACTGCCGAGTAATGTGTAAGTGTTCACAGACAGATAAGAGAACTGATCAGATGAGCAAATGTGCACAGACAGATAAGAGAATTGATCAGATGAGCAAATGTGCACAGACAAATAAGAGAACTGATCAGATGAGCAAATGTGCACAGACAGATAAGAGAATTGATCAGATGAGCAAATGTGCACAGACAGATAAGAGAACTGATCAGATAAGCAAATGCACAGACAGATAAGAGAACTGATCAGATGAGCAAACGTCCACAGACAGATAAGAAAACTGATAACTTGTATTGGCCCAGTTGCTGCCATAATCCACCAGAACTGTCTAGTCTGTTTTCTCTGTAATTCAGCAATGAAACTCTGATAGCTCATTTCCATCTCTTTGTCTGCATTTACTTGATTTATATGTCTGTCTAACTGTTTCCATGTCTGGGTCTGTCTCCATGTTTATTTCTATCTCCATATCCATGTTTAACTGTCTCCATATCTATGTCTGTCTCCATATCTCTGTCTGTCTCCATATCTCTGTCTGTCTCCATTATCTATGTCTGTCTCCATGTATATGTCTGTGTTTAACTGTTTTAATTCTCTGTTTAATCTCCTTCATGTTTGTGTCTAATTCTCTTAATGTATCCATATGTAATTGTCTATGTACCTACGTCTGATTGTGTTAATTTCTCTATTCAATTGTCTGTATGTCTAATTATTCTGATGTCTCTAACTGTCTGTATGTCTATGTCTAAATGCCGTAATGTCTCTGTCTAATTGTTTATGTCTACGTATCTTACATCTTACATCCTTCCCGTGACGCTAAACGTCACATAGGGCTCGCATGATAGTTCGCCAAGATTTCCTGTCTTCAGGAAGTTTTTCAGTCTTATCAAGGGATGTAATGCCCACTGCACTGACCTCTCTTAACAATGTCCTCTTTAGAGTTTCACGTGGTCTGCCTCTTTATCTTCGATCTGTTGTGTTCCATTTCATAGCTTGTTTGGGGATCCTCTGATTGTTTATTCTCATCCCATGACAAACATATGTAATCTTCTTTTTCTGATCACACATGAGAAAGGTTGTTGTTTGCTCATCTGTCTTATTTCTGCGT
Organism: Achatina immaculata; assembly: GCA_009760885.1. NCBI lineage: Eukaryota > Metazoa > Mollusca > Gastropoda > Stylommatophora > Achatinidae > Lissachatina > Lissachatina immaculata. The sequence continues at coordinate 5,981,782 of CM019698.1, forward strand.
TGTTCTTGAATTCTATTCACTTTATACCAGTATTTTCCTTAGGCATTTGTTTTCGAAAGTTTATTTTCTTGTCTATTTCTTTAGTTGTTTTCCAGCTTTCACATGCATAAATGTATACGTATAATTGTTTATATTCTATACAATTGTCTATGTCTAGTTGACTTCTCCACTATGTAAGATGTGTAATGCCAAAAAGCTTTCATGTCAAATCTTACATTCAGTCACACACAAAAGCGACGAAATGATGGATGATGCAAATCCACTCCAATGTCCATCCACTCCAATGTCCATCTATTCCAATGTCCAGTCACTCCAATGTCCAGTCACTCCAATGTCCAGTCACTCCACTGTCCAGCCACTTCAATGTCCAGCCACTTCAATGTCCAGCCACTACAATGTCCATTTATTCCACTGTCCAGCCACTCCAATATCCAGTCACTACAATGTCCATTTATTCCAATGTCCAGTCACTACAATGTCCATTTATTCCACTGTCCAGCCACTCCACTGTTCAGCCAATCCAATGTCCGTCCACTCCAATGTCCATCCACTCCAATGTCCAGCCACTCTAATGTCCAGTCACTGCACTGTCCAGCCACTCCAATGTCCATCCACTCCAATGTCCGGCCACTCCAATGTTCATCCACTCCAATGTCCAGCTACTCCAATGTCCATCCACTCCAATGTCCATCCACTCCAATGTCCAGCCACTCCAATGTTCAGCCACTCCAATGTCCATTCACTCCAATGTCCATTCACTCCAATGTCCATTCACTCCAATGTCCATTCACTCCAATGTCCAGTCACTCCAATGTCCAGTCACTCCAATGTCCAGTCACTCCAATGTCCAGTCACTCCAATGTCCAGTTACTCCATCACAGCACTTACCTGGACAGGTTTTATCATTCCCAGAATACTTAAGAATCCTTCACTATGTGACTAAAGTATGATGTGGCTAAAGTATGATGTGGCTAAAGTATGATGTGGTTTATGATGCTGTGACTAAAGTATGATGTGGTTTATGATGCTGTGACTAAAGTATGATGTGGTTTATGATGCTGTGACTAAAGTATGATGTGGTTTATGATGCCAGTTGTCTGGCATGTTTTATTGCAGTCATGGAACAATGAATGAAGTTTATCACAGACTGCAGGCAACTAAACTGTCATGGCTGACAGCACTAGACCATCCCAGGCATGATCATTCTCTCTAAATACAATGAGGACTTCCAGCCATGGCACTCGTATAAACAAGACGACCTACTTACTAAGTTATAAACAAGACGACCTACTTACTAAGGCTCACATTTAAGATCCACAGATAACGGAAGACAAGCCCGGACAGCTCACGGACTTGAAGGACCTCTATAAATACTAACAGCGAGCAGTATTGAAAAGTATCAGTATTGCTTGTAGGAGACCATAACTCCATGAACCACAAAGATTTTCCTCGTTTATTTTGAAAAAACTGCGACCAATTATCTATCGCACGGATGTCTGAGAGGACTATGACGTCACATGTTAACTTTGTCCTAAACTTTATAGTTAATTTAACTATTTAAAAAAATGTCCATAGCTTGTGCTTTGTCTTAGTAAGTCACGTTTTTTTGTAGACTATTATCTGTCTTTTATGGAGTTTAGAAAAAGAAATCACAAGAAAAATGTTGCCAAAGATCTATTTGTGATTCTACGTCTAATCTGGCTGGCTAAATAAAAGGGTCTCGTCCGCTTATTGGTTAATACTGCTACGCGTGATGATAATATTTAAATATGGTTATTTCTTATTTTCATTTTACTAAATAAGTTTTGTGAACAGAATAAAAAAAACATGGTTGATTGATGCTTGTTTGTTCTTTCATTATCCTCCGTTCTGTAAGACAATCTTGCTTCTCAACGTCTGTGCTGTCCTTGACATTTCTAGTCAGGTAGGGAGCCTTTCTGCTCGCAATGTTAGATGACGGGGATATTTTTCTGTCTCGGTTTTCCCATAAACATCTTCCCCCAGTGCCATCTCTGTGGAATAATGATAATCTAAAGCTGTTGGAATGACGAGGTAATCTTGAGTTACAATTCTGTGAACTGTACTTGTGTCATTCCATCATATTTGTGGAATATGGGGGCAGTTGATGGAACACCTTGAATAGTTTTGTGTGGCGTTGTCTACTTAGAACAACGGTCTAGTTTGTATGAAATATTTCCTGTAGCATCTGTTGTATTGTTGTGTTATATCCTTTGAACAGATTGTTGCACTTTGTCATTGGAACAAATTGTTGTATTGTTGCATTTTATCCTTGGAATAAATTGTTGTATTGTTGCAGTGTATTTCCCAGAATATATTGTTGTATTGTTGCAGCATATTCCCCGAAGAGCTTCTTCTATTGTTGCATTCCAATGTCCAGCCACTCCAATGTCCAGCCACTCCAATGTCCAGCCACTCCAATGTCCAGCCACTACAATGGCCAGTCACTCCAATGTCCAGCCACACCAGTGTCAATCTATTCCGATGCCCAGTCACATCAATGTCCAGCCACTCCACTGTCCAGCCTCTCCAATGTCCATCTTTTCCGATGTCCAGCCACTCCAATATCCAGCTACTCCACTGTCCAGCCACTCCAATGTCCATCTATTCCAATGTCCAGCCAATCCAATGTCCGTTTATTCCAATGTCCAGCCACTCCAGTGTCCAGCCACTACAATGTCCATCTATTCCCATGTCCAGCCACTCCAATGTCCATCTCATCCGATGTCCAGTCACTCCAATGTTCAGCCAATCCAATGTCTATGAACTCCAATGTTCATAAACTCCAATGTCCAGCCACTCTAATGTCCAGTCACTGCACTGTCCAGCCACTCCAATGTCCATCCACTCCAATGTCCGGCCACTCCAATGTTCATCCACTCCAATGTCTAGCTACTCCAATGTTCGTCCACTCCAATGTCCATCCACTCCAATGTCCAGCCACTCCAATGTCCAGTCACTCCAATGTCCATTCACTCCAATGTCCATTCACTCCAATGTCCATTCACTCCAATGTCCATTCACTCCAATGTCCAGTCACTCCAATGTCCAGTCACTCCAATGTCCAGTCACTCCAATGTCCAGTCACTCCAATGTCCAGTCACTCCAATGTCCAGTCACTGCACTGTCCTGCCACTCCAATGTCCATTTATTCCAATGTCCAGCCAATCCAATGTCTATGAACTCCAATGTTCATAAACTCCAATGTCCAGCCACTCCAATGTCCATCTCATCCGATGTCCAGTCACTCTAATGTCCATACACTCCAATGTCCGGCCACTCCAATGTTCAGCCAATCCAATGTCCGTTTATTCCAATGTCCAGTCACTCTAATGTCCAGTCACTGCACTGTCCAGTCACTCTAATGTCCAGTCACTCCAATGTCCGGCCACTCCAATGTTCAGCCAATCCAATGTCCGTTTATTCCAATGTCCAGTCACTCCAATGTCCAGCCAATCCAATGTCCGTTTATTCCAATGTCCAGTCACTCTACTGTCCGGCCACTCCAATGTCCATTTATTCCAATGTCCAGCCAATCCAATGTCTATGAACTCCAATGTTCAGCCAATCCAATGTCCGTTTATTCCAATGTCCAGTCACTGCACTGCCAGCCACTCCACTGTCCTGCCACTCCAATGTCCAGCCACTACAATGTCCATCTATTCCAATGTCCAGCCACTGCACTGTCCAGTCACTCTAATGTCCATACACTCCAATGTCCAGCCACTCAATGTCCAGCCACTACAATGGCCAGTCACTCCAATGTTCATAAACTCCAATGTCCAGTCACTCTACTGTCCAGCCACTCCAATGTTCATAAACTCCAATGTCCAGCCACTACAATGTCCATTTATTCCAATGTCCAGCCACTACAATGGCCAGTCACTCCAATGTCCGGCCACTCCAATGTCCGGCCACTCCAATGTCCATCTATTCCAATGTCCAGCCACTACAATGGCCAGTCACTCCAATGTTCATAAACTCCAATGTCCAGTCACTGCACTGTCCAGCCACTCTAATGTCCATACACTCCAATGTCCAGCCACCAATGTCCAGCCAATCCAATGTCCGTTTATTCCAATGTCCAGCCACTTCAATCTCCTGCCACTCCAATGTCCATCTCATCCGATGTCCAGTCACTCCAATGTCCAGTCACTCCAATGTTCATAAACTCCAATGTCCAGCCACTCTATTGTCCAGCCACTCCAATTTCCAGCCACTCCAATGTTCATAAACTCCAATGTCCAGCTACTCCACTGTCCAGCCACTTCAATGTCCAGCCAATCCAATGTCCGTTTATTCCAATGTCCAGCCACTCCAATGTCCATCTTTTCCGATGTCCAGCCACTCCAATGTTCAGCCAATCCAATGTCTATGAACTCCAATGTTCATAAACTCCAATGTCCAGCCACTACAATGTCCATCTATTCCCATGTCCAGCCACTCTACTGTCCAGTCACTCTACTGTCCGGCCACTCCAATGTTCATAAACTCCAATGTCCAGTCACTCCAATGTCCGGCCACTCTACTGTCCAGTCAATGCACTGTCCAGCCACTGCACTGTCCTGCCACTCCAATGTTCATAAACTCCAATGTCCATTTATTCCAATGTCCAGTCACTACAATGTCCATTTATTCCAATGTCCAGCCAATCCAATGTCTATGAACTCCAATGTTCATAAACTCCAATGTCCATCTTTTCCGATGTCCAGCCACTCCAATGTTCATAAACTCCAATGTCCAGTCACTGTACTGTCCAGCCACTTCAATCTCCTGCCACTCCAATGTCCTGCCACTCCAATGTCCATTCACTCCAATGTCCAGTCACTGTACTGTCCAGCCACTTCAATCTCCTGCCACTCCAATGTTCAGCCACTCCAATGTCCTGCCACTCCAATGTCCAGCCACTCTACTGTCCAGTCACTGCACTGTCCTGCCACTCTAATGTCCATACACTCCAATGTCCAGCCACTCCACTGTCCAGCCACTTCAATCTCCTGCCACTCCAATGTCCAGCCACTCCAATGTCCAGCCACTCCAATATCCAGCCACTCCAATGTCCAGCCACTCCAATGTCCAGTCACTCCAATGTCCAGCCACTCCAATGTCCAGCCACTCCAATGTCCAGCCACTCCAATGTCCAGCCACTCCAATGTCCAGCCACTCCAATGTCCAGCCACTCCAATGTCCAGCCACTACAATGGCCAGTCACTCCAATGTCCAGCCACACCAGTGTCAATCTATTCCGATGCCCAGTCACATCAATGTCCAGCCACTCCACTGTCCAGCCTCTCCAATGTCCATCTTTTCCGATGTCCAGCCACTCCAATATCCAGCTACTCCACTGTCCAGCCACTCCAATGTCCATCTATTCCAATGTCCAGCCAATCCAATGTCCGTTTATTCCAATGTCCAGCCACTCCAGTGTCCAGCCACTACAATGTCCATCTATTCCCATGTCCAGCCACTCCAATGTCCATCTCATCCGATGTCCAGTCACTCCAATGTTCAGCCAATCCAATGTCTATGAACTCCAATGTTCATAAACTCCAATGTCCAGCCACTCTAATGTCCAGTCACTGCACTGTCCAGCCACTCCAATGTCCATCCACTCCAATGTCCGGCCACTCCAATGTTCATCCACTCCAATGTCTAGCTACTCCAATGTTCGTCCACTCCAATGTCCATCCACTCCAATGTCCAGCCACTCCAATGTGCAGTCACTCCAATGTCCATTCACTCCAATGTCCATTCACTCCAATGTCCATTCACTCCAATGTCCATTCACTCCAATGTCCAGTCACTCCAATGTCCAGTCACTCCAATGTCCAGTCACTCCAATGTCCAGTCACTCCAATGTCCAGTTACTCCATCACAGCACTTACCTGGACAGGTTTTATCATTCCCAGAATACTTAAGAATCCTTCACTATGTGACTAAAGTATGATGTGGCTAAAGTATGATGTGGCTAAAGTATGATGTGGTTTATGATGCTGTTGCTAAAGTATGACGTGGTTTATGGTGATGTGGCTAAAGTATGATGTGGTTTATGATGCTGTGACTAAAGTATGATGTGGTTTATGATGCCAGTTGTCTGGCATGTTTTATTGCAGTCATGGAACAATGAATGAAGTTTATCACAGACTGCAGGCAACTAAACTGTCATGGCTGACAGCACTAGACCATCCCAGGCATGATCATTCTCTCTAAATACAATGAGGACTTCCAGCCATGGCACTCGTATAAACAAGACGACCTACTTACTAAGTTATAAACAAGACGACCTACTTACTAAGGCTCACATTTAAGATCCACAGATAACGGAAGACAAGCCCGGACAGCTCACGGACTTGAAGGACCTCTATAAATACTAACAGCGAGCAGTATTGAAAAGTATCAGTATTGCTTGTAGGAGACCATAACTCCATGAACCACAAAGATTTTCCTCGTTTATTTTGAAAAAACTGCGACCAATTATCTATCGCACGGATGTCTGAGAGGACTATGACGTCACATGTTAACTTTGTCCTAAACTTTATAGTTAATTTAACTATTTAAAAAAATGTCCATAGCTTGTGCTTTGTCTTAGTAAGTCACGTTTTTTTGTAGACTATTATCTGTCTTTTATGGAGTTTAGAAAAAGAAATCACAAGAAAAATGTTGCCAAAGATCTATTTGTGATTCTACGTCTAATCTGGCTGGCTAAATAAAAGGGTCTCGTCCGCTTATTGGTTAATACTGCTACGCGTGATGATAATATTTAAATATGGTTATTTCTTATTTTCATTTTACTAAATAAGTTTTGTGAACAGAATAAAAAAAACATGGTTGATTGATGCTTGTTTGTTCTTTCATTATCCTCCGTTCTGTAAGACAATCTTGCTTCTCAACGTCTGTGCTGTCCTTGACATTTCTAGTCAGGTAGGGAGCCTTTCTGCTCGCAATGTTAGATGACGGGGATATTTTTCTGTCTCGGTTTTCCCATAAACATCTTCCCCCAGTGCCATCTCTGTGGAATAATGATAATCTAAAGCTGTTGGAATGACGAGGTAATCTTGAGTTACAATTCTGTGAACTGTACTTGTGTCATTCCATCATATTTGTGGAATATGGGGGCAGTTGATGGAACACCTTGAATAGTTTTGTGTGGCGTTGTCTACTTAGAACAACGGTCTAGTTTGTATGAAATATTTCCTGTAGCATCTGTTGTATTGTTGTGTTATATCCTTTGAACAGATTGTTGCACTTTGTCATTGGAACAAATTGTTGTATTGTTGCATTTTATCCTTGGAATAAATTGTTGTATTGTTGCAGTGTATTTCCCAGAATATATTGTTGTATTGTTGCAGCATATTCCCCGAAGAGCTTCTTCTATTGTTGCATTATCTCCTTGGTATATCTTTTGATGTTGTCTCTCTCTCGAGCAGCTTTCTAAACAGCCTTTATCTTTAAGAAACAGCTTTTCTCTCTAAGAAACAGCCTTTTTCCTAAGAGACAGGTTTTCTCTCTAATAAACAGTTTCTATGTCTAAGAAACAGCTTTTGTATTTAAGAAACATCCTTTCTCTCTAAGAAACAGCTTCTATGTCTAAGAAACAGCTTTTGTATTTAAGAAACATCCTTTCTCTCTAAGAAACAGCTTCTATGTCTAAGAAACAGCTTTTGTATTTAAGAAACATCCTTTCTCTCTAAGAAACAGCTTCTATGTCTAAGAAACAGCTTTTGTATTTAATAAACATCCTTTCTCTCTAAGAAACAGCTTCTATGTCTAAGAAACAGCTTTTGTATTTAAGAAACATCCTTTCTCTCTAAGAAACAGCTTCTATGTCTAAGAAACAGCTTTTGTATTTAAGAAACATCCTTTCTCTCTAAGAAACAGCTTCTATGTCTAAGAAACAGCTTTTGTATTTAGGAAACATCTTTTTCTCTCTAAAAACAGCTTCTAAGAAATAGCTTATATGTCTAAGAAACAGCATCTATGTCTAAGAAACAGCTTCTATGTCTAAGAACTATTTTTCGAATGATAACCATACAACACTGTGCTAACTGGTACGGGGTGCTAGATAGCGCAGTTCGTTGGTACGTTGTTCTCTCGTGGCTAGACGCCTGTTCGTCCTACCGGAGTCCGTGGTTCGAATCCCAGGTAATTCTCTTGTGATTTTTATTTCTCTCACGTCTCGCTAAAGTGCTTTGTCTACGATTTTTTAGAGGTCCAGTCATACAACACTGTGTTCTGTTACAGCAATGTGTTCTGCTGCAACAATGAGCTCTGTTACAACAAAGTTTTCTGTTACAACATTGTGTTCTGTTACAACATTGTGCTCTGTTACAGTAATGTGTTCTGTTACAACATTGTGCTCTGTTACAATAATGTGTTCTGTTATAACATTGTGCTCTGTTACAACAATGTGTTCAGTTACAACAATGTGTTCAGTTACAACAATGTGTTCAGTTACAACAATGTGTTCTGTTACAACAATGTTTTCTGTTACAACATTGTGCTCTGTTACAACGATATGTTCTGTTACAGCGTTGTGTTCTATTACGACACTGTGCTAAATAACTTTACCGGGCGAAAGATTCTTTTTTTTTCCTTGATTTGAAAAAAAAAATGATTTCAAGCCACAACTTTCGCTGTTCTTGTTTTATCTGCTTGGAACTGCGACTGAGTAGCTCACTGGAGTCCAGGTGAAGGAGAATGTTCTATGAGCGTCTAGTAAAGGTGTCTTAACTAGAACACTGTACCAGTATAAAACTAAAGGTGCCTTGACTAGAACACTGTACCAGTATAAAACTAAAGATGTCTTAACTAGAACACTGTACCAGTATAAAACTAAAGATGTCTTAACTAGAACACTGTACCAGTATAAAACTAAAGGTGACTTGACTAGAACACTGTACCAGTATAAAACTAAAGATGTCTTAACTAGAACACTGTACCAGTATAAAACTAAAGGTGCCTTAACTAGAACACTGTACCAGTATAAAACTAAAGATGTCTTAACTAGAACACTGTACCAGTATAAAACTAAAGATGTCTTAACTAGAACACTGTACCAGTATAAAACTAAAGGTGTCTTAACTAGAACACTGTACCAGTATAAAACTAAAGGTGCCTTGACTAGAACACTGTACCAGTATAAAACTAAAGATGTCTTAACTAGAACACTGTACCAGTATAAAACTAAAGGTGCCTTGACTAGAACACTGTACCAGTATAAAACTAAAGGTGCCTTGACTAGAACACTGTACCAGTATAAAACTAAAGGTGCCTTGACTAGAACACTGTACCAGTATAAAACTAAAGGTGCCTTGACTAGAACACTGTACCAGTATAAAACTAAAGGTGCCTTGACTAGAACACTGTACCAGTATAAAACTAAAGGTGCCTTGACTAGAACACTGTACCAGTATAAAACTAAAGATGTCTTAACTAGAACACTGTACCAGTATAAAACTAAAGGTGCCTTGACTAGAACACTGTACCAGTATAAAACTAAAGATGTCTTAACTAGAACACTGTACCAGTATAAAACTAAAGGTGCCTTGACTAGAACACTGTACCAGTATAAAACTAAAGATGTCTTAACTAGAACACTGTACCAGTATAAAACTAAAGGTGTCTTAACTAGAACACTGTACCAGTATAAAACTAAAGATGTCTTAACTAGAACACTGTACCAGTATAAAACTAAAGTTGTCTTAACTAGAACACTGTACCAGTATAAAACTAAAGGTGTCTTAACTAGAACACTGTACCAGTATAAAACTAAAGATGTCTTAACTAGAACACTGTACCAGTATAAAACTAAAGATGTCTTAACTAGAACACTGTACCAGTATAAAACTAAAGATGTCTTAACTAGAACACTGTACCAGTATAAAACTAAAGGTGTCTTAACTAGAACACTGTACCAGTATAAAACTAAAGATGTCTTAACTAGAACACTGTACCAGTATAAAACTAAAGATGTCTTAACTAGAACACTGTACCAGTATAAAACTAAAGGTGTCTTAACTAGAACACTGTACCAGTATAAAACTAAAGATGTCTTAACTAGAACACTGTACCAGTATAAAACTAAAGGTGCCTTGACTAGAACACTTTACCAGTAAAAAACTAAAGATGTCTTAACTAGAACACTGTACCAGTATAAAACTAAAGATGTCTTAACTAGAACACTGTACCAGTATAAAACTAAAGGTGCCTTGACTAGAACACTGTACCAGTATAGAACTAAAGGTGCCTTGACTAAAACACTGTACCAGTATAAAACTAAAGGTGCCTTGAGTAGAACACTGTACCAGTATAAAACAATCTTCACCAAGTACAGTTACCTGTCCCTATTGACTTGGCTCATAAAACATGTATATTCATGCCAGACCTTTGATGACGGCCCGCGTCCAGAAAGACAGAAATCATTCTGCTTTGAAGAGAAATCATTCTGCCTTGAAGAGAACATCATTCAGTCTTGAAGAGAAACCATTTTGCAATCACTCGGATAATACTTTTCTCATGTTGCGTTTAACTCCATTCATTTTATCGGCAATGCCAGTCTGCTCCTTCAGTTGCCAGTATTTTGATGGGGACAGGTTTAGGAAGACAAAAAACACAGACACGCTAGTTAAAGAAGAAAACAAACACAGACACGCTAGTTAAAGAAGAAAACAAACACAGACACGCTAGTTAAAGAAGAAAACAAACACAGACACGCTAGTTAAAGAAGAAAACAAACACAGACACGCTAGTTAAAGAAGAAAACAAACACAGACACGCTAGTTAAAGAAGAAAACAAACACAGACACGATAGTTAAAGAAGAAGACACACACAGACACATTAGTTGACATAAACACAGACCATCTAGTTAAAGTAGAAAGCGAACAACACAGACCATCTAGTTAAATTAGAAAGCAAACAACACCGACCAGTTAGTTAAAGTAGAAAACAAACAACACAAACCAGCTAGTTAAAGTAGAAAACAAACAACACAGACCAGCTAGTTAAAGTAGAAAACAAACAACACAGACCAGCTAGTTAAAGTAGAAAACAAACAACACAGACCAGCTAGTTAAAGTAGAAAACAAACAACACAGACCAGCTAGTTAAAGTAGAAAACAAACAACACAGACCAGCTAGTTAAAGTAGAAAACAAACAACACAGACCAGCTAGTTAAAGTAGAAAACAACAACACAGACCAGCTAGTTAAAGTAGAAAACAAACAACACAGACCAGCTAGTTAAAGTAGAAAACAAACAACACAGACCAGCTAGTTAAAGTAGAAAACAAACAACACAGACCAGCTAGTTAAAGTAGAAAACAAACAACACAGACCAGCTAGTTAAAGTAGAAAACAAACAACACAGACCAGCTAATTAAAGTAGAAAACAAACAACACAGACCAGATAGTTAATAATAGTACATTTCTGATTTCTGTAAGTAGTTAATGACAAGGACGTTTGCCAGAAAAAAAAAATCATCTGGTGTTCATGATGGAGTACTTGAAAACTGGCGACAGTTGCCGTCTTATTTGTTCACACAGTGGAACAGACATAAGTACCAGGCGTTCTTGTAAGCTGGAAGTAACTTTTCAATAGTTGCCCTCGCTACAACCCGAGTAGTTCTTCTCGTGTCCTGTGTTCTACCGTAGTTTACATACTGCTGGGTGTGTATCATCGGGATTTGAACTCAGTCTTTAAAAAATCGTCTTACAGGATTCATACATATTACAAATGAGGGTTCATAAATATGATTACTGAGGTTTCATGTATATGATAGCTGAGGATTTTCGGTCTCTGTGTGCATTTCTCCATCGTCAAATGCTCTGAAAGTCATTATCTTTAAAACAATAGATACCATCTTGATACCATCATACTGCAACATCATCCATCAAGCAACACCTGGACGAACAAATGCAAAGCAACTTCCTTCAAAGTACCTATCGCATACGACACAACGCATTACACGTAGCCAAGGGCAGTGGATGCAGATCCCAGTCAAATGCCAGATCTCGAGCAACACGCAACCAACACAACACTGGAGTCATCTCCCTAGAAACACTGAAGGACATCCTGATGTCAAGGGCCCAACACGTGAGGGCGGGCCCCGGGGGTAAGGAAGCCGCTCTCCAGGACCACCAACTGAGCTAGGGCCCTTTTTTTTTGTTTTACAGTTTAAAGTTTCCTTCTGTGGATAGAATCCTGGGAGCTTGTCTCGGTTACTTCTGTGGAGGAATGATGCACCTTCCTTCCTTTTTCTCTGTCTCACGTTTGAGTCCCTTCAGCTCATGATTCAAGATAAATCTCCACTAGGAAGAGCTGGTAGGTCTCCTAAAATGTTGGCCCTAGATCCGCCGGTTTTATCCTTGGTCTTTATATCTGTAATCTGGTGCTAGGACCTGCGTGGTCTTGGAGTTCGCCTCGTTCGTTGTAGTTTGTGGGTTCGAATCCACTCAGAAGTGGCGGGGATTTTTTTTTCATGAATCCTCCGGCATTAAATTCCCTTGGTCTATATTAGTTGGTCTAAATATCTATGTAGATTGTCACGCACGTTAAAATTCCTTTAGTCTGTATTAGGTGGACTAAATATCTATGTAGATTGTAATGCACGTTAAAAATCCCTTGATCTATATTAGTTGGACTAAATATCTATGTAGATTGTCACGCACGTTAAAATTCCTTTAGTCTGTATTAGTTGGACTAAATATCTATGTAGATTGTCACGCACGTTAAAATTCCTTTAGTCTGTATTAGTTGGACTAAATATCTATGTAGATTGTCACGCACGTTAAAATTCCTTTAGACTGTATTAGTTGGACTAAATATCTATGTAGATTGTCACGCACGTTAAAAATCCTTTAGTCTGTATTAGTTGGACTAAATATCTATGTAGATTGTCACGCACGTTAAAAATCCTTTAGTCTGTATTAGTTGGACTAAATAAAGAATAGGACCACTGTACCCTACCACGCATGATCGTAAAAGGCGACTAAGGAGGGTTCGGCATAGGGCCAGCAACCCTATCTGGTAAAAAACTATCAGACTGCTACAGAAACAGAAGCAAGGGAAAAAGCAAATGCAGGTGGAAGGAGAAATGCGTATCAGGAAACTGAGCCCATGAAGGTTGTGGATGAAAGCCAGCCACTGGAAGTCCCCAGCCCGACTGCAGACCTCCTGGAACCTAAACAAAAGATGCAAATAGGCAGCTGGAATGTAAGAACACTAAACCAGACTGGAAAACTAGCACAAACCATCAAGGAAATGCACAGATACAAACTAGACATACTAGGAATACAAGAAGCAAGATGGACAGGACAAGGCAGAAGGAAATTAACAACACAGCACACAGAAGATACAATAATATGGTCAGGTAAAGAAGATCTTCATGAAGGAGGAGTAGCATTGATTATAACAAAAGAAGCATCAAGAGCATTGCTGAAATGGACCCCAATAAATGAGAGATTATTATATGCACGGTTCAACTCAAGATTCACGAAGCTGTCTATTATAGTTTGTTATGCACCAACAGAAGCAGCTGAAGAGGAATTAAAAGAAGATTTTTACAACAGCCTCCAAGCCACAGTAGAAACAATACCCAAGCATGATATGCTACTCATCTTGGGCGACTTCAATGCAAAAGTAGGTGAGGGAAATGAAGATAGAAGAAGAATCATGGGAAGAGAAGGAATCGGAGAAATAAATGAAAATGGAGAAAGACTGTGCAGTTTCTGTGAAGAAAACATGATGACCATCGGAGGGACAATTTTCCAACACAAAAACATCCATAAGGTGACTTGGAGGTCACCAGATAAAACCACAGAAAACCAAATCGATCACATACTAATAAACAACAAGTGGAAACGGTCACTACAAGATGTGCGAGCAAGGAAAGGAGCAGATATAGGAAGTGATCACAACCTTCTGGTAGCAAAAATAAAACTAAAATTAAGGAAAGCCAGAATCGGAGAACACAGAAAGATACATTTTGATACAAGAAAACTGATAGACCAGCAAACAAGAAATGAATTCTCAATAATACTTAAGAACCGTTTCAGTGTCCTACAAGACGAAGTAGAAATGTCCATATTAGAGTTCAATAAAACACTACAGGAAACAGCAAAAGAGGTGCTGGGATATCGGAAAAGGAGAAAAGAGGAATGGATAAGTGAGACCACATGGGAAAAGATAGAACAAAGAAAAGAAATCAAGAAAAAATTACTGAACACCAAATCACAACGGCTTAAAGAACGAGTTTTAAGTAATTATGCACAAAAAGACAAAGAAGTGAAGGAATCATGCCGTCAAGATAAACGTCAGTATTATGACAACTTAGCAGAGACAGCAGAGAAAGCAGCATATACAAATGACATGAAAACCATATATAAAATCACAAAGCAGATGACAGGTAACTTCAATACAAGATGTGAAAGTGCAGTAAGAACACAAAATGGACAACTGGTCAGTGGAGAAAGAGAAAAAATTGAAAGATGGAGGGAACACTTTAACACCCTACTAAACAGAACACAAGCAGCACAAGCAATAGATATACCTGAAGCAAAAGCGGAACTAAACATCAATACAGGACCAATAACAATAAATGAAGTAAAAGAGGCGATAAAGATGCTAAAATCAGACAGGGCACCAGGTGAAGATGAAGTGACTGCTGAGATGTTGAAAGCAGAAGAAACAGAAACACCAAAACAACTTTGCCGGATATTACAACAAATTTGGGATCTAGAAAAAGCCCCAGAGGAGTGGAAAACTGGTCTTATAGTAAAACTACCAAAGAAGGGTGACCTCAGAGATTGAGGGAACTGGAGAGGCATTACCCTACTGCCACTCACTAGTAAAGTATTTTGCAGAATAATCATCAACAGAATTGTACCAACACTTGAGGAAAAACTTCGGAAAGAGCAGACAGGATTTAGGAAAGGAAGATCATGCATAGACCACATATTTGTACTTAGACAAATATTAGAACAGGCAAATGAGTGGCATAGCACAACATATGCATTATTCATAGATTTTGAGAAAGCCTTTGACAGTGTCAACAGAGATGCACTGTGGAAAATCCTAAGATGGCATGGCCTCCCCCATAAAATAGTTAATGTAATCAAAGCCCTATACGAGGGTTTTCAGTGCAAAGTTATCTGTGGAGAACATACCTCCAGCAGCTTTAGGGTACAAACAGGAGTGAAACAGGGATGTGTACTATCACCAACATTATTTATCTTGGCAGTAGACTGGTTAATGAAGGAGGCAACATCAGACAAACGCAGAGGATTACAATGGACCCTTAACACAGTGCTGGAGGACCTTGACTTTGCGGACGACATTTGTCTATTATCAAGCAGTCACAAAGATATGCAAGATAAAATAAACAAGTTAACCCAGAATGCAAACAACATAGGACTAAAGATCAACGTAGGAAAGACAAAGTTAATGAAGCAAAATGTGAACAACAGAAATGTACTCAGAGTAGATAACAAGTTAGTGGAGGAAGTCAACGAATTTGTATACCTTGGCAGCAGAGTAGTAGAAAATGGAGACAGCACAGAGGACATCAACAGCAGACTTACTAGAGCAAACCAGGCTTTTGCAATGCTACAGAATATATGGAAATCAAATAAACTAAGCATAAATATGAAAATCAGGATATTTAAGAGTAATGTTCTAAGTGTACTACTCTATGGAAGTGAATGCTGGAAAATCACCAAAACCATAGAAAACAAGTTGAATTCTTTCCAGACTAAATGTTTACGAAGAATTAAAAAAATATTTTGGCCAAACACCATAAGAAATAACATCTTATTGGCAGAAATGCAGATGAAACCACTGACAACAATTATTGAGGAAAGACGCTGGCGATGGTTGGGACATGTGCTCCGAATGACTGACAACTCACTATCAAAAATAGCACTAAGATGGACACCACAGGGGAGCAGAAGTAAGGGTAGATCAAAAGAGACATGGAGAAGAACAACAGAAAGGATGTTGAGCAATAGAGGGCTCACCTGGGCAAGAGCAGAAAAAAAGGCGAAAGACAGGCATTTGTGGAAAACCCTTGCGGAAGCCCCATGTGCCCTGGGCACTTAAGGTTCAGAGAGAGAGAGAGAGTTGGACTAAATATCTATGTAGATTGTCACGCACGTTAAAAATCCTTTAGTCTATATTAGTTGGACTAAATATCTATGTAGATTGTCACGCACGTTAAAAATCCTTTAGTCTATATTAGTCTTGACTAAATATCTGTGTAGATTGTAACGCACGTTAAAATCCCGTGGTCTATATTAGTTGGACTAAATATCTATGTAGATTGTCATGCACGTTAAAATTCCCTTGTTCTATATTAGTCTTGACTAAATATCTATGTAGATTTTCACCCACGTTAAAATCCCTTGGTTTATATTAGTCTTGACTAAATATCTGTGTAGATTTTCACGCACGTTAAAAATCCCTTGGCAGTTGGAAATCGGAAAATATGTGGGTCAGACGGCCCCTACCTGGGCAGAGTTTAAGGACCTCTAGGACAGAGATGGTCGTTCAGGCGCGGAGTGTTGGTTCTGTCTGTGAACACGTTTCGGTATAGCAACTGGTCGATGATATGAGAGAATGTCTTGAAGGGAGGGCGAAGCCATTATGCTAACAACAAATAAGGAACAATCTTATGGCGGGGAACACTGCTTTGATATCGTAATATAGTGTCACAGAATGCAGTTATCAAACTCTTACAAACACCTACATCTGCTTAGATCGGCAAATTTAATTATAGAACTCAAAAAGATATCCCCTGTGTTTTGCTCTTGGGCGCAAACAAATGTCAGTAGACACCAGACACTCAAACTTCTGTAAACACCAGACACTCTAGCAGACTTCAGTAGACACCAGACACTCTAGCAGACTTCAGTAGACACCAGACACTCTAGCAGACTTCAGTAGACACCAGACACTCTAGCAGACTTCAGTAGACACCAGACACTCTAGTAGAATTCTGTAGACACCAGACACTCTAGCAGACTTCAGTAGACAACAGACACTCTAGCAGACTTGTGTATGAAGCTGTTCAGTTTTTGTTTAGTCTCTGGCATTCAGAAGCTCTTCGCAAACAAGATTTCTGTAGACAAATTATTATTATTATTATTATTATTATTATTATTATTATTATCTTATTATCGCTTCTCATAGAGTTACGAGTAAAACGATTAATCCCTCAGATGCTCAGTCAGCCCCACACAGAACTTTTACTACTTGTATTTCATCATGCCAGAGAGAGAAAGAGAGAGAGAGAGAGAGAGAGCTTCATCATGCCAGAGAGAGAGAAAGAGAGCTTCATCAAGCCAGAGAGAGAGAGCTTTATCATGCCAGAGAGAGAGAGAGAGAGCTTTATCATGCCAGAGAGAGAGAGAGAGAGCTTCATCATGTCAGAGAGAGAGAGAGAGAGAGCTTCATCATGTCAGAGAGAGAGAGAGAGAGCTTCATCATGTCAGAGAGAGAGAGAGAGAGAGCTTCATCATGCCAGAGAGAGAGAGCTTTATCATGCCAGAGAGAGAGAGCTTCATCAAGCCAGAGAGAGAGAGAGCTTTATCATGCCAGAGAGAGATAGAGAGAGCTTCATCATGCCAGAGAGAGAGAGAGCTTCATCAAGCCAGAGAGAGAGAGTTTCATCATGTCAGAGAGAGAGAGAGAGCTTCATCATGCCAGAGAGAGAGAAAGAGAGCTTCATCATGTCAGAGAGAGAGAGAGAGCTTCATCATGCCGGAGAGAGAGAAAGCTTCATCATGCCAGAGAGAGAGCTTCATCATGCCAGAGAGAGAGAGAGAGACCTTCATCATGCCACAGAGAGAGAGAGAGCTCCATCACTGAATAGTTTTTCTTCGACGTTTAAAGGTGCAGGTCGACCTGCCATGCTGTGATGCATGCAGGCGACATGGCGTTACTGTGGCTGTTGGCTTTCATTGGTCAGCTCTCTACAAGATGATTGGTCAGCTTCTCTGCTGGCCCGACTTTACTTTCCCTACTACATAAAGAGCCAGTTACCCATGTCAATGTCTGAGAGATTATAGCACCTCCAGCTGACACTAAAGCTGTCTTTCCTGACCGGGTAAAAGGGAGGCGACTGCAGTAAAACTGGTTAATATAAATAAGGTAGAGGTGTATGGTGCAGTTTTACAAAGTGAGGTAGGAAGTGAGCAAGGTGAGAAAAAAACGAGCTTACTACTTCTATCCACTATAAACCTACAGACTCTCACAGCTACCTCCTGTACTCTTCCTCCCATCCCAGATCGTGTAAGGACTCTATTCCTTTTTCCCAGCTTCTTAGGTTGCGAAGTTTGTGTAAGGAGGATTTGGATTTCCAGGATCAAGGCCACAAATTACTAGATTTCTTCCGTCAACGCGGCTATCCAGACCACGTTCTCTCGTCGTCTTGGAACCGCATTAGCCACATATCGCGGCAACAAGCCCTCACCCCTAAACCGCACTGTTGCTCGGACAGGGTGAAACTAGTACTCACGTACCACCCCCATAGCTTGGCAGTTAAAAACATACTGTTTCGCCATCTCCACCTCCTCCAGACCGACCCTGCGACACGTGAACTTTTTGGGGAACCCCCATTGGTGGCTTACAGACGTGACAAAAACCTCAGGGACCTTTTAATTCGTAGTCATCTTAAGACAGATGACACTTTTTATGGTACCAGACGTTGTGGACGCCGTAGATGCAACACTTGTCCGTTTGTTGTCGAGGCCAGCCAGATCTCTTTCCCTAAATCCACGTTATCAGTACAGGAGGGTTTCACCTGCACTTCACGAAATGTCATTTATGTTATCATGTGCAAACGTTGCGGTTTGAAGTACATAGGGGAAACTGGCTTACGGTTAGGAGATCGATTTCGCCAGCATCTCAATGATATTTCTAAGAGGGCCTGGACACCTGTGGCTAAACATTTTTGCCTTGGTAACCACAGGGGCAAACAGGACATTTCGGTTAGTGCGATCCGCTCTTGTTCCGCAGATGTACGATCTCGGAGGGTCCTAGAACAGCGCCTTATTTTCCAGACTGGCTGTCTCCACCCAGCTGGAATTAACAATGTCTTCAGCTTTCTGTAACTTCTTTATTGTTCCACTGGCCTTTTTTATACTCTACTTTCTTTCTCTATGCTACCCCTCCCTACCACCATCCTATTTCCTTCTCTGCCAACATAGTGGTCTTGTCCCATTCATCAGTTTTACATTTCCTCCCTGTAGGTGTTTAAGTTCTTCATTATCTCTCGCGTCCTCTTGTCTCTCCCCTTTCCCCCACCCCGACACCTCTAGCGGCTATCATGTTTCTATTGCCTTCCCCCAACCCCTTTCTCCTACTTGTTCTCCTCCTGTCTCCGCGTCCTCCTCTCTCCGTTTCTTCGCTATGATTGGCTATATCGGGAATCTTTTTTCTGTAGGCAACGGGTTTTTTTTTCCTCCTCCTCCTTCTTCCACACACATTTCCGCTTTACTGGGAGCAAAACGCTTCAGATAAGTTATATATGTTTGTATTTTGTTTTTGCATGTATCCTCGAATAAGGCTCACGCCGAAATATCGGATGTTGTAAGTTTTTCATTTATACATTCTCATACTTTATATTCGTTTTTTTCTCACCTTGCTCACTTCCTCCCTCACTTTGTAAAACTGCACCATACACACCTGTATCTACCTTATTTATATTTCCTGACCGGGTGGATTTTTTGTCTCATAATTTGGTTTTTTAAAAAAATTTTAACCATTTCTTCTTATTTTTTTCACAAATTTAGTTTTAAATATGCATTTGATAAAGAATTGTAATATATTACTTGTCACATTAGAAACAAATGAAGTAGTAGTAGTAGTAGTAGTAGTAGTAGTAGTAGTAATAGTAGTAGTAGTAGTAGTAGTAGTAGTAGTAGTAGTAGTAGTAAAAGAAGAAGAAGAAGAAGAAGTTAATCTGAATCCCATCAACCGAGTAAAGAATATATTCAATTTCTATTATTTAGCTTTTCTTAATAATTTCTGTTGTTTAGCTTCTAACATTTTCCGTTGTTTAGCTTCTTCAAACAATTTCCGCTGCTTAGCTTCTCCTAACATTTTCCGTTGTTTAGCTTCTCCGAAAATTTTCCACTGTGTAGCTTCTCCAAACAATTTCTGTTGTTTAGCTTCTCTGAACATTTTTTGTTTCTCAACTTCTCCTACCTGTGCTCTGAGATCTCCAGTCAGTGATATCTATATCATCACGTTTCTGTGATGAGGTAAGTAGAGCTGGTTATACTTAGGCAATTCTCTAATTACATTTTCTGTACCTAGATCATCCAGGGAGTAGAACTGCAGAAAATCAAATGATTAATTATCCAATGATTGTTTTGTACAGTCAAACAAGCACGCGTGGATGGCAAGGTGGAGATTCAAACAATTCCAATAAAGAGGAAATAGAAAAGTAATCAATTTCTCTGCCTGTTTTTGTCCTGTGTGCAGACAGCCTGAATAAATATACCTAGCAACTGTTTAGAGTCATTTGTTTGAACTTGTATACAAGAGACTTTACAGAACCTTCAAGGCGAAAAGACCTGGATTACAGGAGGCTATGTTTGTGCAACGCAGACGTCATGCGAGGTCTGGATGTCAGATTTTTTTTTTGGGGGGGGGGGGGGGAAGGGGCTTTGAAATGCGAGTGACAGTGTAAAATAAGTTCATGGGGATCGCCTGTCTGGTGCGTGTCTCGTCTGTCTTCGCTGCTTGCCTGTTGGTCATCAGTTTACTGGGGTCTCTACGCTACAGGAAGAACTTTTAACTTGAAATAATGTCTAATAATTTGATCATCTGTGACATTTATGTCTAACCTTGACAGCGAACGGAGTCGACAAAATGCTGAGATTTAAACGAAAAAGAAAAGAACAACTTTGTAGTTAGTAAATCTTGCGAAGCTTGTACCTAAAGCACCTATATGTGTGTGTGTATATGTGTGTCGGGGTGGGGAGGGGGAAGAGTGGGTGGGTGTTTGTATATTACACAATATCCATTCTTCAATACGTATCTCTTGTTGACAATCAATATGTTTTTCTGGCTATGTCTCTACAGTTCCAACTTTATCTTGCTCTCTCTATGTCTCTCTAGCCTCTTCTGTGCCTCTCTATGTCTCTTTAGCTCTCTATATGTCTCTCTAGTTCCCTCTATGTCTCTCTAACTCCTCTATGTCTCTCTAGCCTCCTCTATGTCTCTCTAGCCTCCTCTATGCCTCTCTAAGTCTCTCTAGCTCTCTATATGTCTCTCTAGCTCCCTCTTTGTCTCTCTAGTCCGATCTATGTCTAAGGCTCCCTCCATGTCTCTCTAGTCCCATTTTTGTCTAAGGCTCCCTCTATGCCTCTCTAGCCCCTCTATGCCTCTCTAGCCCCTCTATGCCTCTCTAGCTCCCATCATGTCTCTCTAGCTCCCTCTGTGTCTCCCTAGCTCCTATCTATGTCTCTCTAGCTCCCATCTATGTCTCGCTAGCTCCCATCTATGTCTCGCTAGCTTCCTCTTTGTCTCTTTAGCTCCATTTCTCTCTAATTCCCTCTTTACCTAGCTCCCCTTAAGTCTTTCTAGCTACCTCTGGAAAGCAATTAACATTCTAGCAAACAAGATAAAACAGTCTGACTTAAGAGTTATAACCACGTGTCAACTAATGAAAAGTTCAGCAACCACTTCAGAGAATTCGATATCTTAAAACCACTACCAACCCCTACCTGTGACTTACATGAGTTAAATAAATTTATACGTAGTAAATGTTCAAACATAAAGCAGCCCAGCATTCCTTTCATGTTATTTGGTGAAGTTTACAATTATCTTTCATCTTTAAAGAACAACAACACAGCAGAACTTGATTAAATTAGCAACAATATATTAACCCTACTCAGCTCCAGTAATTACAGATACACTAACATATATTTACAATCAGTTCATTGCACATTGTCACTTTCCTCAGGCTTTTAAAATTGCAAAAATATATCCCCTTTTTAAATCTAGTTCGGAGAAAAATACCTCAAGCTATAGGCCACTTTCCATTCTATCGACTTTATCAAAACCTATAGAAAAACACATACAAAAAGCAATCTTACAACACATGCAAGAAAATGATTTGATTGTTGCCTGTCAGTCAGGTTTTAGGCCAAAACATTCCTGTCACACAGCTCTAACAAAAATGACAGAATGTTGGTTATCTAATATAAATGATGATAAATTATGTGGTGCTGTCTTTGTTGACTTTAAAAAAGCATTTGACATGATTGATCTGTAATCCTAGTTAGAAAGCTTGAGACTTGTAGATTACACCCTAACTTAACAAAATTTATTACATCTTTTATTTCCAACAGACAGCAGGTAGTTTGCCTCAGAAACTCTGTCAAGTCCATATGTGGTTGATAGTGGTGTTCCACAAGGGTCTGTTCTTGGTCCTCTCCTTTTCACCATCTACATCAATATCTTCCACTTCATCTCAAAAAATAATATTGTGATCCTTTTACTGATGACTGCACAGTTTAAACTAGTGACACTGACTGTATTAGTCTTCGTTCATCTCTATAATTTGAAGTAAACAGTCTAATTAACTGGGCCAACAAGAACAGATTGCTCATAACCACCAGGAAAACAAAGTCCATGCTCATAATAACAAGACAGAAATCAACAAATTCACCAACAACAACACCACAGCTCCATGCTAGAACTTCACAGATAGAGAATGCTAGTGAACATAAAACTCTAGGTCTCATGATCGACCACCACCTCAGCTGGAATCATCATGTAGACAATCTAACCAAACTCATTGCACAAACAGTTTACCAATTTACTAAAATGAAAACTTTTCTTGATACAGACGCCAGAAAAATATACTACATATCACAGATACAAACACACTTGGACTAGTGCTCCACCGTCTGGGATGGTTGCTCCATGTCAAACATTAAAAGACTTTACTCACTTCAAAAACGAGCAGTAAAGATTATAGGTGACCAACATGCAGCAGGTGTTACAAATAAGAACAAACATCTTGATATTCTACCCCTCAAGAAGAATTTATTTTCAGCAAGGCCAAGTTAATGCGTGCAATTCAAAGGCACAATGCTCCACCCTATCTGTGGTCGTTGTTCAAGTCCAACTCAAAACACAGTCAACGCTTAAGCAATTGTATTCTCCCAAAACCAAGGCTTGACATGTTTTTAAAAAAGTTTCTCTTATTCAGCTGCCCACCTTTGGAATGCTCTTGCCAATTCAACTTATAAATAATTTTTGTTCTTATAACTTCAAACTTTGTCAATATCTATTTGATATGGACTATATGCCTCCCTAAAATGTATTTGTGCTTCTGTGTACTTGTATACATGTATGAATATGTGTAAATATGTATTTGTATATGTGTGAATGTTTATATACGTGTGTATGTATATGCATGTATAGTGTATGTATGTGTATTGTATACCTATATGTATTTCAAATATACTAAGGTCATACCGAAAGTCATGAGCAAAATGTTTTTGAAAGTCAGAATTTATAGATAGAGAAAATATAAATGAATCACCTTAAACTGCATCCTTTTCTTCACTTTTCAACATAATCTCCATTTCTCTGCACACATTTTCCCCATCGCTCTGCAAGTCTGAAAATACCCTCCCGGTAGAATCCTGTTCCAGTTGACCGACGGCACAGACGCACTGCTTTCTAGACGTTCTCTCCTGTGAGACCCAGCGGGCACAAACTTTTCTATAGCCTAGGGTTTCAATCATTTCTTGTACTGCATTGTGTCCTATTCCAAGATTTGCAGCGATTTCAGAAACTGTGACCTATCCGTCTTCTTTAATGATATCGTCAACCTTTCCACGCTGCGTTCAGTGGAGGCAGTTCGGGGGCGACCGCTGCGAGGCATATCTTTGATGTTCATGTTTCCATCTTTGAAGTGCTTCACCCATCTCCTAACACTGCTACCACTCATACACACATCTCCATAAGCAAGTTGAAGTCTTTGGTGAATTTCAGCAGCGGGGATTTCCTCTTTAATGAGGAACTCAATAACAGTATCTTGACGAACCGAAACTTTAGCACCCGCAATTATGTTTATGCTCCGCGTGGTCACGTGACACATGATGGTGACGTCATATGAGGTCTGCACGAAGTGAAAATGGTGCACTTTAAGGTGATACATTTATATTTTCTCTATCTATACATTTTGATTTTTTTTTCTCACGACATTCGGTATGACCCTCACACACACACACACACACACACACAGGTTTTTTACATATCCACACATACATACACACATATATATATATATGTGTGTATGTATGTGTGGATATGTAAAAATATACACATATCTGTATATTTTTATATTTGTGTATGTACTTGTATTGTGCGTGAATATATGTATCTGCATATACTAGGTATATGAAAAGTATTGTATGTGTTGGTGTGTGTGTGCAGGTGTGTGTTTTGGTGTGTGTGTGCAAGTATGTGTGTGTGTGTGTGTGAAAGTCTAAATTATTTTAAAGTGTGGCTTGATTGTTGTATTTTTTGTACACCCCTTTCTATACACACGCTGCCTTATAATGAATGTAAGAAAGTAATTCAGTTTATTTCACATACTTGTAGTTTCGTGTCAGAATGTGAACTGTCATCACAAAAGACAAGTTTGTTATTTATTTATGTAATCATTTAATTGTGTCTTCATGATTATTATGCTCATTAACAAATGCTGACTGACTGTGACTGCGTGAAACATGTATGATGAAGGGCAGAATGTTAGGCGGGCCTGCGTGCCCAAATTTTAACCCTTAGAAAATAAAGTATGTACGTTCGTTCTTTCGTTCGTTCTGTCTCTCTAGTTCCCTCTTTATCAAGTTCCTTCTATGCCTCTGTAGCTACTTCTGTGTCTCTCTAGTAATGTCTCCCTAGTTACGTTTCTCTAGCTACCTCCATGCCTCTCAACCTAATATCTCTCTAGCTACCTCTATGTCTCTCTAGCTAATGTCACTTTAGCTACCTCTATATCTCTCCAGCTAATGTCTGTCTAGCTACCTCTATGTCTCTCTAACTAATTTCTCTCTAGTTACCTCTATGTCTCTCCAGCTAATGTATCTCTAGCTACCTTTATGTCTTTAGCTACCTCTATGTCTCTCTAGCTACCTCTATGTCTCTCTTGCAACCTCTGTGTCTCTCTAGATACTTCTGCGTCTCTCTAGCTACCTCTATGACTCTTTAGCTAACTTAATGTCTCTCTAGCTAATTTTATATCCGTATAGATACTTTTATGTCTCTCTAGCTACCTTTATGTCTGTGTAGCTAATGTCTCTCCAGCTACCTCTTTTGTCTCTTTAGCTACCTCTACGTCTCTCTAGCTTCTTCCATGTCTCTCTAGCTACCTCTATGTCCCACTAACTAACTTAATGTTTCTCTAGCTACTTTCATATCCATCTAGCTACTTTCATGTCCATCTAGCTACTTGCATGTCCATCTAGCTACCTCTACGTCTCTCTAGCTACTTCCATGTCTCTCTAGCTACCTCTGTGTCCCACTAACTTAATGTTTCTCTAGCTACTTTCATGTCCATCTAGCTACCTGCATGTCCATCTAGCTACTTTTATGCCTCGCTAGCTAATGTCTAACTACCTCTATGCGTCTCTAGCCACCTCTGTGTTTCTATAGCTATCTCTATGTCTCTCTAGCTACTTCTATGTCTCTCTAGCTACCTTTATGTCTCTCTATCTACATTTATCTCTCTAGCTACTTCTATGTCTCTCTAGCTACTTTATTTATCTCTAGCTAACTTTATGTATCTCTAGCTACCTTTATGTATCTCTAGCTACCTTTATGTCTCTCTAGCTACCTTTATGTCTCTCTAGCTACGTCTACGCCCCTCTAGCTACCTTTATGTCTCTCTGTCTACGTCTATGTCTCTCTAGCTAACTCCATGTCTCTCTAGCTACCTTTTGTCTCTTTAGCTACCTCTATGTGTCTCTAGCTACCTCCATGTCTCTCTAGTTATCTCTATGTCTCTCTAGCTACTTCTAGCTACATCTGTCTATCTAGCTACCTCTATGTCTCTCTCGTTACCTCTATATCCCTCTAGTTACCTCTGTGTAACTTGTTAGATATTGTTAGAAATTATTTTAATGTTTGTTAAAAAACATATGTTAGAAGATCTGTATTTACAATGTATTTTTGTTTTTGTATATGTCTGTGTGTATGTGTGCGTGAGAGCTATTTTATTAGATTAATTACTTCTTCTCTTTTGCTTTGAATGTAATAGTTAAATCTTACAATCTTTTGGTATGTTTTTTTTTTTTATTAAATCGAGTGTGTGGGAAGAATGAAAGATGGAGGGACGAAGGGCAGAATGTAAGACGGGACTGCGTGAAAAAAAATTCTTTACCCTTTAAAAATAAAGAAGGATTCTTATGTCTCTCCAACTAATGTCTCTCCAGCTACCTCTATGTTCCTTTAGCTACTTCTATGCCCTTATAGATATCTATATGCCCCTCTAGCTACCTTTATATCCCTCTAGCTACCTCTATGTCTCTCTAGTTCTCTCTCTGTCTCTCTAGCTACCTCTAATTCTCTCTAGCTACCTCTATATCCCTCTAGCTACCTCCATGTCCCTCCAGCTCCCTCTGTTTCTCTCTAGCTACCTCTAATTTTCTCTAGCTACCTCTATATATCTTTAGCTATCCATTTCTATCTCTCTAGCTATCTCTGTGTCTCTCTAGCGACCTCTGTCTCTTTAGCTCTCTCTATGTCTTTCTAGCTTCCTCTGTGTCTCTCTACCTACCTATGTCTCTCTAGCTTCCTCTATGTATCTCTAGTCCCATCTATGTCTCTCTAGCTCGTTTCTCTAGCTCCTTCTGTGTCTATCTAGCTACCTCTATTTCTCTCTAGCTACCTCTATGTTGGTCTAGCTAATTCTATGTCTCTCTAGCTACCTCTATGTCTCTCTAGCTACCTCTATGTTGGTCTAGATATCTTTATGTCTCTCTAGCTATCTCTGTCTCTCTAGCTACTCTATGTCTCTATAGCTACCTTTATGTCGATCTTGCTAATTCTATGTCTCTCTAGCTACCTCTATGTCTCTCTAGCTCCTTCTATGTCTCTCTAGCTCCTTCTGTGTCTCTCTAGCTCCCTTCTGTGAATCTCTAGCTACCTCTGTGTCTCTCTAGCTCCCTCTGTGTCTCTCTAGCTCCCTCTGTGTCTCTCTAGCTCCCTCTGTGTCTCTCTAGCTCCCTCTGTGTCTCTCTAGCTATCTCTATGTCTCTTTAGCTACATCTCTGTCTGTCTAGCTACCTCTATGTCTTTCTAACTGCATCTATGTCCCTCTAGATCCATTTGTGTCTCTCTAACCCACTCTGTGTCTCTCTAGGTACCTCTGTGTCTCTCTAGGTACCTCTGAGTCTCTCCAGCTACCTCTATGTCTCTCTAGATACCTCTATGTCTCTTTAGCTACCTCTATCCCTCTCTAGCTTCCCCTATCTCTCTCTACCTGCCTCAGTGTCACTATTGCTGCCTATATGTCTCTCTCTAGCTCTGTCTCTCTAGCTTTCTCTATGTCTCTGTAGCTACGTCTATATCTCTGTAGCTACCTCTATGTCACTCTGGCTACCTCTATGTCCCTCTAGCTACCTCTATGTCCCTCTAGCTACCTCCATGTCCCTCCAGCTCCCTCTGTTTCTCTCTAGCTACCTCTAATTCTCTCTAGCTACATCTATATATCTTTAGCTATCCATCTCTGTCTCTCTAGCTATTTCCTTGTCTCTCTAGCGACATCTATGTCTCTTTAGCTCCCTCTATGTCTTTCTAGCTTCCTCTGTGTCTCTCTACCTACCTATGTCTCTCTAGCTACCTCTATGTCTCTCTAGTCCCATCTATGTCTCTCTAGCTCGTTTCTCTAGCTCCTTCTGTGTCTATCTAGCTACATCTATTTCTCTTTAGCTACCTCTATGTTGGTCTAGCTAATTCTATGTCTCTATCTACCTCTATGTCTCTCTAGCTACCTCTATGTCTCTATAGCTACCTCTATGTCTCTCTAGCTACATTTATGTCTCTCTAGCTACCTCTATGTCTCTATAGCTACCTTTATGTCTCTCTAACTACCTTTATGTCTCTAGCTACCTTTATGTCTCTCTAGCTACCTCTATGTCTCTCTAGCTACCTTTATGTCTCTCCAGCTACATCTACGTCTCTCTAGCTACCTCTATGTCTCTATAGCTACCTCTATGTCTCTCTAGCTCCTTCTGTGTCTCTCTAGCTCCTTCTGTGTCTCTCTAGCTCCCTTCTGTGAATCTCTAGCTACCTCTGTGTCTCTCTAGCTCCCTCTGTGTCTCTCTAGCTCCCTCTGTGTCTCTCTAGCTATCTCTATGTCTCTTTAGCTACATCTCTGTCTGTCTAGCTACCTCTATGTCTTTCTAACTGCATCTATGTCCCTCTAGATCCATTTGTGTCTCTCTAACCCACTCTGTGTCTCTCTAGGTACCTCTGAGTCTCTCCAGCCACCTCTACGTCTCTCTATATACCTATATGTCTCTTTAGCTACCTCTATCCCTCTCTAGCTTCCCCTATCTCTCTCTACCTGCCTCAGTGTCACTATTGCTGCCTATATGTCTCTCTCTAGCTCTGTCTCTGTAGCTTCCTCTATGTCTCTGTAGCTACCTCTATATCTCTGTAGCTACCTCTATGTTCCTATAGCTACCTCTATGTCCCTCTAGCTACCTCTATGTCCCTCTAGCTACCTCTATGTCACTCTGGCTACCTCTATGTCCCTCCAGCTCCCTCTGTGTTTCTCTAGCTACCTCTGTTTCCCTCCAGCTACCTCTATATCTCTCTAGGTGCCTCTATCTCTGTCTCTCTAGCTATCTCTGTGTCTCTGTAGTTACCTCTATGTCTTTCTAGCTACCTCTATCTCTGTCTCCCTAGTTATCTCTATATCTCTTTAGCTACCTCTAGTTCCCTCCATATTTATCTAGCTCCATCAGTGTCTCTCTAGCTCCATCTGTGTCTCTTTAGCTACCTCTGTGTCTCTCTAGCTCCCTCTGTCTCTCTAGCTCCCTCTGTCTCTCTCTAGCTCCCTCTGTGTCTCTTTAGTTACCTCTGTGTCTCTCTAGCTCCCTCTGTGTCTCTCTAGCTACCTCTATGCCTCTCTAGCTCCCTCTGTCTCTCTAGCTACCTCTATTTCTCTCTTTCTACCTATATGTCTGTCTGTCTAATTCTATGTCTATCTAGATCCATCTGTGTCTCTCTAGCTACCTCTGTATCTCTCTAGCTACCTCTATGTCTCTCTAACTCCCTCTGTGTCTCTCTAGCTACCTCTGTGTATCTCTAGCTCCCTCTATGTCTCTCTAGCTCCCTCTAGCTACATCTTTGCCTCTCTATACGTCTATATAGCTGTGCTTTTATCCATTAATTCATGTATTCACCTAAGTCTTCTCTCTAGCTCCCTCTATGTCTCTCTAGCTCCCTCTAGCTACCTCTGTGCCTCTCTCTATATAGCTATGCTTTTATCCATTAATTCATGTATTCACCTAAGTCTTCTTTTTAGCTCCCTCTATGTCTCTCTGGCTCCCATTAGCTACCTCTGTGCCTCTCTATACGTCTATATAGCTGTGCTTTTATCCATTAATTCATGTATTCACCTAAGTCTTTCCTCTGACTGTACATCCGCCTCTTAGCCAGTCTTGTTCTTTCAATCATTCTGAATCCGTCTATCATGTCTGTCATAACTGTCTGTCATAACTGTCTGTCATAACTGTCTCTGTCTGGTCTGTTCTTCTAGATCCAGATAATACTTCAA
Organism: Achatina immaculata; assembly: GCA_009760885.1. Lineage (NCBI taxonomy): Eukaryota > Metazoa > Mollusca > Gastropoda > Stylommatophora > Achatinidae > Lissachatina > Lissachatina immaculata. The sequence continues at coordinate 6,011,607 of CM019698.1, forward strand.
GCAGATTTACATGAAATATTTGTTTTGTTTTCACCTAAGTTATGTAACTATATACTTCGTTATTAAAAACATTATTTTAATACAACTCTGATCTCTTGAACTCTTGGATTGAACTTTTATTGATGAAACAGCACAGAATGTGTATCTTTCTCCATGTTTTGCTCTGTTTCCCTGATGAAAGATCTTGTCAAGATCTTCTTGGAATGTTTTCATGAAATCTTGTTTTTTCAGATGATCTAGAATATTACTTACCTTGTGAATAATCACTTTTTTGTGATATCTACTGCTCGTGCTGTAGATGGTTGGTGAAGTTTGAAAAAAATAGTGCGAAGTAAAAAGTGAGGTAGTAAATGAAGCGTGCATTACATCCTTATTACATTTTTTTGTGTTGTACATTACTTTTTCTTTGACAGGTAGATTTAGTAAAAATGCCGTTATAAAACGCTACCGTTTTTTTTTTCGTTTCACCTCTCTTCCTTCTCATATTTCAACTTTTTGTAAAACTGATCACATGACTTTTGACTACCTGAAACTTTATATGTGGATTATTCTCTGAATTCTTTTTATGAAAGTCTTCGGAAACTCTCCTGCAGGCGCTACTTCACCAAAGTAACTTCCGCTCTTCCAGAAAATTCTGTGATCACTTGAGCTGTGGAGCTGGACGGAATCTGCAGATATTTGCTAGGCATTTAACCGAAACACAAAAAGAACAACTAATCAGGACCATGTGCACAGACAGGAAACTCACAAATAAACATCGCCGTTTGCTTAATCAGATTAGCACATCAACATTAATACTTGGAGCAGCTGTCGGATGTGTTGAGTCTGTGGGCACGTTTGATGAGTGTTTGTTCTATGATGAGTTTCTCCTGCACACCAGTGATCATAGATTTTCCTGGAAGAATCAGAACGATCTATTGAGACTAACTGAGCTACTTCGTTCTACCCTGAGTCCATAACGCAGATTTAGAAGGATGTATTATTATTGTTGTTATTATTATTATTAGTTTGCTTGTGAGCTCAAACGTTGCTCACAAATTCTCGTCTTTAGCACCAGTTTTTATTTTCATCCAAGCTCCGAGAATTCTGGGGTAGTTCCATGTTCTTCTTCTTCTTCTTTGTATGCACACTGGCGATGATGTGAGGTACCCTGATTTTTTCGATGCGCCTTTTGGCTGGGTAACTCCGACTTCAGCACCTTTCCTTGCTAGGGCAGACTGTGGTCTTGCTCGGACTGCCATGAAGACAATGGTGTAGGCTGGCCTGGCCAAAGCTTCATTTTCCAGCCTCTGGTGGCTTTACTTAAGCCCCTTCTCCATGTCACACCCAGCATTCAATGCTGGCTAGCCAGATAGCTTTGAGACAGTTCCACAGAGACAATCCGACTTTCGGATGAGGAATCTGATGAGTGCTTCAACGATATCCATTTCTCGCCACCTATAGTCTGCTGGCTCTGTTTTGTTTATATCATTCCGATAGACATTGTTGTAAAGACCCATAGGCTTGTCATATCCTGGATTCATTGCTTTCACACCAGACTTTTCTCATCCCCGCCAGAGATCTCCATGTCCCCATCCGTCCACCAACCTGACATTACATTTTACAAAAATAACAATTGCAATTAGTGTTGATTGCTACAAGTTTCTGGGCTACAGAAGTAGGCCAGAGTTTTTAAGCAAACTGATCTATGTTCCCTGTCTCACAGAGACTATGTTCCCTGTCTCACAGAGACTATGTTAAGATAAGTGTGTTCTTAACACAGTTGTTCCCAGGGGAGTTCCATGTTCAAGGAACATGCGCGTGAATATCTTGTAATCACTCCATATACTGAGCTTGTAATCACTCCATTCACTGAGCTTGTAATCACTCCATGCACTGAGCTATGTGTATGTGTACTATATACTATAGTGTGCTACGCCCTGCAGCCGTGCCAGTGTTGCCATTAGGCTAACTAGACAGAAGCTAGGAGTTTATAATGTCTCGGTATTGAGCTTTAAGAAGCGTGTTTTATTCAGATTTGTTAGCTCTTATCTATGGCATAGAACAACACGTAAATGACAAAATAGAATGTGACAAACAGATTCTCGTGTCTACGACTGGAACATAAACATACATCTCGCAACTTTCCACGTTTTTCATGCCATGGTTCTTCAGTTTGGTTTGAATTTTGCTTCCAGATGTAAGCGTTTTAGTCTGAGCTGGCAGGATTATCTGGCTATAGGTGAACATCATGAACACAGATATAAGGCGCAGACATGGAAGACAATGCGGGAAAATGAAGTCACGACACGGACTGTACATTGATGGGTACCCAGGTGAGTAACCAAAGCTCATCCCAACACTACAGGCTGTCGTAAGGGTTGATGTACTTATGTCATGTACATTAACAAAATAAATAGTAAGAGCCACTGTTAATAGTGAAGTAAATAAGTGAGGAAAATCATGTGTGTAAATATACAACAATTTCTTAGGCTTGAGGGCGCATGCGCACCTCACACAGAGAGGTAGACTGATGAGGCAGTTGGAGAGAGAGAGACAGACAGACAGACAGAGAGGTCCTGTTTGATGTACAAAGATAGAACGGTAGGTTGGAAGATGATTTTTAAGCTGGTAGAAGTTACCTGTGGTAGAAAAACTTCTCTCGCATCTGATGTACAGCCAGAACAAGAGACAAAGAGCCGGAGATCTTTCCCAAGAAGACACTCTGACAAACATGGCGGCTGACAGTGATGTTTCTGTCTATTTATTCCGCTGTCTGTTCTAGTCTCATCTAACTCTGGTGTGGCGGGTCTTGAGTAAATTATATTTACTGTCCTGTAACAAATGACCTTTGACATTTTTCGTCTGGAGTAATTCTGCCAACTGCTGAAACTAACCACTGAAGCTAACCATTGAAGCCCCATTCAAGCTAGCCATTGAAGCTAACCAGTGAAGCTAACCACTGAAGCCCCTTTGAAGCTAACCATTGAAGCTAATCATTGAAGCCCCAATGAAGCTAAACATTGAAGCTCCACTGATGCTAACCACTACAGCTAACACTGAAACTAACCACTGAAGATGGTGCAACAGCACAAACTTTAAAAATCACTATTCACAATGGTATACTTTGTTACCACTGAGGGTAACACTGAAACTAACTTCCGAAGCTAACACTGAAGCTATACTCAAGCTAAAAACTGAAACTATACTGAAGCTGACACTGAAACTAACCACTGAAGCTAACACTGAAACTAACCACTGAAGCTAACACTGAAACTATGCTTAAGTTAACACTTAAACTATACTGAAGCGAACACTTAAACTATACTGCAACTAACACTGAAACTAACCACTGAAACTATACTGAAGCTAGCACTATACTGAATGTAGCACTGAAATTAGCCACTGAAACTAACCACTGAAAATATACTGAAGCTAACACTGAATCTAACTTTTGAAGCTAACACTGAAACTAACCACTGAAGCTAACGACTAAAACTATACTGAAGCTAAACAGTAAAGCTAACCACTGAAACTATACTGAAGCTAAACACTAAAACTAACCACTGAAACTAACCACTGAAGCTAACACTGAAGCTTACCTTTGAAGCTAACACTGAAACTAACCACTGAAACTGTATTGAAGATAAACACTAAAACCCACCACCGAAACTATAATGAACCTAAACATCAAAGCTAACCACTGAAACTATACTGAAGCTAACACCAAAAATAACCAGTGAAGCTAAAACTGAAACTAACTACTGAAGCTAACACTATAACTTACATCTAAAGCTAACACTGAAACTAACCACTGAAGCTAACCACTGAAACTATACTGAAGCTAAACAGTAAAGCTATCCAGTGAAACTATACTGAAGCTAAACACCGAAGCTAACCACTGAAACTATACTGAAGCTAAACAGTAAAGCTATTCAGAGAAACTATACTGAAGCTAAACACTGAAGCTAAAGTCACTGGTCCTGCTCTCTCAGAGACGTCCAGATCTTTCTACTAAAAATCGCTTACAGTTTGGCCTGTACCAACATTTAACCCAAGTTCTCGTTATTCGTTTCCTTTCTATTTCTTCATCTAGATCAAACTGGGGCCAACGGAAGGAATTTTGGAAGTCCATCGAAATGGATTGGTTCGATAGGGGAAACAAATCTTAGCATCATCTGGGGTCTGTTTATTACTTTATTTTTTTATGAGGGGTTCATACTTATTCTCGTATAGGAAAGGAGTCCAGGGTTATTATCATGCAGGAAAGAAGGTCCACAGTTATTCTCATACAGGAAAGGAGGTCCACAGTTATCCTCATACAGGAAAGAAGGTCCACAGTTATTCTCATACAAGAAACAGGGTATTCATTGCCCACATGCAGGGAAGGAGATCCACAGTTATTCTCATACAGGAAAGGAGGTCCACAGTTATTCTCATACAGGAAAGGGGGTCCACAGTTATTCTCATATAGGAAAGGAGGTCCACAGTTATCCTCATACAGGAAAGGGGGTCCACAGTTATTCTCATACAGGAAAGGAGGTCCACAGTTGATCTCATACAGGAAAGGAGGTCCACAGTTATTCTCATACAGGAAAGGAGGTCCACAGTTATTCTCATACAAGAAACAGGGTATTCATTGCCCACATGCAGGGAAGGAGGTCCACAGTTATTCTCATACAGGAAAGGAGGTCCACAGTTATTCTCATACAGGAAAGGGGGTCCACGGCTATTCTCAGGCAAGAAATGGGATCCACGGCCACACCAAGTTAAGAAGCCCTGGTTAACATAAATCTATCCTACAGAATATTGCGACTGGAAATCACGCGTTTAAAATAAGTCGTAGTTATAATTTGATTTTTATCACATTTGGACAAAAAACTTTTCTGCAGTTTGCGGTGGTGAAGGGGAAAGAGGGGGGGGGGGCCTCTGTAATTAATTATTCCAGTCGCTGACGATTAGATGAAGAAAAAAAACACACACACAGAGTGTGGGGAAATCTATTACATCTAGCACTGGATGCTCGTTTCCGTTCTCCGATTGAGTTTCCTGCAAAAAATGTTTACCTTGCTTAGCTACACCACATCACTCGCATGCACAGGCATGGCAGAGCGGGCTGGCTGGCTGTGGTGACGTCATGTCTGAACGGAAACTGCGCCTCAACTGTTAAACTACTTTTCTGGGTAAATGTAGCGTCCGTGTTTATTTAAATGCGCTATTTTTAGCACCTTGCAAGTTTTAGAAGATTTAAAACACAAGGTACACGAATATAGACGCCCACGCAACCTCACAGAGCAGGTCATGCTCGTCTACCTTTTGTTTCTCTGTCACTGATTTGGAAGATCTGACACCAGAATATGCCCTATTTCCCACCCTACCTATTCTACAGTAAAGTGACCAGCAACACTGTTTTATAGGGACACTTCCGTATTTGAAGGATTTGTCATGGAAATAGTACTGCTTGCGTCGATGAGTCTAAATGTCCTCCCTATTTTAAAACAGGCGTCCCATATTGTCCCGTATTCTCATGTTTGCTCGTCACATGTTCGGAAGTATCCAGTTAATAGAATGTTTTAGTAAAAACGCTGACACGTTGGTGCTTAAGAAAAAGGTCAGTGTGTGGAGATGTAGTAGTATGTCTAACTGGCACATTTGTAGGTGAAGTTATAAACCTGGCCTACTGGTTAACATTTTGGGTTAATATTTAAATTTAACTTTACACTCCCTCTCTCCACTCCACGCGCCCCTTTTATCTCTTTTACAAGTCTGATTGAGTGTCCCGTATTGGAAAATATGTTCAGGCTATATACTGAGCAAAGATAATAAGAAAAACAGGCAATTATCATTCCTGGGCCAGGTGAGGAGGAGATAGAGGCTGGGAAACATCGTAACAGTGGGCACAACTGAAGGCAGGAGAGGCAGAGGACGACCCCGGGGAACAGATGCCTGACATCGTAACAGTGGGCAGAACTGAAGGCAAGAGAGGCAGAGGACGACAGAGGGGAACAGATGCCTGACATCGTAACAGTGGGCAGAACTGAAGGCGAGAGAGGCGGAGGACGACAGAGGGGAACAGATGCCTGACATCGTAACAGTGGGCAGAACTGAAGGCAGGAGAGGCAGAGGACGACCCCGGGGAACAGATGCCTGACATCATAACAGTGGGCAGAACTGAAGGCAGGAGAGGCAGAGGACGACCCCGGGGAACAGATGCCTGACATCATAACAGTGGGCAGAACTGAAGGCAGGAGAGGCAGAGGACGACCCCGGGGAACAGATGCCTGACATCATAACAGTGGGCAGAACTGAAGGCAGGAGAGGCAGAGGACGACAGAGGGGAACAGATGCCTGACATCATAACAGTGGGCAGAACTGAAGGCAGGAGAGGCAGAGGACGACCCCGGGGAACAGATGCCTGACATCATAACAGTGGGCAGAACTGAAGGCAGGAGAGGCAGAGGACGACAGAGGGGAACAGATGCCTGACATCATAACAGTGGGCAGAACTGAAGGCAGGAGAGCCAGAGGACGACAGAGGGGAACAGATGACTGACATCATAACAGTGGGCAGAACTGAAGGCAAGAGAGGCAGAGGACGACAGAGGGGAACAGATGCCTGACATCGTAACAGTGGGCAGAACTGAAGGCAGGAGAGGCAGAGGACGACAGAGGGGAACAGATGCCTGGCATTGTGGCATGGGCAGAAAGCACCAAGTTACTCAGAAATGTCAGCGACAGAGATATGTGGAGGAGTATGATCGCCAACACCGCCCAGGCATGGCACATGATGATGATGATGATGATGATATACAGAGCTCCCTATCCGATCCCCCCTAATGATTCTATTCGTTAAGCATACTAATATGTACACGTGCGTTGTTTAACAAATAAGAGACAGTCCAAGCTAATATGTGCACATGTGATATTTAATAAATAAGAGAAAGTCTAAACTAACATGTACACGTGCGATATTTAACAAATAAGAGGCAGGTTTTAAAAACTGCTGTACTTATCTTATAATTTTAGTTGCAGTTTATCTCAGTGTGCTAATAGGATTGTATGCAAATGTTATATGAAGATTTGAGAGCTGGTATCGATCTGATTGGCTGGCAGTAAAGAACGGGTGGGGCAGATGAGACAAGGATGACCCGTGTCCCGTATGTTTTTATATGTATAAGGTGGACGCCGAAAAGTAACGGCTATATGCTCAGTATAATGAATATGGGCGTGCCTATCTTTTGTCTCATTATTTACTATAACAGCTTTACTGCAGCGACTTGTGTGTGCATTCATATATATTGTTATCTCTCTCTCTCTCTCTCTCTCTCTCTCTCTGAACCTTAAGTGCCCAGGGCACATGGGGCTTCCGCAAGGGTTTTCCACAAATGCCTGTCCTTCGTCTTTTTTTCTGCTCTTGCCCAGGTGAGCCCTCTATTGCTCAACATTCTTTCTGTTGTTCTTCTCCATGTCTCTTTTGGTCTACCCTTACTTCTGTTCCCCTGTGGTGTCCATCTTAGTGCTATTTTTGGTAGTGAGTTGTCAGTCATTCGGAGCACATGTCCCAACCATCGCCAGCGTCTTTCCTTAATAATTGTTGTCAGTGGCTTCATCTGCATTTCTGCTAATAAGATGTTATTTCTTATGGTGTTTGGCCAAAATATTTTTCTAATTCTTCGTAAACATTTAGTCTGGAAAGAATTCAACTTGTTTTCTATGGTTTTGGTGATTTTCCAGCATTCACTTCCATAGAGTAGTACACTTAGAACATTACTCTTAAATATCCTGATTTTCATATTTATGCTTAGTTTTTTTTATTTCCATATAGTCTGCAGCATTGCAAAAGCCTGGTTTGCTCTAGTAAGTCTGCTGTTGATGTCCTCTGTGCTGTCTCCATTTTCTACTACTCTGTTGCCAAGGTATACAAATTCATTGACCTCCTCCACTAACTTGTTATCTACTCTGAGTACATTTCTGTTGTTCACATTTTGCTTCATTAACTTTGTCTTTCCTACGTTGATCTTTAGTCCTAATTGTTATCTATACTTATACACAAAAAGTGTTTGTGTAGGCGGACATGGGTAGTCTCTGAGACAGCTGCAGCTGAACATCTTTTTGGTGTTTGTGCAGACATTTCTTTCTGAACGTGGGATTGTTTGTGCAGACATTTCTTTATGAACGTGGGATTGTTTGTGCAGACATTTCTTTATGAACGTGGGATTGTTTGTGCAGACATTTCTTTATGAACGTGGGATTGTTTGTGCAGACATTTCTTTATGAACGTGGGATTGTTTGCAGCGGAAGCTGTGAGTACCTCGGAGTTTAAACCATCATGACTGAGGAGAACAAATAGACATTAGCTCTGACATTACTGCAGACATTACCTCATACATTAGCTCAGACATTACCTCATACATTAGCTCAGACATTACCTCTCACATTACAGCAGACATTAGGTCAGACATTACTTCATACATTACAGCAGACATTATCTCAGACATTACCTCATACACTGCAGCAGACATTAGCTCAGACATTATCTCAGACATTACCGCAGAAGACTTCTTGGCAAACTTCACTACCCCGGTGGTCACGTCGATTACTATCCCATTCTGTGACGTAAAAAAAGTCAAGGAGCGCCGAGATGAGGACGGATATAGTCTTAACCAGCTACATTTGCCTGTTTGTAGTAGCTTCACCATGTGCCATCACCGACAATTTCGTTTTCACCTGCTTTTATCAGAAACAAACAACATTCTAGAAACATCAACACCTGCATTACCTGTGTTACCTGGAGTTTTCATCCGGAAATTCCTCCTTTCCTTTGGTCACCTGTTGTTTCAGACAACATTCAGTGTTTTCTTTGTTGGAAAAGTAAGCTTTTTATCAGTTGCACGTGGATAGATCTTTCTCCCTATTTATTTGTTTCTCTGATTGTGTGTTTATCTATCTGCTTTCATGTTTGTCTGTCTATTCATTTGTAAATCTCTCTATTTAAGAATGGACCTTTGTGTCTATGTATCTCTTCGTTGTATATCTAACGACTCTTGTTTTCTTATTTAAAAATCTCTGTGTCTGTGTCAAAGTATTTTCTGTCTCCGTATGCCACTACTTTCTATCTTTTGGTTATGAACTTGTGACATAAGTTAAAATATACTTCAGACCTGAGAATTATTGGTATGATTTGCCCTTGTTTGGACAACAATAAAACTTGGACACATTTCTCACGTGAATACACGTGTTTAGGCATAAAAGCGTCTGTCATCACTGTTACATGTCACCATGACACAACATCGAGGGGTCACTACAGTTCACTCCAAGAAATGAATAACTGCCCTAATCAATCAAAGAAAAATAAGGAACAAATTACAAAGATGTTGATGTTTTTGAATAATTTCAAAACCTTCAAGGGAAACAAGGCAGTATCTAAACGCTGGGAACCCCACAGAAGGTACATTCCGATAACAGTGTCTTTTCTTTTCAGATGACTATTTATTCAGTGCACAGAAAATACCGGCAGTATCCTGGCTGATTCTCCACAGAATATACATCTCTTTTTTTTATCAGCGGCAAGACAATCAGGCAGTGCTTAAACTTTACATAAATAAAGGGACTGGTTAGAAAAACTATGCATAAGAATAATATTTACAGGTGACCATTGTAAAAGCCGTGAAATATAAACATTATGTTAGCACATCAAGTGTTTAGACTCGCTTCTAGTTAGTTTATTTTGGAGTTCAAACATTCCAAGAGAAAGCAACATATAACGAAGTATTTATAGCTGCACTTGTTTCTGGAGTTAAATTTGGTTTTTATCCAGACCTTTAAAACGAGGACAAGAATAACAAAATTCAGGAGGAGAGTTAACAAAGTAGCATGGCATACTCTCTCTCTCTCTCTCTTTTCCTCCCTGGACCTTTAGATGCCCAGGGCTCATGGAGCTTGGGCAGTGGTTCTCCACACACGCCTGTCCTTCGCCCTTTCTTTAGCATGAGACAGAAGTTTAATTCGCTACAGCACGTTTTGAGGGTTAATATTTGCACGAGTTTTATTCCCACGGTAAAGAAATTTAGTACCTGTCGCTTGTGCTAGGTAAACTGCGGTTGAAAATATGTAATATCTGAGTGCAAGTCGAGGGTAACCAACTGCCGCTGGACACGGCCTCGTCAATGAAATGAGAACGACAAGACAACTGATGCACAACCAGTTATATGAGCAACTAACCACCTGTGAGCTGAGATGGTGTCGCAGCTGATGATGTCTGGACAAATGTGGCTGATGATGTCTGGACAAATGTGGCTGATGATATCTGGACAAATGTGGCTGATGATGTCTGGACAAATGTGGCTGATGATGTCTGGACAAATGTGGCTGATGATGTCTGGACAAATACTTGAAAAAATGTTTAAAATGTTAATTGTAAAATAACACACTTTCATATGTAGAAGAAATGGGCACTGACACCATATCCCCATGTGCCTCTAAGGCATGACAGGATTACCTTTACTTTTCTTTACTTTTATATGTAGAAAAGGAAATGAAACATTTCCACTTTTCGCTATAAAAAGACACCTTTAGCTACTCCTCACACACAGTTTGTTCTCAGATGAATAAATTTTTTAAAAAAAGTATAATGTATAATATTTACTACCACAGGTATGAGATTTTTATTTCAAAAGATATTCTCCGTGAACAAATCCTTCATTTTCTACAACAGTACAATGATGTAGATAAGTCAGACTAAAGCCTGAGTCTTCGATCAAGATGTAGCTAGAAAGGTTATTGGCTCTGGAAGAAGACTTTTTTTAAAGATTCCAGGCATTATCCGCACTATCGCATCTGAAGACATCGTGTCAAGATTTGATTGGTTGTTTGTGAGCGACGCTGGACGACAAAAATAGCGCCACATGTGAGCTTGAAGGGCCAACTAAAATAAACAGAAATATATCACAGATAATGCACGTAAATGTATCCATGCTGAATACGCAAAATAATTAAACATGAAAACTAAATACCGGTTCTGCAATATCAGTCAGTCATTTGCATGTTCCTTGCGGAACTTAGCCTTCCTAACAGCTCTTCTGTAGGCCTCTCGGTTGTAAGCAAGATGCCCTGCTGCTGGTGCATCCTTCAGCAATGTACGGGTGTAAATAAGACGATAGTAAAGTTTATACAAGAAGGAAAGTACAGCAGTACATACTTGAAGAGCTACCAGAAAAAAAAGCATTATTTCCGCTATGTATATTCTCGTAAGTGTAACGAGAGCTTAAAACAACCAGCATTCTTGTGTAATCTTTCCGTTGTTTGTGTTCATACTTTATCTATGCGCTGATAGCAGAAGTTATCAGTGTCTCATTAGCAAACGTAATCAGTGCGTTATTCTTAAACGTAGTACGTAACTCTGCCGTGCAAGTAATCTATGTTTCATTAGTAATTGTAATCTCTTCCTTACATTTGTAAATTTCGTTTCAATTACAGTACACAGGGTTTACTTACTTAAAGTATTAATCATCGTCTTAGACATAATTATAACCATTATCATATTAGCAAGAGTAGTCTTAATTACTTTGGAAATGAAAACATAGGAGTAGGTGAAGATAATATTAGTGAGGAGAAATCGTAGACGATGATGGCGATAAATGAAAATGTGAATGTGATAAACCACAAGGTGAATGTGATAAAACAAAAGATAAATGTCACAAAATAAAAGATAAATGTGACAAAACAAAAGATACATGACACAGAACAAGTGATGATTGTGATAAAACGAAAGATAAATGTGACAGAACAAAAGATACGTGACACAGAACAAATGATGAATGTGGTAAAACAAAAGATAAATGTGACAAAACAAGAGATACATGTGACAAAAGAAAAGCTGCATGAAAGAAAACAAAAGATGAGAGAAGGTTAAGAAAGAAAGAGATAAGGTGAGAGAAGCTTCGGAAATCTTGAAATGTTTCTGAGCTTGGGAAGATACACAAACTGGCGTCATGTTTTGTTAACTGATAGAGGATATGATGTAACTGATAGAGGATATGATGTAACTGATAGAGGATATGATGTAACTGATAGAGGACATGATGTAACTGATAGAGGACATGATGTAACTGATAGAGGATATGGTGTAACTGATAGAGGACATGATGTAACTGATAGAAGATATGATGTAACTGATAGAGGACATGATGTAACTGATAGATGATATGATGTAACTGATAAATGATATGATGTAACTGATAGAGGATATGATGTAACTGATAAATGATATGATGTAACTGATAGAGGACATGATGTAACTGATAGAGGATATGATGTAACTGATAGATGATATGATGTAACTGATAGAGGATATGATGTAACTGATAGATAATATGATGTAACTGATAGATGATATGATGTAACTGATAGATGATATGATGTAACTGATAGATGATATGATGTAACTGATAGATGATATGATGTAACTGATAGAGGATATGATGTAACTTATAGAGGATATGATGTAACTTATAGATGATATGATGTAACTGATAGAGGACATGATGTAACTGATAAAAGATATGATGTAACTGATAGATGATATGATGATGTAACTGCTAGAGGATATGATGTAACGGATGCCAGCACAATCTTGGCACAAACAGTAGAACAGATCAGAGGTCTTCAAGTTTGTGCCTCGGGGATGGTCATAACTGCCTACATCAGATTCCATCAAAAATATTATTAATAAAAATATCAATCCAAAGCATGATGATGATGATGATGTCTTTCAAGCTGACGCAGCTTAAACGGACCGTCTGTTTATTTAATTGTTTTTATAACTATTACAAAACTTTTGTTCCGTGCAACCATCTCACGGCTGTAATGCTTGGCTTATAAGAATACAGGCATGCCACCGGACGTTTATGTAGTATACTCCATAGCAAAACAGGAACTAAGAAAATTGAGCTTACAGTTCCGTACGAAACAAGAATAGAGGAACAGCATTTATTCAAATGTGAGAAGTACAATGATCTGGTCAAGCAACTGAGGCAGGAGTCAGGGCAAAAGTGATAGCTGTAGAAGTAGGAGCGAGAGGATTCCTAACAACATCAGCATACAACCTGTGTAAGCAGCTGGCCATGAAGGGACAATCAGGAGCAAGGGCATTGAAAAGCCTTTCAGAAACAGCAGAAAAGGTTTCATGCTGGCTGTGGAGTATGTGAAACAAGCATTGAGAACATAAATAGTTTCGTTTGTCACAACCAACACCGGTCCTCCGTGGCTAAGTCGCTAAGATGCACTTCGAGGGGGCAGTGCCATTTGGAAAAAAAAAAAGCAACAACTCACAAGACCCCTGGGAGTCATGATCAAGAGGGGACCACCCCCCCCCCCTCCCCTTTAGAGTGTCAGGAGTTTAATAGGGCCGAAACACTTGTCTTGGGGGGGGGGGTGGGGTACTTCTTGTGATGATCTGAAGGAATTGTTACTCTGCTCTCTACAGTAGAGAGTTTCCTGCAAGCATGCACTCCGCTGTATCGATTCATGTCTGGTTTTAATATTATTTCCATGTAAACGACCCATCTGGATCAAGCGTTCAGGCAATGAGGTTATCTACTTATAACTTTTAAAGACTGGAGCTATAAGGTATCTTCAGAAACTTCTCGCACGCACATCCATCTGTCCTGTATGCCCATATATGGGACCCAGCGACGTTACAACACATAAGATACATATATTGATATAACATATTGTAATATTCCTTGTGAATATCTAAACCGTTGACAACATTTGTGACTGTTATACCTGTTCTCCTAGGTCTCCTAGGTCTCCAGGTCTCCGAGGTCTCCTAGGTCTCCAGGTCTCCGAGGTCTCCTAGGTCTCCAGGTCTCCGAGGTCTCCTAGGTCTCCTAGGTCTCAGAGGTCTCCTGGCCTGACAAAGATTAAAACCTGTTCTCCTATCTCTTTCCGCATCCAGGAAACGATAATATATGCTAATTTATGCAAGAACATGCAATAACATTTTACGCGCATCAGAAATGGGATTACACCCCAAAGTTTTATAACCTTTGATGCACGTACATTTATCATTTTTAGCAGGATAAAAGTTAGATAAGCTCTGGAGGATAAGAAATGAGAAAATTGCAAATGCTCCAGACAAGCAAACATTAATTTCCAGAGGGAAAAAAATAACAAAAACAAAAAGGAAAGTCTCCACTCCGGAAAATTTCATCAGAGTTCTTCCAACGTAAACCTGCAGTATTTTTCTTTTCTTATGTTTATCTTTTCTTTATTTTTCTTATCTTTCTCCTTTCTGTACTTTTCTTATCTTTGCCTTTTCCTTACTTTTCTTATCTTTGTCTTTTCTTTACTTTTCTTATCTTTGTCTTTTCTTTATTTTTCCCATCTTTGTCTCTTCTTTACTTTTCTTATGTTTGTCTTTTCTTTACTTTTCTTATCTTTGTCTTTTCTTTATTTTTCCCATCTTTGTCTTTTCTTTACTTTTCTTATGTTTGTCTTTTCCAAACTTTTCTTATCTTTGTCTTTTCTTTACTTTTCTTATCTTTGTCTTTTCTTTACTTTTATTATGTTTGTCTTTTCTATACTTTTCTTATGTTTGTCTTTCCTTTTCTTTTCTTATGTATGTCTTTTCGTTTCTTGTGTTTGTCTTTTCTTAACTTCTCTTATGTTTTGTCTTTCCTTTTCTTTTCTTATGTTTGTCTTTTCGTTTCTTATATTTGTCTTATCTTTTCCTATGTTTGTCTTTTCTTTACTTTTCCTATATCTGTCTTTTCTGTACTTTTCCTATGTCTGTCTTTTCTTTACTTTTCCTATGTTTGGTTTTTTAAAATATTTTTTTTCTGTTTGTCTTTTCTTTATTTTTCTTATGTCTGACCTTTCTTTTCCTATGTTTGTCTTTATTTTACTTTTTCTATGCTTGTCTTTTTTTTTTGTTGCTTTCTTATGTTTGTCTCTTTTTTTACTTTTTTATGTTTGTTTTCTTTTCTTATGTTTGTCTTTTCTTTTCTTATGTTTGTCATTTCTTTTCTGATGTTTGTGATTTCTTTTCTTATGTTTGTCTTTTCTTTTCTTATGTTTGTCTTTTCTTTTCTTATGTTTGCCTTTTCTTTTGAAAGCTTAATACAACAAATGTCTTACAAGTTTATGTAAAAATAAATGATGTTCTAAGCTAATAAAAATACTGACTCAAAATAATAGTAATTGTTTATTTCTTTGTTCTTTCAGTAAGTTTTTTTTTATTTCGTGCACTGAAATACCACAGTGGAGATTTATTTGCCCGTATATACGGGACAAATATGGTCCCGATCGTTCTGAAATGCTGAACTTCTGCACAAACTTCGTTCCCTGAGACATAAATATGCGTTATTTCTATAAATAGAAAATGGTGAGCAAAAAGAAAGGCAAGAGAGTATTGTAGAAGCGCTCATTTCTAATTTACGTCCTGATGCGGTTAATGTTGAGTTTGTTTTTCTGTGTCATAAATCTCGCAACAGAAGCTGGACTTGTTATTCTTCCTGAAAACTGAAACTTGCGTTCTTGGCAAACCTGAGAACGTTCATAGATCTCGCTACTCTTGTTGTGGAGGTTTGTTCCCAGAATTCTTGAGTGACGGCCATGCCAGCCATCAAAACATGATTAACTATCATACAAGCCATAAAAAAAGACTAACTATCATGCCAGACATCAAAACATGATTAACTACCATGCTAGAAATCAAAACACGACTAACTACTATACAAACCATCAAAACATGACTAATTACCATGCTAGCCATCAAAATATGACTTAATTACCATGCTAGCCATCAAAATATGACTAATTACCACGCTAACCATGAAAGCATGACTAATTACCATGCTAGCCACCAAAACATGACTAATTACCATGTTAATCATCAAAACATGACTAATTACCATGCTAACCATCAAAACATGACTAATTACCATGCTAACCATCACAACATAACAACCTGTAACAGTGAGGCTGGCAAGTGTATATTACAGACAGACATAGCACTGTCAGTGACCAGCAAATCTATGCTATAGACAGACATAGCACTACCAGTGACCAGCAATTCTATGCTATAGACAGACATAGCACTGTCAGTGACCACCAAATCTATGTTATAGATAGACATAGCACTACCAATGACCAGCAAATCTATGCTATAGACAGACATAGCACGGTCAGTGACCAGCAAATCTATGCTATAGACAGACATAGCACTACCAATGACCAGCAAATCTATGCTATAGATAGACATAGCACTACCAATGACCAGCAAATCTATGCTATAGACAGACATAGCGCTGCCAGTGACCAGCAAATCTATGCTACAGACAGACATAGCGCTGTGACAGACAACTTTATGCTACAGATAGTTTGAACTCTGAGACCTGTATCTGATGGATAGACTGTACACTAAACACAGCTCAGAGTTGTATTTCTGCCGCAAGCTGCTGCTCAAGAGTTGTACATAAACGCTGGAATGTGGTATACAAGAGAATGTGATACTTTTTTTACTAGCTCCAGGTGGAACCTTGAGTGATATATGCTCATGTTCATTTTCAGCTAATTTTTACCACCTGCATGGGAAAACATGCATCATCATCATCATCCTGTGCGTGTCCTCAGTCTATGTTAACTGCTTTGGATCTTCAGGTCCATCTAAATGGTTCTCTGTATGTCCATTTGAAATAATTGTCAAGCAATCAATCATCTGTACAGTCAGTCGTTCAGTCATCTGTACAATAAATAACTCAATCATCTGTACAGTCAAGTAAACGCTTCACAACACTAAAAACAACGGAACAAACTTGGTGAATTTTCAGAATGACAGTAATGTAGTTAAGAAAATATAATTAACAATTAACACTCCTACTTGTTCTGACAAGTGAACGGACTATAAAATGTGTGACGGCTAATCAGTTTAAATACGGCGAGCGAAATCAGGTCTCTTTTTATTCCGAACAATCGCTTCCACATCTGGTTAGAATTTCTTATTTTTCATCCCAAATCTGGATCAATATTAAGCCAGTTCCTGTGTTTGTTCTTGTGGAAGAAGATGTGGAAAACGTTTGTACACAACAAAGTTATGTGCAGGAAAAACGTTTGTACACAAAGTTATGTGCAGGAAAACGTTTGTATACAAAGTTATGTGGAGGAAAACGTTTGTACACAAAGTTATGTGGAGGAAAACGTTTGTACACAAAGTTATGTGCAGGAAAACGTTTGTACACAAAGTTATCTAGAGGAAAACGTTTGTACACAAAGTTATGTGGAGGAAAACGTTTGTACACAAAGTTATCTAGAGGAAAACGTTTATACACAAAGTTATGTGGAGGAAAACGTTGTACACAAAGTTATCTAGAGGAAAACGTTTGTACACAAAGTTATGTGGAGGAAAATGTTTGTACACAAAGTTATCTAGAGGAAAACGTTTGTACACAAAGTTATGTGGACGAAAGTATAACGAAATGCTTCAACGCTTTCTCATCAACCTTCTAACATCAGAAAAAAAAACCTACACCCAGAACTGCTCCAGACTACATTATTTGCAAATTATTTTCAGTGAACCATCACAAGATATGTCAGCAGCTTTACCTTGCTCTTTCACACAAGATATGTCAGCAGCTTTATCTTAGTCTTCTACAAAAGATATGTCAGCAGCTTTACCTTGCTCTTTCACACAAGATATGTCAGCAGCTTTACCTTAGTCTTCAATAAAAGATATTTCAGCAGCTTTGCCTTAGTCTTCTACACACGATATGTCAGCAGCTTTACCTTAGTCTTCTATAAAAGATACGTCAGCAGCTTTACCTTAGTCTTCTATAAAAGATATGTCAGCAGCTTTACCTTAGTCTTCTGCACACGATATGTCAGCAGCTTTACCTTAGTCTTCTACACACGATATGTCAACAGCTTTACCTTAGTCTTCTACACGAGATATGTCAGCAGCTTTACCTTGTTCTTCTACACAAGATATGTCAGCAGCTTTACCTTAGTCTTCTACACGAGTTATGTCAGCAGCTTTACCTTGTTCTTCTACACAAGATATGTCAGCAGCTTTACCTTGTTCTTCTACACAAGATACGTCAGCAGCTTTACCTTAGTCTTCTACAAGATATGTCAGCAGCTTTACCTTGTTCTTCTACACAAGATATGTCAGCAGCTTTACCTTAGTCTTCTACACAAGATACGTCAGCAGCTTTATCTTAGTCTTCTACAAGATATGTCAGCAGCTTTACCTTAGTCTTGTACACAAGATATGTCAGCAGCTTTATCTTAGTCTTGTACACAAGATATGTCAGCAGCTTTACCTTGTTCTTTTACACAAGATATGTCAGCAGCTTTACCTTGTTCTTCTACACAAGATGTGTCAGCAGCTTTACCTTGTTCTTCTACACAAGATATGTCAGCAGCTTTACCTTGTTCTTCTACACAAGATATGTCAGCAGCTTTACCTTGTTCTTCTACACAAGATATGTCAGCAGCTTTACCTTGTTCTTCTACACAAGATATGTCAGCAGCTTTACCTTGTTCTTCTACACAAGATATGTCAGCAGCTTCACCTAGGTCTTCCACACAAGATTCACAGAAACATCGGTTGTTAAAGATTTTAGAGTGAATTTTTTTAAAATGACACTGACATTTTGTCTCGGACCCCCACAACAGGCCCCCCGATTGAGAACCATTGTTTTAGAGAGTAGAGGGTGTGAAACTGATGAGTTTGATCATAAAAATGTGAATATTGATGCTTTAGTCAGTAGATATCTTGGGCATGAGAACTAAACAGTACATAGCGACATTCGTCTTCTTTTTTGTGTCTACCTATCTAATTCTCTGTGTACTCAGCCATTTGCTTATCCCTTGAGGATCTTTGACTCCCAAACAACACTCCTGTAGGCCTCTTGACTGTGAGCAAGATGCCCTGCTGCTGGTGCATCCTTTCGCAGATCATCAACGATGTCTTGCAGCCATCTTCGCCTTGGTCTTCCTCTCTTTCCTTTTCTCTTTATGTACCCTTCCAAGACTATCTTCTCTAAATGTTCATGAGGTTTAATGTGTCCAAAATATTTAAGTTTTCTCTCTTTAATCCTCTTTACTAGCCAACTTTCTTCAATATTAAGTTCTTGTAGTATGGATATATTTGTTCTTTTTTTGTGCCCATGATATTTGAGGAACTTTTCTGTAGCGTTTACACTCACAGGCATTTATGTGTTTCTCTGCTGTTTTGTTAAGTGTCCAGGTCTCACAGGCATTTATGTGTTTCTCTGCTGTTTTGTTAAGTGTCCAGGTCTCACAGGCATTTATGTGTTTCTCTGCTGTTTTGTTAAGTGTCCAGGTCTCACAGGCATTTATGTGTTTCTCTGCTGTTTTGTTAAGTGTCCAGGTCTCACAGGCATATGTTGCCTGTAATGTGTACTACAAATGTTATTTTTTCATACTACAAATCTGATTTATTTTCGTGCTCGTTATGAATATGTTCAAAATATTGAATTAATCAACTTGTCAGTTTGTGTTCAGATTCATAAATCATTCTTTCATGTAAGCGAATTCTCTGAATGTTATGACTTTTCTTCTTCTATAATAATAATAGCAATAATAACAAAAATAACAATAATAATACGTTTTAAGGTCACGTGATCCAGTTTTGCCTGATGTTTGTAAAGAGCACGACCTGGTGAAGCTTACAGAGACAAAAGAAGAAGATCTGAAGCCACATTTTGCTACATTAAATAAAAACATTTCAAACCAGGACATCAGACACAAAGACAAACAGATACACTCTACCACAAGTAGACCAGAAACAAAGACAAATAGAAACACTTTACCACAAGTAGACCAGAAACAAAGACAAACAGATACACTCTACCACAAGTAGACCAGAAACAAAGACAAATAGAAACACTTTACCACAAGTAGACCAGAAACAAAGACAAATAGAAACACTTTACCATATGTAGACCAGAAACAAAGACAAACAGACATACTTTACCACAAGTAGACCAGAAACAAAAACAAATATATACACTTTACCACAAGTAAACCAGAAACAAAGACAAACAGGCACACTTTACCACAAGTAGACCAAAAACAAAAACAAACAGACACACTCTACCACAAGGAGACCAGAAACAAAGACAAAGAGACACACTCCACCACAAGTAGACCAGAAACAAAGACAAATAGAAACACTTTACCATATGTAGACCAGAAACAAAGACAAACAGACATACTTTACCACAAGTAGACCAGAAACAAAAACAAATATATACACTTTACCACAAGTAAACCAGAAACAAAGACAAACAGGCACACTTTACCACAAGTAGACCAAAAACAAAAACAAACAGACACACTCTACCACAAGGAGACCAGAAACAAAGACAAAGAGACACACTCCACCACTAAGACACCAGAAACAAAGACAAACAGACACACTCTACCACAAGGAGACCAGACACAAAGACAAACAGACACATTCTACCACAAGTAGACCAGAAACAAAGACAAACAGACACACTCTACCACAGGTAGGCCAGACACAAAGACATCGGGCTCAGTCTCTACGTCAGTTAATCTATCTTGTAGTCAGCTTGTCCTGACACTTCATGCTCTGGATTCCGAAGATACCTGCTAGCAATCAAGTCAGTATCAAGGTCATTGTCAGGTCAAGGTAGTTTTCTGCTGAACTGGTCTGACAATACACGAAATGATGGAAAAGATTACTGTGTGACATTAGACTAAATAATAGAAAGGATTAATGTGTGACATTAGACTAAATAATAGAAAGGATTAATGTGTGACATTAGACTAAATAATAGAAAGGATTACTGTGTGACATTAGACTAAATAATAGAAAGGATTAATGTGTGACATTAGACTAAATAATAGAAAGGATTACTGTGTGACATTAGACTAAATAATAGAAAGGATTACTGCGTGACATTAGACTAAATAATAGAAAGGATTAATGTGTGGCATTAGACTAAATGATGGAGAAGATTACTGTATGAAATTACATTAAATGATGAAAGGATTAAAGTATGGCATTAGACCAAATGATGGAGAAGATTACTGTATGATATTAGATTAAATGATGACAGGATTAATGTATGTTATTAGACTAAATGATGAAAGAATTATTGCATGATATTAGACTAAGTGATGGAAGGATTATTGTATGACATTAGACTAAATGATGAAACGATTACTGTATAATATTAAACTAGATGATGAAAGGATTACTGTGTGATATTAGACAAAATGATGAAAGGATTACTGTGTGATATTAGACTAAATGATGAAAGGATTACTGTGTGATATTAGACTAAATGATGAAAGGATTACTGTGTGATATTAGACAAAATGATGAAAGGATTACTGTGTGATATTAGACTAAATGATGAAAGGACTACTGTGTGATATTAGACTAAATGATGAAAGGATTACTGTGTGATATTAGACTAAATGATGTAAGGATTACTGTGTGATATTAGACTAAATGATGAAAGGATTACTGTGTGACTGCTCACCATGACACGTGATGAGTTCTAATACAGCCAACTGGAGCCACCAGATAGGATTAAACACAAGAAAAACGCAGACATGTCTGTTTCTTCCATTCTTTCCACGAGTGCGCATTTTACAAGAACAGCATTACATTCTGTTGGCACAAGACGAAAATTCTGACTTCACGTTGAAGTCACCAATAATATCATCATGAAAGCCGAAGCAATAACAGTACCCGGGGAGTAAACTTTACCTAATAATGTTTTGGGGATGGAGGTGGTGTTTTATACCCGTACACACACATTCTGTTACTTTTTCACATGAACAATGGCAAAACCAGTTCTCTCATGAACAAGACCAGTTCTCTCACGAACAAGACCAGTTCTCTCATGAACAAGACCAGTTCTCTCATGAACAAGACCAGTTCTCTCACGAACAAGACCAGTTCTCTCATGAACAAGATCAGTTCTGCCATGAACAAGACCAGTTCTCTCATGAACAAGACCAGTTCTGCCATGAACAAGACCAGTTCTCTCATGAACAAGACCAGTTCTCTCACGAACAAGACCAGTTCTCTCATGAACAAGATCAGTTCTGCCATGAACAAGACCAGTTCTCTCATGAACAAGACCAGTTCTGCCATGAACAAGACCAGTTCTGCCATGAACAAGACCAGTTCTCTCATGAACAAGACTAGTTCTCTCATGAACAAGACCAATTCTCTCATGAACATGACCAGTTCTGCCATGAACAAGACCAGTTCTCTCATGAACAAGACTAGTTCTCTCATGAACAAGACCAGTTCTCTCATGAAAATTACCAGTTCTGCAATGAACAAGACCAGTTCTCTCATGAACAAGACCAGTTCTCTCATGAACACGACCAGTTCTGCAATGAACAAGATCAGTTCTGCCATGAACAAGACCAGTTCTCCCATGAACAAGACCAGTTCTGCCATGAACATGACCAGTTCTGCAATGAACAAGACCAGTTCTCTCATGAACAGGACTAGTTCTCTCACGAACATGACCAGTTCTGTAATGAACAAGATCAGTTCTGCCATGAACAAGACCAGTTCTCTCATGAACAAGACCAGTTCTGCCATGAACAAGACCAGTTCTCTCATGAACAAGACCAGTTCTCTCACGAACAAGACCAGTTCTCTCATGAACAAGATCAGTTCTGCCATGAACAAGACCAGTTCTCTCATGAACAAGACCAGTTCTGCCATGAACAAGACCAGTTCTGCCATGAACAAGACCAGTTCTCTCATGAACAAGACTAGTTCTCTCATGAACAAGACCAATTCTCTCATGAACATGACCAGTTCTGCCATGAACAAGACCAGTTCTCTCATGAACAAGACTAGTTCTCTCATGAACAAGACCAGTTCTCTCATGAAAATTACCAGTTCTGCAATGAACAAGACCAGTTCTCTCATGAACAAGACCAGTTCTCTCATGAACACGACCAGTTCTGCAATGAACAAGATCAGTTCTGCCATGAACAAGACCAGTTCTCCCATGAACAAGACCAGTTCTGCCATGAACATGACCAGTTCTGCAATGAACAAGACCAGTTCTCTCATGAACAGGACTAGTTCTCTCACGAACATGACCAGTTCTGTAATAAAAAAAGACCGGTTCCCCCATGAACAAGACCAGTTCTCTCATGAACAATACCAGTTCTCTCATGAACAATACCAGTTCTGCCATGAACAAGACCAGTTCTCTCACGAACAAGACCAGTTCTCTATATAAATTACAGACCCAATAAGTAGAAACGTATATCATTCTTCTTAACTGCAGTCGAAATATGGCTATCATAGCAGTGATGGTACTATACGGTAAAATATTATTAATATTTGCTATATTATCTAAAAGTAGCATTTAAAATTTGTCAATATATTTTAATGGAAAGGAGCAGAATAAAATATGACAACAGATTTTAGGGAAAAAAACGTCTGAAATACAATCCTGACATCATCTTCTCAGGGACAACATCAATCAAAACGCAGTTTCAGCATCTGAAAAACATGGATAAAGAAAAAGTGGATGAAGCTAGCGTTTTTTTTTTTTTGGTTTTTCATAAATAAGACTCCAGAAATTTTTGTTTCAAGTTGTAAAGCTCTGTTCCAGTTCGTCCAAAGTTTTAGGGCAAGTTTCAGGTGGTTACAGAGTCGTGTTTTTAAGGCAGGTGTTAAGTTAGCAAAAACTGTTAGCAGACGAGCCCAGGTCGGGAGCATCATCTCTGTCAGTCAGAGGAACAGCAGAGGAGGTTTAAGGTAAACGTTATTAAGTAAAGTTAGTCTGAGAGAAAGCTGGTGTTAACAGGCCGGCAGATCTGAGATAATCATAAAGTGGGGGCCAGGTGTCCGAGCTGGGGGGGGGGGGTTAATTTACCGGGTCGGTGGAGGTGAGAAAATGTAAACTTGAGTCCTATGTAGATTCCTAGCACTTTGAGAGAGAGAAAGAGAGGAGCAAGACAAAGAGTTAAAGCGTCTGCAACAGAGTGTGAAAGAGACAGAGAGAGAGTGTGGGAGAGAGGGAGAGAGGAAGAGAGAGAGACCAACGGTGTGAATTAAGCCGGACTTTATCAATTGCTTGTTTTTATCCTTGTCTACTTACCACCGTCCCTAGTTTCTTGCTTGTTTTTATCCTTGTCTACTTACTGCCGTCCCTAGTTTCTTGCTTGTTTTTATCCTTGTCTACTTACCACTGTCCCTAGTTTCTTGCTTGTTTTTATCCTTGTCTACTTACTACTGTCCCTAGTTTCTTGCTTGTTTTTATCCTTGTCTACTTACTACCGTCCCTAGTTTATTGCTTGTTTTTATCCTTGTCTACTTACCACCATCCCTAGTTTCTTGCTTGTTTTTATCCTTGTCTACTTACCACCGTCCCTAGTTTCTTGCTTGTTTTTATCCTTGTCTACTTACCACCATCCCTAGTTTCTTGCTTGTTTTTATCCTTGTCTACTTACTACTGTCCCTAGTTTCTTGCTTGTTTTTATCCTTGTCTACTTACCACCGTCCCTAGTTTCTTGCTTGTTTTTATCCTTGTCTACTTACTGCCGTCCCTAGTTTCTTGTCTGTCAAAGTTTGCACCTTCTGGTTGTTGCTTTATTTTGTTTTTGTGAAAACAATTAAGTACATTTTATGTTTATTTACAAACATTGGGAAAACCTACATATCGCACACTATGGTATGGAAATGAGCCATGGATCATAAACAGATCGATGCAAAGATCAGTGGAAACAAGAAAGATGTGGTTTATATCATGGACAAGACCAGTTCTCTCATGAACAAGACCAGTTCTCTCATGAACAATACCAGTTCTCTCATGAACAATACCAGTTCTGCCATGAACAAGACCAGTTCTCTCACGAACAAGACCAGTTCTCTATATAAATTACAGACCCAATAAGTAGAAACGTATATCATTCTTCTTAACTGCAGTCGAAATATGGCTATCATAGCAGTGATGGTACTATACGGTAAAATATTATTAATATTTGCTATATTATCTAAAAGTAGCATTTAAAATTTGTCAATATATTTAATGGAAAGGAGCAGAATAAAATATGACAACAGATTTTAGGGAAAAAAACGTCTGAAATACAATCCTGACATCATCTTCTCAGGGACAACATCAATCAAAACGCAGTTTCAGCATCTGAAAAACATGGATAAAGAAAAAGTGGATGAAGCTAGCGTTTTTTTTTTTTTGGTTTTTCATAAATAAGACTCCAGAAATTTTTGTTTCAAGTTGTAAAGCTCTGTTCCAGTTCGTCCAAAGTTTTAGGGCAAGTTTCAGGTGGTTACAGAGTCGTGTTTTTAAGGCAGGTGTTAAGTTAGCAAAAACTGTTAGCAGACGAGCCCAGGTCGGGAGCATCATCTCTGTCAGTCAGAGGAACAGCAGAGGAGGTTTAAGGTAAACGTTATTAAGTAAAGTTAGTCTGAGAGAAAGCTGGTGTTAACAGGCCGGCAGATCTGAGATAATCATAAAGTGGGGGCCAGGTGTCCGAGCTGGGGGGGGGGGGGTTAATTTACCGGGTCGGTGGAGGTGAGAAAATGTAAACTTGAGTCCTATGTAGATTCCTAGCACTTTGAGAGAGAGAAAGAGAGGAGCAAGACAAAGAGTTAAAGCGTCTGCAACAGAGTGTGAAAGAGACAGAGAGAGAGTGTGGGAGAGAGGGAGAGAGGAAGAGAGAGAGACCAACGGTGTGAATTAAGCCGGACTTTATCAATTGCTTGTTTTTATCCTTGTCTACTTACCACCGTCCCTAGTTTCTTGCTTGTTTTTATCCTTGTCTACTTACTGCCGTCCCTAGTTTCTTGCTTGTTTTTATCCTTGTCTACTTACCACTGTCCCTAGTTTCTTGCTTGTTTTTATCCTTGTCTACTTACTACTGTCCCTAGTTTCTTGCTTGTTTTTATCCTTGTCTACTTACTACCGTCCCTAGTTTATTGCTTGTTTTTATCCTTGTCTACTTACCACCATCCCTAGTTTCTTGCTTGTTTTTATCCTTGTCTACTTACCACCGTCCCTAGTTTCTTGCTTGTTTTTATCCTTGTCTACTTACCACCATCCCTAGTTTCTTGCTTGTTTTTATCCTTGTCTACTTACTACTGTCCCTAGTTTCTTGCTTGTTTTTATCCTTGTCTACTTACCACCGTCCCTAGTTTCTTGCTTGTTTTTATCCTTGTCTACTTACTGCCGTCCCTAGTTTCTTGTCTGTCAAAGTTTGCACCTTCTGGTTGTTGCTTTATTTTGTTTTTGTGAAAACAATTAAGTACATTTTATGTTTATTTACAAACATTGGGAAAACCTACATATCGCACACTATGGTATGGAAATGAGCCATGGATCATAAACAGATCGATGCAAAGATCAGTGGAAACAAGAAAGATGTGGTTTATATCATGGACAAGACCAGTTCTCTCATGAACAAGACCAGTTCTCTCATGAACAAGACCAGTTCTCTCATGAACAAGACCAGTTCTCTCATGAACAAGACCAGTTCTCTCATGAACAAGACCAGTTCTCTCATGAACAAGACCAGTTCTCTCATGAACAAGACCAGTTCTCTCATGAACAAGACCAGTTCTCTCATGAACAAGACCAGTTCTCTCATGAACAAGACCAGTTCTCTCATGAACAAGACCAGTTCTCTCATGAACAAGACCAGTTCTCTCATGAACAAGACCAGTTCTCTCATGAACAAGACCAGTTCTCTCATGAACAAGACCAGTTCTCTCATGAACAAGACCAGTTCTCTCATGAACAAGACCAGTTCTCTCATGAACAAGACCAGTTCTCTCATGAACAAGACCAGTTCTCTCATGAACAAGACCAGTTCTCTCATGAACAAGACCAGTTCTCTCATGAACAAGACCAGTTCTCTCATGAACAAGACCAGTTCTCTCATGAACAAGACCAGTTCTCTCATGAACAAGACCAGTTCTCTCATGAACAAGACCAGTTCTCTCATGAACAAGACCAGTTCTCTCATGAACAAGACCAGTTCTCTCATGAACAAGACCAGTTCTCTCATGAACAAGACCAGTTCTCTCATGAACAAGACCAGTTCTCTCATGAACAAGACCAGTTCTCTCATGAACAAGACCAGTTCTCTCATGAACAAGACCAGTTCTCTCATGAACAAGACCAGTTCTCTCATGAACAAGACCAGTTCTCTCATGAACAAGACCAGTTCTCTCATGAACAAGACCAGTTCTCTCATGAACAAGACCAGTTCTCTCATGAACAAGACCAGTTCTCTCATGAACAAGACCAGTTCTCTCATGAACAAGACCAGTTCTCTCATGAACAAGACCAGTTCTCTCATGAACAAGACCAGTTCTCTCATGAACAAGACCAGTTCTCTCATGAACAAGACCAGTTCTCTCATGAACAAGACCAGTTCTCTCATGAACAAGACCAGTTCTCTCATGAACAAGACCAGTTCTCTCATGAACAAGACCAGTTCTCTCATGAACAAGACCAGTTCTCTCATGAACAAGACCAGTTCTCTCATGAACAAGACCAGTTCTCTCATGAACAAGACCAGTTCTCTCATGAACAAGACCAGTTCTCTCATGAACAAGACCAGTTCTCTCATGAACAAGACCAGTTCTCTCATGAACAAGACCAGTTCTCTCATGAACAAGACCAGTTCTCTCATGAACAAGACCAGTTCTCTCATGAACAAGACCAGTTCTCTCATGAACAAGACCAGTTCTCTCATGAACAAGACCAGTTCTCTCATGAACAAGACCAGTTCTCTCATGAACAAGACCAGTTCTCTCATGAACAAGACCAGTTCTCTCATGAACAAGACCAGTTCTCTCATGAACAAGACCAGTTCTCTCATGAACAAGACCAGTTCTCTCATGAACAAGACCAGTTCTCTCATGAACAAGACCAGTTCTCTCATGAACAAGACCAGTTCTCTCATGAACAAGACCAGTTCTCTCATGAACAAGACCAGTTCTCTCATGAACAAGACCAGTTCTCTCATGAACAAGACCAGTTCTCTCATGAACAAGACCAGTTCTCTCATGAACAAGACCAGTTCTCTCATGAACAAGACCAGTTCTCTCATGAACAAGACCAGTTCTCTCATGAACAAGACCAGTTCTCTCATGAACAAGACCAGTTCTCTCATGAACAAGACCAGTTCTCTCATGAACAAGACCAGTTCTCTCATGAACAAGACCAGTTCTCTCATGAACAAGACCAGTTCTCTCATGAACAAGACCAGTTCTCTCATGAACAAGACCAGTTCTCTCATGAACAAGACCAGTTCTCTCATGAACAAGACCAGTTCTCTCATGAACAAGACCAGTTCTCTCATGAACAAGACCAGTTCTCTCATGAACAAGACCAGTTCTCTCATGAACAAGACCAGTTCTCTCATGAACAAGACCAGTTCTCTCATGAACAAGACCAGTTCTCTCATGAACAAGACCAGTTCTCTCATGAACAAGACCAGTTCTCTCATGAACAAGACCAGTTCTCTCATGAACAAGACCAGTTCTCTCATGAACAAGACCAGTTCTCTCATGAACAAGACCAGTTCTCTCATGAACAAGACCAGTTCTCTCATGAACAAGACCAGTTCTCTCATGAACAAGACCAGTTCTCTCATGAACAAGACCAGTTCTCTCATGAACAAGACCAGTTCTCTCATGAACAAGACCAGTTCTCTCATGAACAAGACCAGTTCTCTCATGAACAAGACCAGTTCTCTCATGAACAAGACCAGTTCTCTCATGAACAAGACCAGTTCTCTCATGAACAAGACCAGTTCTCTCATGAACAAGACCAGTTCTCTCATGAACAAGACCAGTTCGATGCAAAGATCAGTGAAAGCAAGAGAGATGTGGTTTATACCATGGATCATAAACAGATCGATGCAAAGATCAGTGAAAGCAAGAGAGATGTGGTTTATACCATGGATCATAAACAGATCGATGCAAAGATCAGTGAAAGCAAGAGAGATGTGGTTTATACCATGGATCATAAACAGATCGATGCAAAGATCAGTGGAAACAAGAGAGATGTGGTTTATACCATGGATCATAAACAGATCGATGCAAAGATCAGTGAAAGCAAGAGAGATGTGGTTTATACCATGGATCATAAACAGATCGATGCAAAGATCAGTGGAAACAAGAGAGATGTGGTTTATACCATGGATCATAAACAGATCGATGCATAGATCAGTGAAAGCAAGAGAGATGCAGTTTATACCATGGACAATAAACAGATCGATGCAAAGATCAGTGAAAGCAAGAGAGATGCAGTTTATACCATGGACAATAAACAGATCGATGCAAAGATCAGTGAAAGCAAGAGAGATGCAGTTTATACCATGGACAATAAACAGATCGATGCATAGATCAGTGAAAGCAAGAGAGATGCAGTTTATACCATGGACAATAAACAGATCGATGCAAAGATCAGTGAAAGCAAGAGAGATGCAGTTTATACCATGGACAATAAACAGATCGATGCATAGATCAGTGAAAGCAAGAGAGATGCAGTTTATACCATGGACAATAAACAGATCGATGCATAGATCAGTGAAAGCAAGAGAGATGCAGTTTATACCATGGACAATAAACAGATCGATGCAAAGATCAGTGGAAGCAAGAGAGATGCAGTTTATACCATGGACAATAAACAGATCGATGCAAAGATCAGTGAAAGCAAGAGAGATGCAGTTTATACCATGGACAATAAACAGATCGATGCAAAGATCAGTGAAAGCAAGAGAGATGCAGTTTATACCATGGACAATAAACAGATCGATGCATAGATCAGTGAAAGCAAGAGAGATGCAGTTTATACCATGGACAATAAACAGATCGATGCAAAGATCAGTGAAAGCAAGAGAGATGCAGTTTATACCATGGACAATAAACAGATCGATGCATAGATCAGTGAAAGCAAGAGAGATGCAGTTTATACCATGGACAATAAACAGATCGATGCATAGATCAGTGAAAGCAAGAGAGATGCAGTTTATACCATGGACAATAAACAGATCGATGCATAGATCAGTGAAAGCAAGAGAGATGCAGTTTATACCATGGACAATAAACAGATCGATGCATAGATCAGTGAAAGCAAGAGAGATGCAGTTTATACCATGGACAATAAACAGATCGATGCAAAGATCAGTGAAAGCAAGAGAGATGCAGTTTATACCATGGACAATAAACAGATCGATGCATAGATCAGTGAAAGCAAGAGAGATGCAGTTTATACCATGGACAATAAACAGATCGATGCAAAGATCAGTGAAAGCAAGAGAGATGCAGTTTATACCATGGACAATAAACAGATCGATGCAAAGATCAGTGAAAGCAAGAGAGATGCAGTTTATACCATGGACAATAAACAGATCGATGCATAGATCAGTGAAAGCAAGAGAGATGCAGTTTATACCATGGACAATAAACAGATCGATGCATAGATCAGTGAAAGCAAGAGAGATGCAGTTTATACCATGGACAATAAACAGATCGATGCATAGATCAGTGAAAGCAAGAGAGATGCGGTTTATACCATGGACAATAAACAGATCGATGCAAAGATCAGTGAAAGCAAGAGAGATGCGGTTTATACCATGGACCATAAACAGATCGATGCAAAGATCAGTGAAAGCAAGAGAGATGCGGTTTATACCATGGATCATAAACAGATCGATGCAAAGATCAGTGAAAGCAAGAGAGATGCGGTTTATACCATGGATCATAAACAGATCGATGCAAAGATCAGTGAAAGCAAGAGAGATGCGGTTTATACCATGGATCATAAACAGATCGATGCAAAGATCAGTGGAAACAAGAGAGATGTGGTTTATACCATGGATCATAAACAGATCGATGCAAAGGTCAGTGAAAGCAAGAGAGATGTGGTTTATACCATGGATCATAAACAGATCGATACAAAGATCAGTGGAAACAAGAGAGATGTGGTTTATACCATGGATCATAAACAGATCGATGCAAAGATCAGTGAAAGCAAGAGAGATGCAGTTTATACCATGGATCATAAACAGATCGATGCAAAGATCAGTGGAAACAAGAGAGATGTGGTTTATACCATGGATCATAAACAGATCGATGCAAAGATCAGTGAAAGCAAGAGAGATGCAGTTTATACCATGGACAATAAACAGATCGATGCAAAGATCAGTGGAAGCAAGAGAGATGCAGTTTATACCATGGACAATAAACAGATCGATGCAAAGATCAGTGAAAGCAAGAGAGATGCAGTTTATACCATGGACAATAAACAGATCGATGCATAGATCAGTGAAAGCAAGAGAGATGCAGTTTATACCATGGACAATAAACAGATCGATGCATAGATCAGTGAAAGCAAGAGAGATGCAGTTTATACCATGGACAATAAACAGATCGATGCAAAGATCAGTGAAAGCAAGAGAGATGCAGTTTATACCATGGACAATAAAGAGATCGATGCATAGATCAGTGAAAGCAAGAGAGATGCAGTTATACCATGGACAATAAACAGATCGATGCAAAGATCAGTGAAAGCAAGATAGATGCAGTTTATACCATGGACAATAACAGATCGATGCAAAGATCAGTGAAGCAAGAGAGATGCAGTTTATACCATGGACAATAAACAGATCGATGCAAGATCAGTGAAAGCAAGAGAGATGCAGTTTATACCATGGACAATAAACAGATCGATGCATAGATCAGTGAAAGCAAGATAGATGCAGTTTATACCATGGACATAAACAGATCGATGCAAAGATCAGTGAAAGCAAGAGAGATGCAGTTTATACCATGGACAATAACAGATCGATGCATAGATCAGTGAAAGCAGAGAGATGCAGTTATACCATGGACAATAAACAGATCGATGCATAGATCAGTGAAAGCAAGAGAGATGCAGTTTATACCATGGACAATAAACAGATCGATGCATAGATCAGTGAAAGCAAGAGAGATGCAGTTTATACCATGGACAATAAACAGATCGATGCATAGATCAGTGAAAGCAAGAGAGATGCAGTTTATACCATGGACAATAAACAGATCGATGCAGAGATGCAGTTTATACCATGGACAATAAACAGATCGTTGCATAGATCAGTGAAAGCAAGAGAGATGCAGTTTATACCATGGACAATAAACAGATCGATGCATAGATCAGTGAAAGCAAGAGAGATGCAGTTTATACCATGGACAATAACAGATCGATGCATAGATCAGTGAAAGCAAGAGAGATGCAGTTTATACCATGGACAATAAACAGATCGATGCATAGATCAGTGAAAGCAAGAGAGATGCAGTTTATACCATGGACAATAAACAGATCGATGCATAGATCAGTGAAAGCAAGAGAGATGCAGTTTATACCATGGACAATAAACAGATCGATGCAAAGATCAGTGAAAGCAAGAGAGATGCAGTTTATACCATGGACAATAAACAGATCGATGCATAGATCAGTGGAAACAAGAAAGATGTGGTTTATATCATGGACAATAAACAGATCGATGCAAAGAGCAGTGAAAGCAAAAGAGATGCAGTTTATATCATGGACAGCTGAGATGACAAAGTCTAACAAAAGCAAATCTAAACAGGAACCTGATTATATCAGTGAGAAGACAAGCCATCACTCACTGTGAACATAATGAGAAGACAAACAATCACTCACTGAGAACATAATGAGAAGACAAACAATCACTCACTAGGAACATAATGAGAAGACAAACAATCACTCACTAGGAACATAATGTGAAGACAAACAATCACTCACTGGGAACATAATGAGAAGACAAACAATCACTCACTGGGAACATAATGAGAAGACAAACAATCACTCACTAGGAACATAATGAGAAGACAAACAATCACTCACTAGGAACATAATGAGAAGACAAACAATCACTCACTGGGAACATAATGAGAAGACAAACAATCAGTCACTAGGAACATAATGAGAAGACAAACAATCACTCACTAGGAACATAATAAGAAGACAAACAATCACTCACTAGGAACATAATGAGAAGACAAACAATCACTCACTAGGAACATAATAAGAAGACAAACAATCACTCACTAGGAACATAATGAGAAGACAAGCCATCACTCACTAGGAACATAATGAGAAGAGGAAAGCTTGAAAACATCGCAAGAACAGAAAAAATAACGGGAAGAGAAACAGAGGAGGACCAAGATTAAAAAGAAATCACGGACAGTCTAGCGAGATAACACAAGAAAAAGTTATCAAATGAGTAGATGGAACTTATCAAGGACCGAGATTTGTGGAGAAACATGACCACCAGCGCCTACTGGCACGGCACATGATGGTGATATAACTGGCACGACACATGATGGTGATATAACTGGCACGGCACATGATGGTGATATAACTGGCACGACACATGATGGTGATATAACTGGCACGGCACATGATGGTGATATAACTGGCACGGCATATGATGGTGATATAACTGGCACGGCATATGATGGTGATATAACTGGCACGACACATGATGGTGATATAACTGGCACGGCACATGATTATAATATAATTGGCACGGCACATGATGGTGATATACCTGGCAGGGCACATGATGATGATAAACCTAGCACTTCAGAGAATAAAGTAGCCATTAGCTAAGCACAGGTAAGCAGAGATGTATTGTTCAGGTTTACAATAGACAGAAATTAAAAGGAAAGAACCGGCAAAGGTAGATATTAGTGAGCAAGAAGAGGTACATAAATATCTGTCCTTTCTGACACAGGCATTTTGTCGAAATATTGAATGGTTACCATTTGTTTTTCATTTCTACTTGTTTTTATTGCCAGCTACTCTATTTCAATAATATT
The DNA here is from genome assembly GCA_009760885.1 of Achatina immaculata. Classification (NCBI taxonomy): domain Eukaryota; kingdom Metazoa; phylum Mollusca; class Gastropoda; order Stylommatophora; family Achatinidae; genus Lissachatina; species Lissachatina immaculata. Next base: position 6,045,490 of record CM019698.1, read on the forward strand.
TTATTTTTTAAAAAATTCTCAAAATCTCATTTTTACGAATCTTGACAAATTAAAAATCCATCTCAGTTTTAATCTGACAGAGTGATCAAATGTGAAACGGATAGCAAATCTGTCACATTTTTTCCCTACATTAATGTGCTATATCAGCACACCTGAAGGAATATGAGATTCTTAGGGTCAGGATTTCTGAATAAAAAAAAGATTTAGCATAAAGTCATTGAAATATTACTGTTTGTTCATCAGATTGTCATATACAGGGAATCTCATGTATCAGCAGCGATGCTGTAGTGGTTGGTGTATGTGGTCTACTAACAAGAGCGGTGCTGTAGTTGTTGGTGTATGTGGTCTACTAACAAGAGCGGTGCTGTAGTTGTTGATGTATGTGGTCTACTAACAAGAGCGGTGCTGTAGTTGTTGGTGTATGTGGTCTACTAACAAGAGCGGTGCTGTAGTGGTTCGTGTATGTGGTCTACTAACAAGAGCGGTGCTGTAGTTGTTGATGTATGTGGTCTACTAGCAAGAGCGGTGCTGTAGTTGTTGATGTATGTGGTCTACTAGCAAGAGCGGTGCTGTAGTTGTTGATGTATGTGGTCTACTAGCAAGAGCGGTGCTGTAGTTGTTGATGTATGTGGTCTACTAACAAGAGCGGTGCATAGATCAGTGAAAGCAAGAGAGATGCAGTTTATACCATGGACATAAACAGATCGATGCATAGATCAGTGAAAGCAAGAGAGATGCAGTTTATACCATGGACAATAAACAGATCGATGCAAAGATCAGTGAAAGCAAGAGAGATGCAGTTTATACCATGGACATAAACAGATCGATGCATAGATCAGTGGAAACAAGAAAGATGTGGTTTATATCATGGACAATAAACAGATCGATGCAAAGAGCAGTGAAAGCAAAAGAGATGCAGTTTATATCATGGACAGCTGAGATGACAAAGTCTAACAAAAGCAAATCTAAACAGGAACCTGATTATATCAGTGAGAAGACAAGCCATCACTCACTGTGAACATAATGAGAAGACAAACAATCACTCACTGAGAACATAATGAGAAGACAAACAATCACTCACTAGGAACATAATGAGAAGACAAACAATCACTCACTAGGAACATAATGTGAAGACAAACAATCACTCACTGGGAACATAATGAGAAGACAAACAATCACTCACTGGGAACATAATGAGAAGACAAACAATCACTCACTAGGAACATAATGAGAAGACAAACAATCACTCACTAGGAACATAATGAGAAGACAAACAATCACTCACTGGGAACATAATGAGAAGACAAACAATCAGTCACTAGGAACATAATGAGAAGACAAACAATCACTCACTAGGAACATAATAAGAAGACAAACAATCACTCACTAGGAACATAATGAGAAGACAAACAATCACTCACTAGGAACATAATAAGAAGACAAACAATCACTCACTAGGAACATAATGAGAAGACAAGCCATCACTCACTAGGAACATAATGAGAAGAGGAAAGCTTGAAAACATCGCAAGAACAGAAAAAATAACGGGAAGAGAAACAGAGGAGGACCAAGATTAAAAAGAAATCACGGACAGTCTAGCGAGATAACACAAGAAAAAGTTATCAAATGAGTAGATGGAACTTATCAAGGACCGAGATTTGTGGAGAAACATGACCACCAGCGCCTACTGGCACGGCACATGATGGTGATATAACTGGCACGACACATGATGGTGATATAACTGGCACGGCACATGATGGTGATATAACTGGCACGACACATGATGGTGATATAACTGGCACGGCACATGATGGTGATATAACTGGCACGGCATATGATGGTGATATAACTGGCACGGCATATGATGGTGATATAACTGGCACGACACATGATGGTGATATAACTGGCACGGCACATGATTATAATATAATTGGCACGGCACATGATGGTGATATACCTGGCAGGGCACATGATGATGATAAACCTAGCACTTCAGAGAATAAAGTAGCCATTAGCTAAGCACAGGTAAGCAGAGATGTATTGTTCAGGTTTACAATAGACAGAAATTAAAAGGAAAGAACCGGCAAAGGTAGATATTAGTGAGCAAGAAGAGGTACATAAATATCTGTCCTTTCTGACACAGGCATTTTGTCGAAATATTGAATGGTTACCATTTGTTTTTCATTTCTACTTGTTTTTATTGCCAGCTACTCTATTTCAATAATATTTTATTTTTTAAAAAATTCTCAAAATCTCATTTTTACGAATCTTGACAAATTAAAAATCCATCTCAGTTTTAATCTGACAGAGTGATCAAATGTGAAACGGATAGCAAATCTGTCACATTTTTTCCCTACATTAATGTGCTATATCAGCACACCTGAAGGAATATGAGATTCTTAGGGTCAGGATTTCTGAATAAAAAAAAGATTTAGCATAAAGTCATTGAAATATTACTGTTTGTTCATCAGATTGTCATATACAGGGAATCTCATGTATCAGCAGCGATGCTGTAGTGGTTGGTGTATGTGGTCTACTAACAAGAGCGGTGCTGTAGTTGTTGGTGTATGTGGTCTACTAACAAGAGCGGTGCTGTAGTGGTTGGTGTATGTGGTCTACTAACAAGAGCGGTGCTGTAGTGGTTGGTGTATGTGGTCTACTAACAAGAGCGGTGCTGTAGTGGTTGGTGTATGTGGTCTACTAACAAGAGCGGTGCTGTAGTTGTTGATGTATGTGGTCTACTAGCAAGAGCGGTGCTGTAGTTGTTGATGTATGTGGTCTACTAGCAAGAGCGGTGCTGTAGTTGTTGATGTATGTGGTCTACTAGCAAGAGCGGTGCTGTAGTGGTTGGTGTACGTGGTCTACTAACAAGAACGGTGCTGTAGTGGTTGGTGTATGTGGTCTACTAACAAGAACGGTACAGTAGTGGTTCGATTATGTGTCTACTAACAAGAACAGTGCTGTAGTGGTTCGAGTATGTGTTTACTAACAAGAACAGTGCTGTAGTAGTTGGTATATGTGTCTACTAACAAGAACGATGCTGTAGTGGTTCGTGTATGTGTCTGCTAACAAGACCGGTGCTGCAGTGGTTCGTGTATGTGTCTACTAACAAGAACAGTGCTGTGGTGGTTCGCGTATATGTCTACAAATAAGAACGGTGCTGTAGTGGTTCGCGTATGTGTCTACAAATAAGAACGGTGCTATAGTGGTTCGTGTATGTATCTACTAACAAGAATGGTGGTGTAGTATTAGGTGGGTGTTCCTGCTAATATTAACGGTGGTGTAGTTGTTGGTGGATATGCCTGCTAACAAGAACAGTGGTGTAGTGGTTGTTGTATGTGCCTACTGACAAGAACAGTGGTGTAGTGGTTCGTATATGTGCCTACTGACATGAACGGTGGTGTAGTGGTTGGAGTATGTGCCTACTAACTAGAACAGTGGTGTAGTGGTTGTTGTATGCGCCTGTTAACAAGAACAGTGGTGTAGTGGTTGGTGTATGTGCCTACTGACAAGAACAGTGGTGTATTGGTTGGTGTATGTGCCTACTGACAAGAACAGTGGTGTAGTGGTTGGTGTATGTGCCTACTAACAAGAACAGTGGTGTAGTGGTTGGTGTATGTGCCTACTGACAAGAACAGTGGTGTAGTGGTTGGTTTATGTGCCTACTGACAAGAACAGTGGTGTAGTGGTTGGTGTATGTGCCTACTGACAAGAACAGTGGTGTAGTGGTTGGTGTATGTGCCTACTGACAAGAACAGTGGTGTAGTGGTTGGTGGATGTATCTGCTAACAAGAACAGTGGTGTAGTGGTTGGTGTATGTGCCTACTGACAAGAACAGTGGTGTAGTGGTTGGTGGATGTATCTGCTGACAAGAACAGTGGTGTAGTGGTTGGTGGATGTATCTGCTGACAAGAACAGTGCTGTAGTGCTTGGTGGATGTATCTGCTGACAAGAACAGTGGTGTAGTGGTTGGTGGATGTATCTGCTGACAAGAACAGTGGTGTAGTGGTTGGTGGATGTATCTGCTAACAAGAACAGTGGTGTAGTGGTTGGTGTATGTGCCTACTAACAAGAACAGTGGTGTAGTGGTTGGTGTATGTGCCTACTAACAAGAACAGTGGTGTAGTGGTTGGTGGATGTATCTGCTGACAAGAACAGTCGTGTAGTAGTTGGTGTATGTGCCTACTGACAAGAACAGTGGTGTAGTGGTTGGTGTATGTGTCTACTAACAAGAACAATGGTGTAGTGGTTGGTGGATGTATCTGCTGACAAGAACAGTGGTGTAGTGGTTGGTGGATGTATCTGCTGACAAGAACAGTGGTGTAGTGGTTGGTGGATGTATCTGCTGACAAGAACAGTGGTGTAGTGGTTGGTGTATGTGCCTACTAACAAGAACAATGGTGTAGTGGTTGGTGTATGTATCTGCTAACAAGAACAGTGGTGTAGTGGTTGGTGTATGTGCCTACTAACAAGAACAGTGGTGTAGTGGTTGGTGTATGTGCCTACTAACAAGAACAGTGGTGTAGTGGTTGGTGGATGTATCTGCTGACATGAACGTTCCGGTTGAGTGATGGTTGGGGATTTCTTTTAACCTGACCGGCCAGCAGCGTGTCAGACTAACCTTAAAAGTGTCGGGAACTTGGAAGAAAGCAAGGACGACGAAGAGAACTGATGTAACTTAGAGACCTGGAAAACTCTAACACGCCCCAAGCTTACACCAGGCAAATGTCGCATGGAAATCATGTCTTCTTTCCTTTATCTTCGTCGACGTCTCTGATGGGAAGAAAGGAGAAACTAATACTGACATTTTCTTTGTCATTTTTTTTTACATTTATCTCTAAAAAAATAAGAGAGGAGAACAAAGTTCACCTGTGTGTATTATATACGAGTGTACCTTTCTCTGACTGTTGTATGATTTGTGTAGTCCAGATCATTGTACTGTTCTTACAGGCTGTTGGCTGTCAGTGTTGTAGAGGATGAGAAGATTCTGCTCATTTATTTGAGAGGCATACTTTTATTTCTGATCTGGGCGAGCGATGGACGTAGGCAGAGAGACAAGGAACTGAGAAAACAAGCTTTGTTGAGTTGCTGCGTCAGCCAAAAAGAAATGAGGGAAAAGAAGTTTACTTCTGCAGAGATGTTTTAATTCTTTGTCTACTTCTTCTTCTTTCACTATCAGGCGTCCACGTTTATACTTCCTAAGTAACCAGTGATCTACTGCTGCATGTGTACATAAAATTTCTCTTGAATTCTTGTAGATGTTAGCACAGATATCTTATCTGCATCTCATATGTTGGACACTCTTGTAGATGTTGGCCACAGATGTCTTTTCTGCATCTCATATGTTGGACACTCTTGTAGATGTTGACCACAGATATCTTCTCTGCATCTCATATGTTGGACACTCTTGTAGATGTTGGCCACAGATATCTTCTCTGCACCTCATATGTTGGACACTCTTGTAGATGTTGGCCACAGATATCTTCTCTGCATCTCATATGTTGGACACTCTTGTAGATGTTGGCCACAGATGTCTTCTCTGCATCTCATATGTTGGACATTCTTGTAGATGTTGGCCACAGATATCTTCTCTGCATCTCATATGTTGGACACTCTTGTAGATGTTGGCCACAGATGTCTTCTCTGCATCTCATATGTTAGACACTCTTGTAGATGTTGGCCACAGATATCTTCTCTGCATCTCATATGTTGGACATTCTTGTAGATGTTAGCCACAGATATCTTCTCTGCATCTCATATGTTGGAAACGTATAGAATATATGTTCTCCTGTGATTCTCCCACTTCCACATGTGCCACATGTCAGACGGGCCAATCTTGAGCTTGTTGAAAATATGGGATCTCAGTTTGTTATGACTTGTGTCTGGTACCTCAGTCTGTTGTGAGTTGTGTCTGGTACCTAAATCTGTTGTGACCTGTGTGTTGTGACTTGTGTCTGGTTCCTCAGTCTGTTGTGACCGTTTTCTGGTAGCTCAGTCTGTTGTGACCGTTATCTGGTAGCTCAGTCTGTTGTGACCAGTCAGTCATTCATTCATGCATTCATTTGCATGTCCCTTGCGGAACTTTGCCTCCCAAACAGCACTCCTGTAGGCCTCTCGGTTGTGAGCAAGATGGCCGGTGTACGGAGACTAAAACTGATGACTTGCTCCTCTCCTGCCAAGATGGTAGTTGGTGTTATTTTCTGCGGCCGAGGTTCTTACTGTGTCCATTTGTTCTTGGAATTTATTTTTATCACATATTTAGCTCCCTTTTATGTCATACTATATCATATTTCATATATATGTGATACTTGTATCTGTCTGTGGTAATCTTGCCAGCTTCTTTTGCTAGGACCTCAACTGTTACGTTACCCAGTTTACCGCAGCCGGGATGGACTCCACTGTACGTGCCTTACCGCTCTCCAGAAAAGTTTACATATCTGCTGTATTGTTGGAGTCCTTTACCTTATGGTGGTGGTGGTGGGGGGGGGGGGGGTAGTGGTGGTGGTGGTGGTGGTGGTGGTGGTGGTGGTGGGGGGGGGGGGTGTTTGGTGGTGGTTGGGGGGGGGGGGGGGTTGAGTATCTCAATAATTCCAAGAACTATTCCGGCAGTAGCATAGCTATGGACAGAGTCTAGGCAAATGTCGCATGGAAATCATGTCTTCTTTCCTTTATCTTCGTCGACGTCTCTGATGGGAAGAAAGGAGAAACTAATACTGACATTTTCTTTGTCATTTTTTTTTACATTTATCTCTAAAAAAATAAGAGAGGAGAACAAAGTTCACCTGTGTGTATTATATACGAGTGTACCTTTCTCTGACTGTTGTATGATTTGTGTAGTCCAGATCATTGTACTGTTCTTACAGGCTGTTGGCTGTCAGTGTTGTAGAGGATGAGAAGATTCTGCTCATTTATTTGAGAGGCATACTTTTATTTCTGATCTGGGCGAGCGATGGACGTAGGCAGAGAGACAAGGAACTGAGAAAACAAGCTTTGTTGAGTTGCTGCGTCAGCCAAAAAGAAATGAGGGAAAAGAAGTTTACTTCTGCAGAGATGTTTTAATTCTTTGTCTACTTCTTCTTCTTTCACTATCAGGCGTCCACGTTTATACTTCCTAAGTAACCAGTGATCTACTGCTGCATGTGTACATAAAATTTCTCTTGAATTCTTGTAGATGTTAGCACAGATATCTTATCTGCATCTCATATGTTGGACACTCTTGTAGATGTTGGCCACAGATGTCTTTTCTGCATCTCATATGTTGGACACTCTTGTAGATGTTGACCACAGATATCTTCTCTGCATCTCATATGTTGGACACTCTTGTAGATGTTGGCCACAGATATCTTCTCTGCACCTCATATGTTGGACACTCTTGTAGATGTTGGCCACAGATATCTTCTCTGCATCTCATATGTTGGACACTCTTGTAGATGTTGGCCACAGATGTCTTCTCTGCATCTCATATGTTGGACATTCTTGTAGATGTTGGCCACAGATATCTTCTCTGCATCTCATATGTTGGACACTCTTGTAGATGTTGGCCACAGATGTCTTCTCTGCATCTCATATGTTAGACACTCTTGTAGATGTTGGCCACAGATATCTTCTCTGCATCTCATATGTTGGACATTCTTGTAGATGTTAGCCACAGATATCTTCTCTGCATCTCATATGTTGGAAACGTATAGAATATATGTTCTCCTGTGATTCTCCCACTTCCACATGTGCCACATGTCAGACGGGCCAATCTTGAGCTTGTTGAAAATATGGGATCTCAGTTTGTTATGACTTGTGTCTGGTACCTCAGTCTGTTGTGAGTTGTGTCTGGTACCTAAATCTGTTGTGACCTGTGTGTTGTGACTTGTGTCTGGTTCCTCAGTCTGTTGTGACCGTTTTCTGGTAGCTCAGTCTGTTGTGACCGTTATCTGGTAGCTCAGTCTGTTGTGACCAGTCAGTCATTCATTCATGCATTCATTTGCATGTCCCTTGCGGAACTTTGCCTCCCAAACAGCACTCCTGTAGGCCTCTCGGTTGTGAGCAAGATGGCCGGTGTACGGAGACTAAAACTGATGACTTGCTCCTCTCCTGCCAAGATGGTAGTTGGTGTTATTTTCTGCGGCCGAGGTTCTTACTGTGTCCATTTGTTCTTGGAATTTATTTTTATCACATATTTAGCTCCCTTTTATGTCATACTATATCATATTCATATATATGTGATACTTGTATCTGTCTGTGGTAATCTTGCCAGCTTCTTTTGCTAGGACCTCAACTGTTACGTTACCCAGTTTACCGCAGCCGGGATGGACTCCACTGTACGTGCCTTACCGCTCTCCAGAAAAGTTTACATATCTGCTGTATTGTTGGAGTCCTTTACCTTATGGTGGTGGTGGTGGGGGGGGGGGGTAGTGGTGGTGGTGGTGGGGGTGGTAGTGGTGGTGGTGGGGGGGGGGGGTGTTTGGTGGTGGTTGGGGGGGGGGGGGGTTGAGTATCTCAATAATTCCAAGAACTATTCCGGCAGTAGCATAGCTATGGACAGAGTCTAGGAAGCGGGAAGGTCGAGGGGAAGGGATCAGACTAAGAGGGACGTCATCCTGCACTGTCTCGTAGGCCGGCTTGGGACAGCCAAAGGGTACGGACGACAATCCAGCAGAAACGCTATAGAAGACGATATACTTGGTCCACGTGACACATTCTATGATATCTCGTGGAGACAGGAGGAACACATTCCTTGATACATCGTGGGGACAGCGGAAACACATTCCTTGATACATCGTGGGGACAGGAGGAACACATTCCTTGATACATCGTGGGGACAAGGGGAAACATGCCTTGATACATCGTAGGAACAGACCAAACAGGGGATCACATTCTATGAAACATCGTGAGGACAGGAGGAACACATTCTATGATACATCGCGGGGACAGGAGGAACACATTCCTTGATACATCGTGGGGACAGGAGGAACACATTCCTTGATACATCGTGGGGACAGGAGGAACACATTCCTTGATACATCGTGGGGACAGGAGGAACACATTCCTTGATACATCGTGAGGACAGGAGGAACACATTCCTTGATACATCGCGGGGACAGGAGGAACACATTCCTTGATACATCGTGAGGACAGGAGGAACACATTCTATGATACATCGCGGGGACAGGAGGAACACATTCCTTGATACATCGTGGGGACAGGAGGAACACATTCCTTGATACATCGTGGGGACAGGAGGAACACATTCCTTGATACATCGTGGGGACAGGAGGAACACATTCCTTGATACATCGTGGGGACAGGAGGAACACATTCCTTGATACATCGCGGGGACAGGAGGAACACATTCCTTGATACATCGTGGGGACAGGAGGAACACATTCCTTGATACATCGTGGGGACAGGAGGAACACATTCCTTGATACATCGTGGGGACAGGAGGAACACATTCCTTGATACATCGGGGACAGGAGGAACACATTCCTTGATACATCGCGGGGACAGGAGGAACACATTCCTTGATACATCGTGAGGACAGGAGGAACACATTCTTGATACATCGCGGGGACAGGAGGAACACATTCCTTGATACATCGTGGGGACAGGAGGAACACATTCCTTGATACATCGTGGGGACAGGAGGAACACATTCCTTGATACATCGTGGGGACAGGAGGAACACATTCCTTGATACATCGTGGGGACAGGAGGAACACATTCCTTGATACATCGTGGGGACAGGAGGAACACATTCCTTGATACATCGTGAGGACAGGAGGAACACATTCCTTGATACATCGTGGGGACAGGAGGAACACATTCCTTGATACATCGTGGGGACAGGAGGAACACATTCCTTGATACATCGGGGACAGGAGGAACACATTCCTTGATACATCGTGGGGACAGGAGGAACACATTCCTTGATACATCGTGGGGACAGGAGGAACACATTCCTTGATACATCGTGGGGACAGGAGGAACACATTCCTTGATACATCGTGAGGACAGGAGGAACACATTCCTTGATACATCGTGAGGACAGGAGGAACACATTCCTTGATACATCGTGAGGACAGGAGGAACACATTCCTTGATACATCGTGGGGACAGGAGGAACACATTCCTTGATACATCGTGGGGACAGGAGGAAACATTCCTTGATACATCGTGAGGACAGGAGGAACACATTCTATGATACATCGCGGGGACAGGAGGAACACATTCCTTGATACATCGTGGGGACAGGAGGAACACATTCCTTGATACATCGTGGGGACAGGAGGAACACATTCCTTGATACATCGTGGGGACAGGAGGAACACATTCCTTGATACATCGTGGGGACAGGAGGAACACATTCCTTGATACATCGCGGGGACAGGAGGAACACATTCCTTGATACATCGTGGGGACAGGAGGAACACATTCCTTGATACATCGTGGGGACAGGAGGAACACATTCCTTGATACATCGTGGGGACAGGAGGAACACATTCCTTGATACATCGCGGGGACAGGAGGAACACATTCCTTGATACATCGCGGGGACAGGAGGAACACATTCCTTGATACATCGCGGGGACAGGAGGAACACATTCCTTGATACATCGTGGGGACAGGAGGAACACATTCCTTGATACATCGTGAGGACAGGAGGAACACATTCCTTGATACATCGCGGGGACAGGAGGAACACATTCCTTGATACATCGTGAGGACAGGAGGAACACATTCCTTGATACATCGTGGGGACAGGAGGAACACATTCCTTGATACATCGTGGGGACAGGAGGAACACATTCCTTGATACATCGTGAGGACAGGAGGAACACATTCCTTGATACATCGTGGGGACAGGAGGAACACATTCCTTGATACATCGTGAGGACAGGAGGAACACATTCCTTGATACATCGTGGGGACAGGAGGAACACATTCCTTGATACATCGTGGGTACAGGGGAACACATTCCTTGATACATCGTGGGGACAGGAGGAACACATTCCTTGATACATCGTGGGGACAGGAGGAACACATTCCTTGATACATCGTGAGGACAGGAGGAACACATTCCTTGATACATCGTGAGGACAGGAGGAACACATTCTATGATACATCGTGGGGACAGGAGGAACACATTCCTTGATACATCGTGAGGACAGGAGGAACACATTCCTTGATACATCGTGAGGACAGGAGGAACACATTCTATGATACATCGTGAGGACAGGAGGAACACATTCTATGATACATCGTGGGGACAGGGGGAACACATTCTATGATACATCGTGGGGACGGGGAACGAAATAAAGAGCAACTTTTACTTACAAACTCTGAAGAACTGGACAAACAGACCATCAGACACTCTGTCCTTTATTATTCAATTTTCTGCTTTATCATACAACTTTCTACTTTATCATACAACTTCATCCTTTATCATACAACTTCATCCTTTATCATACAGCTTTCTGCTTTATCATACAACTTTCTCCTTTATCATACAACTTTCGGCTTTATCATACAACTTTCTGCTTTATCATACAACTGTCTCCTTTATCATACAACTTTCTCTCTCTCTCTCCTCTCCTCTCCTCTAGTGGTAATATGTTATTTTATATCAAAAAATAATTAAAATTGAAATAACAAACCTGAAATAACAATTCAGTTACGCTTCACTCCTATTCAAGAGCTCAGTGCAATAAGTAACTTCAAAAATGTAACAAAGTTACTCTAGCGATTTCACACATGAATGAATGTCCACCAAACTACTGTTCCGTATTTTTAAATTAAATACAAAACAAAGCGGCAGTTCAATGTCAATCGTTTACATTCAGTACGTGTAACAATCCACCAGCATGTAGTCGGCACGGCACCTGATGATGATGATGAAGTGTAACAAGAGTCTAAAGTAGCATGAAACGTTTATGAATTATGGAAGCATGTAGTCCACACGAAGAAGTTACTGGAAAAGTTTGTATTTGTAGGAAGGGACATAACTTGTATTTTTTTTAAAATATAAGATGGGAGGGTATTCCAAAGATGAGCAGCAGAGTAAGCAAGGCTTTTTTGAGCAGATCAAATCTGGATTTTTTATGAAGAATACTGTTTAAGCGTTGGATAAACTTTGGGTTAGACTTATACAGTTTCCATAAATGAGACGGAGCTTTCTGTGGTAGAGTTCGCTGAACTAACTTGGCCTCGTTGAACAGGAACATGTTTTCAAGCAGCAGGATTCCGAGCTGCTTGTTCTGATCTTGGGATACATCAGATACACAAGCAAACAAAAAACCAGACAAGTAGATAGACAGATAGATCGGTAGATAGACAGACAAGATAGACAGGTACACAGACAGTAGACAGACAGATACACGAATGAATTATTTTTATTTTAAAAGGGTTAAGAAATGGGCCTCGCAGGCCCATCTTACATTCTGACCTCTATCACTCCATCTTTCATTCTTCCCATACATTCGATTTAATAAGGTATACAAAATTACATGAATATCTCTCTCTTTCTCTCTCTGAACCTTAAGTGCCCAGGGTACATGGGGCTTCCGCAAGGGTTTTCCACAAATGCCTGTCGTTCGCCTTTTTTTCTGCTCTTGCCCAGGTGAGCCCTCTATTGCTCAACATCCTTTCTGTTGTTTTTCTCCATGTCTCTTTTGGTCTACCCTTACTTCTGTTCCCCTGTGGTGTCCATTTTTGTGCTATTTTTGGTAGTGAGTTGTCAGTCATTCGGAGCACATGTCCCAACCATCGCCAGCGTCTTTCCTCAATAATTGTTGTCAGTGGTTTCATCTGCATTTCTGCTAATAAGATGTTATTTCTTATGGTGTTTGGCCAAAATATTTTTCTAATTCTTATATATATATATATAAGAATGCAAGATGAAACTATGTGACATATAAGTATATAGATCATATGGAAAGGATATATCTAAGAATGCAAGATGAAACTATGTGACATATAAATATATATGTCACATGGAAAGGATATATCTAAGAATGCAAGATGAAAATACGTTCATAAATTATACGATAATAGACTACATAAGACGTAACAAGATATCATACACACACACACACAAACATATTTTCAATGGAGTTCTGACATTCCATTCTCGCATATTTACTAAGATAATTTCTAACAAGATACATCATCTAACAAATTACGTTTAGAACTATGTTCTTTTAGAACAGAACTCTGCGGCTGGCGAGTCAGTGTATGAGAGGCTGTTAGATATTCTATGGAAGCATATAGCTACAAGCCAGTAAATATTGAAAAAAAACTTGAGTTAAAGGATGAAGTATTACTAGCAGATTTTAGATGGTAGGGGAGGGAGTTCCAGAGCTGCACCGCAGAGTATGCAAGGCTTTTCTTCTACAGATCTAGCCTGGGTTTAGGAAGAAGACAGTTTCTTAAACGTTGGCTATGTTTAATTCTGGAAGTAAAAAAAAATGCCACAAGTAAGGCGGAGCATTGTGTGACAAAACTGCGAACAAAATTGAGTTTGTTAAAAATAATTCTATATTTGAGGGGTAGAATTTCTAGTTCTTTGTGCTGATCTACAGTCTGTACCTGGTGTTTGCCACAAATCAGATTTAATGCTCGCTTGTGAAGTGAGTGGAGCCTTTTTGTGTTTGAGATTGAACATCCGCCCCAGACTGTGGAACAGTAATCTAAGTATGTTTGTATGTGTGATATGTAGTATGTCTTTCCCGTGTCTTGGTCGATAAAGTGTTTACTTTTGGCTAGTTAGATAAACAGACAGGCAGACAGACAGGTAGACAGATAGACAGACAGGTAGACGGGTACACTGATAGATAAACAGACAAGCAGCTAGATAGACGGACAATAGACATATCAGTTATATAAACAACTATGTACAGAAGAAACGTTTTCAGACATTCATGTGTAGAACCTACAAACATGGCTATAATATTTCTCAGCTGAGACTCTACGAAATGGTTGGAAAAAAAAACAAGGTGTCATATAAAAACAGACTTAAACAACACACTAAAACACCACATTAAAACACCACACTAAACCAACACACTGAAACAACACACTAAATCAACACACTGAAACAACACACTAAACCAACACACTGAAACAACACACTAAATCAACACACTGAAACAACAGACTAAATCAACACACTGAAACAACGGTCTTATCATTCTCATACTTAAGACCATGTAGATCGCTTATAACGTGAGCACATACTGGACAATAATATACTCACACTTCTTCTTTCTGATCCTGACACGTGACACCGGACATGTACAGGCACATCAGGAACACAAGCAGATCCAGTTTCAGTAATTCCTTTAAGAGATCCATTGTCACGAGATTTCAGCAAACATGTGGTCCCTGACTGTAGCACTGAACTCTGGTAGTAATGGCGATACTCTAGTAATGATGGCTGATATTTAACTCTGGTAATGGTGGCTGATATTTAACTCTGATAATAGTGGTTGATTTTTAACACGGGTAATGATGGCTGATATTTAACTCTGATAGCAATGGCTGATGTTCTAGGTGGAAGTTTCTTTCTTATTGCTAAATGACAAAGTAATAAGAAAACTTGACACAGAATATAACACAAATGTGACTTGATGTTTCTCCAGAATTTGAATCTTGGTTGTTTCTGTCCAGTTTAAAATGTACTTTGTTCTTGAAAATTAAGACAGAAAACGAGAGAAAATGTTTTTTTAAGCAAATTTCCTTCCGTAAAATATTTTTTCCTGCAAAAGATTGGAAGTCTTTGATGTCAAAAATCAACATTGGTCGATAATATACCGAGACTGGGGTACAGCTTGAAATAACAGGTATCATAAACTATTAACTAGCTTTATATAGCAGCTATCATAAACTATTAACTAGCTTTATATAGCAGCTATCATAAACTATTAACTAGCTTTATATAGCAGCTATCATAAACTATTAACTAGCTTTATATAGCAGCTATCATAAACTATTAACTAGCTTTATATAGCAGCTATCATAAACTATTAACTAATATAGCACTTATCAAAGACTATTAATCAGGTTTATAAAGCAGCTGTCACAGACTGTTAATCAGCTATATATAACACTTATCAAAGACAATTAATCAGCTTTATATAGCAGCTTTCACAGCCTTAAACTTTTGCATTATAGCTTTCTAACATTTAAAAAAATGCTATATTTCAGTTATCACAGATTTGTTATCTAGCTTGCTATTTCAGTAATTTAAACTGCTAGTGGATGGAATCACGTACTCCAGCTCTTGAACGATCGCTCTGCTCCACATGGAACTCTCTCAGACAACAGACTTCCTTCAATGACTACCGAGATAGATTAAGAAATGTTGGCTATCTTGGCATGTCGCTTGTTCCGAAACAGTTCTGGAACAGAAATAAAAACATGGAAACAGAATAGATTAGTTCGCCTGTTGGTTAGGTCATAGATTTTTTTAAAGCGTATTCAGACCTGTTTTAAAACTTCCCTGGTTAGCATAGAGGTTGGTCACGTGATGAAGGTCAGTGTGTTAATGCAAATATTTCAATGCAGCAAAAAGAGCAGTAATATGGCGGACTTATGTTGTTGACTGGTTCAGTTTTGTTGGTTCGTTTGGTTGTTTTGTTGGTTCGTTATTTTGATGATTTATTGATAATTTGTTGTTACACAGATGCTTGAATATACTGGTAGGATGTTGGCTGGTTTGCTGGTTGGATGATTGTAGGTTAAGTGGTTTGTTGGTTGGGTGAGTGGTTTGTTGTTTGGATGATTGTAGATTAAGTGGTTTGTTGGTTGGGTGAGTGGTTTGTTGTTTGGCTGATTGTAGGTTAAGTGGTTTGTTGGCTGGGTGAGTGGTTTGTTGCTTGGCTGATTGTAGGTTAAGTGGTTTGTTGGTTGGGTGATTGTAAGTTAAGTAGTTTGTTGGTTGGATGGTTGGTTGGTCGAGTGGGTGGTTTGTTAATTGGTTGACTGTTATTGTTGGTTTTATGGGTGGTTTGATGGATAGCTGGTTTATTAATTAGGAGACAGTTAATTGGATGGTTGGCTGATTGAATGGTTGGAAGGTTGGTTGGCTGGGTGAATTAATTGAAGTTAGGAGCTATAAGTTACCGATACCAGACTGAACACTTGATTAGGGCGACATCAAACGAGATTATGAGGAAGCTGTGTGGATGAAACTGACATAAATCTATAGCTTATCAGAAAGATCCACCTCCATACTGACCTTTTCTTGTCTTTATTCAACATTCACGTATAAATACTGACACAAATGAATATGGAGAAGGTGCAAAAAGGTGGTCATGATTTATATCAAAACTAGCTCTCCGTGTCTGAGAACATGTGCCGCCATCATTCTCTTCACACAAAGACCTTCTCTCGGATCTTGGGCTGGTTCTCTTCACACAAAGACCTTCTCTCGGATCTTGGGCTGGTTCTCTTCACACAAAGACCTTCTCTCGGATCTTGGGCTGGTTCTCTTCACACAAAGACCTTCTCTCGGATCTTGGGCTGGTTCTCTTCACACAAAGATCTTCTCTCGGATCTTGGGCTGGTTCTCTTCACACAAAGACCTTCTCTCGGATCTTGGGCTGGTGTTTTGTACTTAAGTAAGAATCATCTTCACCATCTTAACGTTCTCCCCTGGGAGACAGGCTGTTGTTCTATAACAAGAGTGATTATGACCATTACAGAGACAGGCTGTTGTTCTATAACAAGAGTGATTATGACCATTACAGAGACATGCTGTTGTTCTATAATAAGAGTGATTATGACCATTACAGAGACAGGCTGTTGTTCTATAACAAGAGTGATTATGACCATTACAGAGACAGGCTGTTGTTCTATAACAAGAGTGATTATGACCATTACAGAGACAGGCTGTTGTTCTATAACAAGAGTGATTATGACCATTACAGAGACAGGCTATTGTTCTATAACAAGAGTGATTATGACCATTACAGATACAGGCTGTTGTTCTATAACAAGAGTGATTATGACTATTACAGAGACAGGCGGACAGTTCTTGATTATACAATTTATTGTTCCAGGAAACACACAACTCGCTAAGGGATGGCCTCTTTGTTTTTCTTATGTGTGCCCAGAGATGCGATGTAATTCTTGGAAATCAACTTTTTGGCATGATTTAAATAGTGGATGTCAACTTTTGGCATAATGTAAATATCGGCTGTCAACTTTTGGCATGATGTAATTCGTGAATATCAGCTATCGTCGTTGTTTTTCATGATAATCATCATTTCACGAGAAAGTGGCGATTTAATCTGAGTCTTAAATCCTGTGATCAAAAGAATACTATAAAATTCCAATAAAATTTTTAATCCGCTTAGAACGACAGTTAAAAAGAAAATCGCACACAAAAGGTTACAAAGGACGTAGAAGACAGGTACACACAGAGTTACAGAGGACACAGTAGACAAGTACACAAAAAGTTACAAAGAACATAGAAGACAAGTACACATAAAATTACAAAGAACATAGAAGACAAGTATACATAAAGTTAAAGTTAGAAGACAAGTACACATTTAGAAACAGAAACCTTACAGAATCATGAAAAAAGAAACCCCAACTAGAACTGTTCTTTTTCCTACCATGAAAAACAACAAGAAAACAAAACTGCTCTAACGACCAGGATGGTGTCTGTAGCCTGAAGTTACCCCAGCAACCCCGTGGGGTGTGTTTATAAAAACATTATCTTAATAAATATTAAACTAGATTAAAGATGTTATTTTACTGCAGAAATGAAACATTTAATAACGCTCTTACATTTTTTACTCTGTCTTTTTGTCCCTATCTCTTCCTAAACGTGTTTTTAGTGTCGTCATGGAAACCGAAGTAACATTCCAACAAAAAAGTAACAATAATATCCTCTTTTACATTTACCGTTTTCAGTAAAATCGTTACAATAATTCTCTAGGATTGAATGTTCAACGCTTGTCGGGTAACATATTGACCACAGGACTATAAATCTTGCCTTCAAAAACAGGACCGGATTGTTCTCTAATCGGGTAGATCAATAAGAAATATCTATTAGATCATTCTGCTTGATTTGCTTGGCATATAAAACGTGTGGGGTCGGAGAAATTGCTCAGGTCAAAGAGACTTTCTGGAGAATAGATGGCTCTGCTGTAGGCCGGGCCGGACGTACACAAAAGTTCAACAAGCTACAGCTCAGAGCCTCCACAAGGCCGTGCTTTCTTATTGCCTTTGTGGGGCCTGGTGAACTTTTGTAACAAGGGGCTTTGGAGCTTTACAAAAGCTTAAGGCCTCACTAATCCTAAGCCCAGTACTGGTGGTAGAGTCCGCCGGGATTGTAGCCCATGTAAGCCAAGGAAGATCAAAACTTTACGTGCTGCTACTGCAGATTTCTTCAGACTAACACACGCCGTAGGCCCTGGTGTGTGTTTCCTCAAGATTGTGGAGTGCTGTGAGAAGTCTACTTCTGAACATCTGTTCATAAAGTGGCAGACGACACTGTAACGCCTCCCTCCCCCAATCCTACCGCTGATTCAAGATCACCTAGCACAGCCAGAACACAAGTTTAGTTGTACAGCCAGAACACAAGTTTAGTTGTACAGCCAGAACACAAGTTTAGTTGTACAGCCAGAACACAAGTTTAGTTGTACAGCCACGACACAAGTTTAGTTGTACAGCCAGAACACAAGTTTAGTTGTACAACCAGGACACAAGTTTAGTTGTACAGCCAGAACACAAGTTTAGTTGTACAGCCAGAACACAAGTTTAGTTGTACAGCCAGAACACAAGTTTAGTTGTACAGCCAGAACACAAGTTTAGTTGTACAGCCAGAACACAAGTTTAGTTGTACAGCCAGAACACAAGTTTAGTTGTACAGCCAGAACACAAGTTTAGTTGTACAGCCAGAACACAAGTTTAGTTGTACAGCCAGAACAC
Source organism: Achatina immaculata (assembly GCA_009760885.1). Taxonomy (NCBI): domain Eukaryota; kingdom Metazoa; phylum Mollusca; class Gastropoda; order Stylommatophora; family Achatinidae; genus Lissachatina; species Lissachatina immaculata. The sequence continues at coordinate 6,064,420 of CM019698.1, forward strand.
AAGTTTAGTTGTACAGCCAGAACACAAGTTTAGTTGTACAGCCAGAACACAAGTTTAGTTGTACAGCCAGAACACAAGTTTAGTTGTACAACCAGGACACAAGTTTAGTTGTACAGCCACATATTTCACTTCAATAATGACACCAACTTTGGTACAGTCTAGCCAGAACCACATAAGCGACGCGCCTGCCACAGCTGATTTTCTCTGACATATCTCAGGTTTCCTGTGTTCTTTATGTCAGTCTCAGACAAGCAGGTAAGACGTTTCTGAGACAAGTAGGTAAGACGTTTCTGAGACAAGTATATAAGACGTTTGTTTCACCACACGAATAACATACAACATCAAACACGAATGACTGTTAAGCCTTATAAGATGAAGCTGTTTTGAAGTGCAAATATTTTCTACCTCCCTACCTACCACCCTACCTACCTACCTATCTACCTACCTACCACCCTACCTACCTACCTACCTATCTACCTACCTACCTACCTATCTACCTACCTACCTCCCTACCTACCTACCTACCTATCTACCTACCTACCTCCCTACCTACCTACCTACCTATCTACCTACCTACCTACCTATCTACCTACCTACCTACCTATCTACCTACCACCCTACCTACCTACCTACCTATCTACCTACCTACCTATCTACCTACCTACCTACCTACCTATCTACCTACCTACCTATCTACCTACCTATCTACCTACCTACCTACCTATCTACCTACCTACCTATCTACCTACCTACCTATCTACCTACCTACCTACCTACCTATCTACCTACCTATCTATCTATCTACCTACCTACCTATCTACCTACCTACCTATCTACCTATCTACCTACCTATCTACCTACCTACCTACCTACCTACCTATCTATCTATCTACCTACCTACCTACCTATCTACCTACCTACCTACCTATCTACCTACCTACCTATCTACCTATCTACTTACCTACCTACCTACCTATCTATCTATCTATCTATCTATCTATCTATCTATCTATCTATCTATGTGATGAAATATGTTTATCAGTATCAGTTATCATTCTCTCTCTATCTCTCTCTCACTCTCTTTCACACACACACACACACACTCTATGGGATCGAACCGTTTTCCACCATCTCACCTAGCTAAGACCACACTAGCTGTTTGACCCTGAGGATCACGGAGTGTAGCTAGGTACCAAATTTAGAACATGTAACGAAGCAGCAGCCATAACGGTCACGCACCTTTTCAAGGTGTGCACGCGTATACAGGTGCTCACCTGCACGTGACCGCTCCTATCTGGAAGCTCCAGAACGTACTGAATGCCCCATGTAAAGACTTAGCAAGCTCCAGCAAGGGGTCTACCCTTGTACAGGACGAGAGATTTGTGAGGAACAAAGAAGCTGATATCACTATCCCTTTGTGTACAACATGTCGTGAGGGGAATTCCTAGATGCTGCATATTTTTGTTTTTTGTTTTTTAACATTAGATGATAAAATGAGAAAGATATCTAGCTTACCTGCCCGGACCAAGCTGTATGGCGATGTCGACAACATGAGGTGACTGCTACCTTCTTAAATGTTATCCTACTTGACATCAGAGAGTGTTCAGAGAAGAAGTAGATTATAGCCTAAATTACATTAACTTTGTGACTCTTAAATTTTTTACTCTTTCTTTTTATCCCTATCTCTTCCTAAACGTGTTTTTAAGTGTCCTCATGGAAACAGAGGTAACAAGTACACACAAGGTTACAGTTAGAAGACAAGTACACACAAGGTTACAGTTAGAAGGCAAGTACACAAATGTTACAGATCTTTGAACTTGAAATTCTCTTTTCCCTACATTAAGTTTCTATTCTTGTTTCTCTCTCTTTGTTTATGATGTCTGACAAGGTTCCAAGGTGAAAATTTACTTTCGTGTCTTTTTTACTGAACTTAGTTTACATTTAGCTTCCAAATCAATAAAGGAATATAAAAACATTTGTATACAACGGCTGATAGATGTAAAAATGTATAGATAGAAGATAGATCGTAGATAGATAAAAGAGAGATAGAAAGACAGACAGAACAAAATTAATGTTGTCGTGAGTCTGTAAACAGAAAACTGCTGACAGATAAACAGAAAACTACTGTCAGATAAACAGAAAACTGCTGTCAGATAAAAAGAAAACTACTGTTAGCGAAACAGAAAACTGCTGACTGATAAACGGAAAACTGCTGTCAGATAAACAGAAAACTGATGTCAGATAAATTGAAAATTGCTGTCAGATAAACAGAAAACTATCGTCAGATAAACAGAAAACTGTTGTCAGAAAAACAGAAAACTGTTGTCTGATTAACAGAAAACTGCTATGTGATAAACAGAAAACTGCTGTGAGAAAAACAGAAAACTGCTGTGAGAAAAACAGAAAACTGCTGTCAAAACAAACAACCATGGTCAGACACACAGAAAACCATACAGACGAACAGAAAACCATGGTCAGACACACAGAAAACCATACAGACGAACAGAAAACGTAAACAGAATGATTAGGAGGAGAACACCCAGTGAGGGGACGTCTACGTCTCGGAACTCAATCAAATTTAAAGTCTGCCAGGTAAAAACTGTGTTCTCTCTCTCTCTCTCTCTCTCTCTCTCTCTCTCTCTCTCTCTCTCTCCCCACAAACACGCAGTGACCCCACAAACATCATGTACAAAACCTAGTGTATCACACATCAGTCACCGACACGTGGTATTGTACAGACAAAACAAAACTTCCTTCACTACAAAACATCATACTACAGACACTTGTACAACCCTTTCTAGCTCCATAACAAACCTGGCATGAGAGAATTTAACATGTCCTGGCATCAAATAACGCAGTCTCGGCAACATGAACGAGCTAAAGAGTCATATTATAGGTGTCCTAATGGTTGTGTAAGAGCAGTTGTCCCGCTTGTTTTCTGTCCTCATTTTAAGTGCTGTGCGATGTAACCTTTATATTGCTTATTACGAATTTTATGAATATTCCGCACAATAAAACTAGCTTTACGCTTGGATAATCTTTAGAAAAAGAAATCTGCATTTTCTTTTTTTCTTCTGCAATAAAACAAAGCTCGGGTAGATCAACTTTACTGTATCATTCAGGAGACATCTAAGTACTATATGAATACAGCGTCAGCAGGCTAATTCCATTGGCTACTCAAACTTTGAAAAGTCTGAAATGATTGGCTAGCAGTTTGTCTACTACTTAAGCACTAATACGGTTCCTTTTTCCCCCCCTGTACAATAATCTATGGACTGTCCCGTTCTGCCAGAGCAGACAGCAAAAAGCTGAACTGGAAACGTGAATTATAAAAGTGAACATTTTTTGAGAGAAATACAAGGCTGATTAATCGAAGGCCAAATGATGAAATAAATCATTGAGTTCTGCTACAGACTTTCTGACCAGCTCATGTTTTATGTGTGAATGTGATTGATGTTTTATGACAGAGCGTGGGAGTAGCGGAGTGATAGCGAAACCTGTTCTCATGAAAAATAATTTAAAGCGTTAATTATGCCATGTCAAAACAAAGTATTCACACACAATAATTTTATTTTTTTAACCCTATAAAATATTTTGTGAATATTTATTTTCCTAGCTTTGGGGGTAGAGCGTCGAGGAAAGATCTTCAGGAACATAAAAAGGGAAATGGGTATTTGGTGGTAATAGTGAGCTGCCTTTACATGAAATGCTGTAAACTGTGACAGATGGTAATCTTATTTTCCATAAAATTGAAAGATCACGTCATCTTCACTTACGTTTAAATTTTCTGCTGAGAGACAGACCTTTTTCGTCTATTTTAACATTCTCATTTTGTCTTCCTCTAGTTCACTACTAAACAAAGGAGTGTTATCCAAGATCTGTGACCTGAAACTACCTTCACCAGACACCTGAAACTACCTTCACTAGACACCTGAAACTACCTTCACTAGACACATGAAACTACCTTCACCAGACACCTGAAACTACCTTCACCAGACACCTGAAACTAGCTTCACCAGACACCTGAAACTACCTTCACAAGACACCTGAAACTACCTTCACAAGACACCTGAAACTGCTTTCACCAGACACCTGAAAATACCTTCACCAAACACATGAAACTATCTTCACCAGAAACATGAAGCTACCTTCACCATACACTTGAAACTACCTTCACCAGACACCTGAAACTACCTTCACCAGACACCTGAAACTAGCTTCAACAGACACCTGAAACTACTTTCACCAGACACCTGAAACTACCTTCACCAAACACCTGAAACTACTTTCACCAGACACCTGAAACTATCTTCACCAGACACCTGAAACTACCTTCACCAGACATCTGAAACTACCTTCACCAGACACATGAAACTACCTTTACAAGACATTTGAAACTATCTTCAGGAGACACCAGAAACTACCTTTACAAGACACATGAAACTACCTTTACCAGACACCTGAAATAACTACTACACAAAATTACTTCACCTGTTTTCACCTTGCAAGTCGAGTCAGAGACAAATCAAGAATCCCTGTCACATTCATCTCTCTTATCTTATCTTTCTCACATTCTTTCCGTTAAAAAAGAAAATTAAAACCGAGGCTAAACTTCAGAGCATTCGCGATTTCATTTCTCGATTCACAATTATACTTGACAGTATAATAGAATGCTCCTAGTGGAAACTTGTCAATACACACTTATATTTGACAGAACAATAGAATGCTCCTAGTGGAAACTTGTCAATTCACACTTATACGTGACAGAACAATAGACTAACTCCTAGTGGAAACTTGTCAATACACGCTTATACTTGACAGAACACTAGAACGCTCTAGTGGAAACTTGGCATTACAGACTTATACTTGACAGGAGGACGTGTCTAATGAAAACTTGTCAATACACACTTATACCTGACAGAACAATAAAATGCTCCTAATGGAAACTTGTCAATGCACACTTATACCTGACAGAACAATAGAATGCTCCTAATGGAAACATGTCAATACACACTTATACTTGACAGAGCAGTAGGACACTTCTAGTGGAAACTTGTCGACAGGCCATGTTGATGATAAAAGCACTTTGTTTTTATTTTTGGGAGCTTTTTGGAGTTGTGCTGTCATTCATTCTCTCATCTTTCATTTTCTGTTTCGTTTTCTTGTTGTTCGAAATAGGCTTACTTTGTAAGAAATCCTCTTCCAAGCATTTTATCTTTCAAATTACAGGCAGTATACGTGCCACTCTGTAACACTGTGTTATTTGCTAGAGAATATTTCATATCATAAGGAGTGTGCACTGATGGTGCGCACAGAAGGTACACGCTTGTGATGGTGGCAGGCAGAATGGTACACACTTGTTGTGGTAGTAGGCAGGATGGTATGCACGGTGTGGTGCTGACGGACTCTGGAAGATAGAGACGGGTTTGCTAGGTCGTGGGTGAATTCAGTTCTTGGGAAAATACCACTGTCACCCAGGCTGAGGTGGATATACTTGCCAGGGCATGCGGGAGTGAGAGACAATGAGGTAGCCAGGGCATGCGGGAGTGAGAGACAATGAGGTAGCCAGGGCATGCGGGAGTGAGAGACAATGAGGTAGCCGATCATGTTGCCTGCAACACATAAGATTCCTAGGAGTAGGACGGATATTCTGAACTCGGTGGCCGAGGAACTAGTAGAGGAGGAGGGATGGGCATGTGCTGATGATATGTTTCCATAGAGGATAAAAGTCAGAGATGTAAGGAAGGAGGGGGGCCGAGAGGCTGGCTGGTAGTAGGATCCGAGGTTGTCAAAACCAACAGCTGACTGGCACAGGCAGTGCTCACACTCTTCTGTGGTTACCGAAGCACAGAGCATGTCCGGGCGTGGCCCGAGAAAGATGATGCTAATTCTTAGATAGAAGATTCTTATCACAGCACGCTGTAACTGTAAGCTTACATCCTACGCTTGGTGATGAAACTTCATTTGATTTAAGAATTTTCTGAATCTTCTGAACTTGTATTTCACAGACAATCAAACTAGATGTGTCTGGCAGAACATGGAATGTGTAACTGTTCACTATCAATAAGGAAGGGAGTTCTAAGATGCTATATAGGGACTATTCTACTTTATGTAAGTGAAACATGGTCCGTGAATAAACAATAAGAACAAAGAAAAAAGGCTACTAAAATGTGGTTCTTAAGAAGGATGCTTTGCATACCATGGACAGCCAGAAAGACAAGTGAAGAAGTACTGCAGCTGCCAAATGAATATCTGAAACTAAATGAGAAAAATGTATCGAAAAACTGGTCGTCACTGGAAAGATAAATGGCAAAAGAGAGGGCGGAGAAGACAGAAATAACTGAACGGCCTAACTACATGGTTTGGCAGAGAAACAGAAACTGGCATGATTCCAGACACGGAGGACCGAGCGAGATGGAGAGAGGTGACCGCCAACGCCTACAGTCATGGCACAGTCTACTTTGAACTGTTCACACTGTACCTTTATTTTTTTAAGTGCCCTATACATTCCACGTTGATAGTCGGAGGACAAAGTGTTGGTGTCTATGTTTACCTTCACCTGGTGGTACATGACAGACTGGTGTCCTTCACCTGGTGGTACATGACAGACTGGTGTCCTTCACCTGCTGGTACGTGACCGATGTTGCGTTCACCAACTTCCACACACAAGTAACCAGGTACCAATTTCTATTTCTGGGTGACCGAGGGTCGGATGTGAACAACGAAAACCCCCTTCCCCCTCCCCTGAGAAAGCTATGCGCTAACCACTGCGCTGCTCCAGCGCCCTGTTTTATTTTTTAAAATTGAAGTAAAAGTTTCTCTTTAGTCGCTAGATCAAAGTGCATTAGAAGAAGTCCCTAGAGCGCTGTGTAGTTCTGGCCCGCCTGCTCAGTTGTATCGGAAACAAATGCATGAATTGTAAAATGTATCCAAATTGTTCTTATCAAATATTCAACAACTGCACTTTTATCTTGGATTAAATTTCCGAGGAAAATTCATGAAAGCGTAGGAAGAACAAATGTTTTCAGTATTTTTATGGCGTTTTCAAACATTAAGAAATCAATAATTCTCGTGACTTCCTCTAAACACCGACAAGCCGTTCACATCTTGGGGGGGGGGGGGTGAGGCTACTTTGATTCTGTATGCTTTATGAATACTTCTTACATCTTACATCTTACATCCTTCCCGTGCCGTTAAACGTCACCTGGGGCTCGCGTAGTTGTTTGCCAAGTTTTCCTGTTCTCGGCGAGTCTTTTAACTTCAAGGGATGTTACGCCCACGAAACTGGCTTCTCTCAACAATGTCCTCCTTAGAGTTTCACGTGGTCGACCTCTCTTTCTTCGGCCTGTTGTGCTCCACTTGATAGCTTGTTTTGGTATTCTCTGGTTGTTTCTTCTCATCACATGGCCTACATGTGTCCATCTTCTTTTTCTGATCACGCATGAGACAGGTTGTTGTTTGCTCATCTGTCTTATCTCTGCGTTGTTCTTAAATTCGTTCCACTTGATGCCGAGTATTTTCCTTAGGCATTTCTTTTCAAAATGGTATAATTTCTTATATTAATTTACTTTAATTTTTTATATTAATTATATTCTTAATGAGCATAAAAATACAGTTTATCAATAACACTTCATCTTATTAACAACTCAAATCATAAAACAAATAACAGTTATTTTTCGAATACGGCAACTCTTATCTGTCAGAGTTGCTTCTCTGTCTGTGAAAGCTAGTTTCATAATGAATGATAGTTTTGTATTGAGAGTTCACTTGATAGTTGCTCGTGTTCATCTGATCATTGTCCATTCTGCTCTGTGTGTGTGTGTTTTGTGGAGTAGCGGAAGCTGCAACCAACTTGCTTGGTTCTGATTCACGAACTATCATCTCGTCCAGTGGTCCTATCCAGACTGTTTTATCCAGACTGTTTATGCAGACTGTTTTTTTTAAATCAGGTTGCTCTTATGCAGGTCGCATTCACAAAATGTTTTTATCCAAACTGTTCTCATCAAGTTTCTTTTTTTTTGCATATTATTTTATCCAAGCTGTTTTTTTAATCAAAATTATTCCTATGCGAGCTGTTTTTATCCTAATTTTTCTTATCCACTTTGAATTTATCAAAACTGTTCGTGTCCTGATTGTTTTATCCAGAATATTGTTATTTAGGCTCTTATTAAACCCTGTAATTGTTCATATCCAGGTTTTTATCCTAAGTGGATAAAATGAAGAAAGATCAAGGATTTTTTACTCATATTTTTCTAATCCAGGTTTCTTATCCACACTGATCTTATACATATTGTCTTTATCCACTTGCTCTTACACGAACATTTTTTTTTATCCAAATTGGTCGTAACCAGGCTAATTTTATCCAAGTTATTTTTATCCACGCTGGTTTTATCCAAATTATACAGGTAATTTTTGTTCAGCTTCTTAAATCTAATTTCATTGTATCCAACTTAGACTTACCACTGTTGTTTTATCCAAATTGTTCTTATCTAGGCTTTTAAAAACTGGCAATATTTCTTATCCAGGCTTTTATCCAAATTATTCTTATCCAGACCGCTTTCATATTAGTTTTTTAATTCACATTTTTTCTTATCTTTGATGTTTGTATCCCGCTATTTATTTTATGTGAGCTTGTGTGGGTAGAGATGTTTTTGTAGACATTATTTGCTTGGAACTTTTAACCTGCACAGGCTAAGCGTTTCTAGCCTGACTAAGCCGTGCAAGTTTCTCGTGTTTCAAGGCTTTTCTTACCTGTACTTCGGATGTCAAAAAGAGTAACATGTGACAGTCTAAACATAGTAACATGTGACAGTCTAAACATAGTAACATGTGACAGTCTAAACATAGTAACATGTGACAGTCTAAACATAGTAACATGTGACAGTCTAAACATAGTAACATGTGACAGTCTAAACATAGTAACATGTGACAGTCTAAACATAGTAACATGTGGCAGATTAAACATAGTAACATGTGACAGTCTAAACATAGTAACATGTGACAGTCTAAACATAGTAACATGTGGCAGATTAAACATAGTAACATGTGACAGTCTAAACATAGTAACATGTGGCAGATTAAACATAGTAACATGTGGCAGTCTAAACATAGTAACATGTGACAGATTAAACATAGTAATATGTGGCAGATTAAACATAGTAACATATGACAATCTAAACATAGTAACATGTGACAGATTAAACATAGTAACATATGACAATCTAAGCATAGTAACATTTGACAGATTAAACATAGTAACATGTGACAGGCTAAACATGAAAATTAAAACCAATGGACGTTCCGACATAGAAATAAAATAAAACGTCAACGATCTTACATAGAAACAAGTGAAATTGTGAGTATTTCAACATATGAACAAGTGAAATTGTGAGTAATTCTACATATGAACAAGTGAAATTGTGAGTAATTCTACATATGAACAAGTGAAATTGTGAGTAATTCTACATATGAACAAGTGAAACGCTGAGTATTTCTACATATGAACAAGCAAAGCAGAAACTATTCATACAGAAAAACGAACGAAATTCTAAGTATTTCTACTTACACACAAGCAAAACGCTAGATCATGTGTCACTTTGTGGTCAGAATTAAAATCACTTGCCCGCATCGAGTAAGAAATCTATGGAACATTGTACCAGCCTTCAAACTTACATAACCATGTCCGACTATCAGTGCGATCATCTGTACCTGCATGTTCCCTGCTCTGTATTTACTGTACAAAAATATTCACATTTATTCTGTACACAAAAGACTTTACGTTTACAGCAAAGCTCTATAATAAGAGTTTTTGGTTTGTTTGTTTTTTTTTTATATACAGTTTCAACGACGGAAATTTAATCTTCGGTCTTAACATGAGAGAAACTGGCAGCGAAGATTTAGAACTTAAGCTCATAGATGGTCCCAGTGGTCAATGATCCACGGTTGATTGTTTGTGTCAAGGCTGCCAATCACAGCCGATCAAGACCTTGTTCGCTTGTGTCAAGGCTGCCAATCACAGCCGGTCAAGACCTTGTTCGCTTGTGTCAAGGCTGCCAATCACAGCCGGTCAAGACCTTGTTCGCTTGTGTCAAGGCTGCCAATCACAGCCGGTCAAGACCTTGTTCGCTTGTGTCAAGGCTGCCAATCACAGCCGGTCAAGACCTTGTTCGCTTGTGTCAAGGCTGCCAATCACAGCCGGTCAAGACCTTGTTCGCTTGTGTCAAGGCTGCCAATCACAGCCGGTCAAGACCTTGTTCGCTTGTGTCAAGGCTGCCAATCACAGCCGGTCAAGACCTTGTTCGCTTGTGTCAAGGCTGCCAATCACAGCCGGTCAAGACCTTGTTCGCTTGTGTCAAGGCTGCCAATCACAGCCGGTCAAGACCTTGATCTGTCTCTCGCTGGTGTCTCTGGAAACAGACAGTATCTGGTCATATGAACAGGAAAGACGAACTCGGCCTTACAAATATGCCGAACCGAAATCAGGTTTGTTAGACTGCAAGGTGAGTTAATAGCAGACAACACCAGAACGCCTTTTTTGGGCGACCGTTCGCTGAAGAAGAAGAACAAGAACAAGAAGAACAAGAAGAAGTGACAAGAATCGGCTTTTCCTTCGGATGACCAGGGAAAGAGGGGAGATGGGCCCACATAGCTGAGGCCGCAAGACGGCCTTGATGGGAATACTCCTCTGTTGATAGGAAGCACTGTGTCTCAGTCTATATAACAGAGATTTTCTTGACTAGCGCTGTGTCTCAGTCTATATAACAGAGATTTTCTTGACTAGCGCTGTGTCTCTGTCTATATAACAGAGATTTTCTTGACTAGCGCTGTGTCTCTGTCTATATAACAGAGATTTTCTTGACTAGCGCTGTGTCTCTATAACAGAGATTTTCTTGACTAGCGCTGTGTCTCAGTCTATATAACAGAGATTTTCTTGACTAACTGTCCTCGGTATAAATTCATGGAAAATGAAACACGATCTGACCTGTTCTCTGTCATGATCGATAACCGTTATAGCTCAGATCTACAGTCCGAAAGAACGGACAGACCTGGACTTTGAATCAATAGTACGCCCCGTGATCCGGCCATATCTGCATAGATGGATCCCACTTTGTCATTGAAATATGACACTCTTGTCAACTTTACAATCACATGTGAGAACAGTGTGAACCTGCCATTGATACGGTCCCTAAATTGGAAATCTGCTACCCTTTCCGGCCATTTTGTTATTAATGTTTTTACAGCTACTACTGTTATCAGTGTAAGGCACTTGTAGCACCAGCTGTGCTAGATAAATCATGACTACATCATAGAGGCGCAAGTCAATTACAGCTTGTAGGGAATCTACATTTCAAGATGACAGTTTTCGGCCAGTTACTTATAGATAATGTCATCTATCCTGGTTGTTTGTTTCTCCTATATCTTCTTCCGCTTCGTTATCAGATGGGTTATCTTGTAAGACTATATTTACTTGGTCGGCTGGCCCCAAAATATATCCATGTCAACAAATTAGGGGTGGGGGAGAGGGGGGGTCGAGGCAAAGTTGTTTGGCAATCACAGACCCGTAGCTGACATGCTTGTCAGGGCTGGTGAATCATAGCTGATCAAGACCCTGTCCCGCCTTTCCGCTGGAACCTCCTAGTAACAAACCTGGACTGACTAACCGGACAGGGATCTCCAGTAACAAACTTGGACTGACTAACCGGACAGGGATCGCCAGTAACAAACTTGGACTGACTAACCGGACAGGGATCTCCAGTAACAAACTTGGACTGACTAACCGGACAGGGATCGCCAGTAACAAACTTGGACTGACTAACCGGACAGGGATCGCCAGTAACAAATTTGGACTGACTAACCGGACAGGGATCGCCAGTAACAAACTTGGACTGACTAACTGGACAGGGATCGCCATAGTTCCCATGGTTGCTGGACAGCCAAGGTGATTAATGCGCTGTTATCTAGTGGCTAGGCGGTTGCTCGTCCTACCAGAGTCTGTGGTTCGAGTTCCATTTTTCTTTCTCTCACGTCTACATGTGCTTTGTTTAGGACTTTTGTCGAGGTGTAGCCGTACAACAGCGTGTTCTGTCACTTTACTGTGTGAAAGCATGGTTGTTTACCATATGTAAAAGTTTGTATCTAGCGCCATGCAGCTTTGCCAGATAATCAGACAGGGTCTTGTCCTGTTACTCTTGGCAACCTTTGCCGATCAAGAAGGCGAATCAGTTACAACCATGGACACAATCAGATAAAAACGTCATAGAGCAGAGTCAGCTTGGTATCTATATCTCAGATTCTCCATGACTTGTGTGGTCTGTAACACAGAAGAGAATGTGATTAATTGAACAAGACCGTTTCTTTGACAAGCCGGTCTTGTATACATGGATGCACTCACCGGCAGACCCTGCATGTAACGTGGAGTCTTATTTCCCGGTGATTTGCGTGCCCGAATGGCAATAAACAAGTGTCAGAGACAGAAAGTTTGTTACGTTTGTTGTCGGTGACCAGAAATGTGAACGTAGAAAACCGCAGCTGGAAGTTCTGATCATATCTAACAAAAAAACGTTGGAGATTCTCAAAGCCAGCGATATGGCAAAGCTATTTACGCTGTGTAGGAATTGTGAAATGTTCTACTTTCTGAACGAACTATCTGAGCTAAAACGTATACCTAGACTTGAAAAAAGTAGATTAATCATTGATGCGTGACTTTTGCGATGACGTCATATAAGCTCGCCATAACTGTAATGTTAATGCTTCCACTACCTTGGAAGGAGCATCTATGACACTGCCATATTTTCCGTCCTAGAATTTGTATAAGAAGATAAGCACGTTTCTGTACCTCGTTTCAGAGAGAAATTTGATCAGCTTGAAAGGTGAAGACTCGCCTTGTCCATGTTCACGTCTAGTTTTCTACACAGGCAAAAAGAGAGTACAGTCTCCGACATTAATCTGTCTAGATTTCTACACAAGCCGTCAGTATAATCTCCTATATTTAGTCTGTCTAGATTTCTACACAAGCCGTCAGTATAATCTCCTATATTTAGTCTGTCTAGATTTCTACACAGGCCGTCAGTGTAGTCTCCTATATTTAGACTGTCTAGATTTCTACACAGGCCGTCAGTGTAGTCTCCAACATTGTTGTATCACTTGAGATTTGCATGCGCACACCTTATACATCCTTATCTATCCGGGTTTCACTGTTTAAAAAATATAACAGACGATATGTCAGAATGTCTAAATTGGGTGAGAAACTATAAACTTGACACTAATTTGTTGTTCTCGTCTCTTACTTAACAGTCATGAATTATTATTGATTAAATATTATATCTGATTACTGATTAAATATTCTATTTGGTTACTGTTTCAGATTATATTTGATTATTGATTCAGCATTCATACAGCTACAGTTTAAACATTCGGTACCCTTACTGATTAAACATTCTATTTACTGACCATATCAGGTTATAGACTTTATTCTGGTTATTGATTAAACATTCTATTTACTGACCATATGAGGTTATAGACTTTATCCTGGTTACTGATTAAACATTCTATTTACTGACCATATCAGGTTACAGACTTTATTCTGGTTATTGATTAAACATTCTATTTACTGACCATATGAGGTTATAGACTTTATCCTGGTTACTGATTAAACATTCTATTTACTGACTTGTGGGATTGTAGATGTTATCCTGGCCATGTGTGACCAGATTTAGCGTGACCTAGGAATTTAAACCTGGAACATTTTCAGCTAAAGTCAGCAAAGGGGAAACTCCAGGTGCTTGAACTCAAGAGGAGAAAAGTGAAGACATTCAGGAAGTTGTGGGAGCGGTCTTCGTGGAGCTAGGGAAGGGGTGGAGAGAAGGGGTGAATCCAGACAAGATGAACAACAAGTGAGGTAACTAGAACAGCCAGTGAGGTAACTAGAACAGCCAGTGAGGTAACTAGAACAGCCAGTGAGGTAACTAGAACAGCCAGTGAAGTAACTAGAACAGCCAGTGAGGTAACTAGAGCAGCCAGTGAGGTAACTAGAACAGCCAGTGAGGTAACTAGCACAGCCAGTGAGGTAACTAGAACAGCCAGTGAGGTAACTAGAACAGCCACGTGGCCTGTGTGACTGCGGGGTATAGAGAAGGATGACAGAATGACAAGCAGGTCTAATTTAAGGGAAAAAAAAGATTTTCGCAAGATATCAGATGTAAGATTTAGTGGCGTTTTGTCTATAGTGCACCTGAATATACAAGTCACACCACGAGTTTCTCATTATCTCTCGCTGCTTGAAGTAATACTCTGATACAATATGATGCAATATACTACTTTTACCATGATAATTCTACTACGTCTATCATGGTGGCTGTGGCCACTTTTAATGCTATAACAATAGCTCTTGCTCTATTACTACTACTACTACTACTACTACTACTACTACTACTACTACTACTACTACTACTAAATAGCTCTTGCTCTATTACTACTACTACTACTACTACTACTACTACTACTACTACTGTTATTCTACTATAGAAACTAGTAATTCTACTATTACTTCTAATACTACTACTATTACTAGTACTACTACTACTATTGTTATTACTACTGCTACTACTAATTCTATTATACTACCACTCTTGTTCTACTACAATTACTGATGCTGCCGCTACTACTACTATAATTACTCTTGCTCTGCTAAAGAAACTACTAATAGTACTACTATTCTTGTTCTGCTGCTGCTGCTGCTACTACTACTACTATTACTACTATTACTGCTGCTACTATTACTATTACTACTACTGCTACTACTATTATTTCTCTAATACTAAAGCTGCTAATAGTGATATTATTCTTGCTCTATTACAGCTAATAATACTACTACTATTACTACCAATTATTATTGCTACTATATTGCTACCACTTCTAGTATCTATACTACTGCTACTACTACTATTAGTATTCTTCATCTCCTCTTAACTCTCCCGACCAGCACCGAGACTGTGTGAGGCTCTTAACTCCCCCGACCAGCACCGAGACTGTGTGAGGCTCTTAACTCTCCCGACCAGCACCGAGACTGTGTGTGAGGCTCTTAAATCTCTCGAGTTATGACAGAGAGCAGAGTCATCTTACCCTGTGCGTTGTGACAAGGGCAATAATTGTCACCGTGTGTAATTGCTGGGATCTGATATCAGGAGATTATCTTCTCCGCGTCAACACAATAAGACCATCAAGGTGGAAACTGACCAGGTTATAACGAACGATAAATAAGGAACAAACAATAGCTCAGAACGAGGCGTAACTGCCAAAGAGTGAGGCAGCGAACAAAGAACTTTGTTGAATAACTTGAAAGGAAATAAAAAAACTCGTAATGTTAAATAAGATCGGGACTTGTTTCTTAGGCAAGAAAATACAGTTCGGACATGTTTCAGTCTGTGTCTTCTGTCAAACGTGCTATTTAAAGAGCCTGCATGGAGGCTGGTAAAGAAATGGAGAGGACAAATTGTGTTAAGAAATAATCTAATTCCCATGAACAGCGAGTGTAACTGGAAGTAAAATCAGATATTTTTTTTTTAATCATCTGAAGTTTAGAAGGTAGCAGAAAGTTTGAATGTTTCGTGATGCGTGTAGGTTCCTTGCTTTACAAGGCAGAAAACTCATCACCGAACATTCACTTCGCAGGTTATGAAATACCAGAGATTATATATGCTGATGGCACAGTAATACTGTCCACAACACACACAAAAAAAAGGAATGGAAAAACTAATTATATCAGTCCATAAGAACAGCGAAGAGCAAAACCTCTATCTTAATGCGAAGAAAACTAAATTGATGACAGCTGACAAAAACAATTAAGGCAGCTGAAATATGTATCAATGAGGAAAAACTGGAAGAGGTGGAGAGTTTTTAATATCTTGGATCATTACTAACTAATAATGGAGATACAATGAGGGATATTGAGGCATCTATGGCTCTTCAAAAAATAAAACAACTAAGGAATCTGTGGAGAGGAACAGATATAACTACAAAAATAAGATTTTTAAGGACATGCATCTTTTCCATCTCTGTGAGACCTGGACACTTAACAAAACAGCTGAGAAACACATAAATGCCTTTAAATGCTGCAGAAGAGTTCTTCAAATATCATGGACACAAAAAAGAACAAATATATCCACACAACAAGAATTTAATATTGAAGAAGATTGGCTAGTAAAATCCATATCAGTGGAAACAAGATTCCGAGTTCTTAAATGTTACATCGAGCCAATTCTGTTTTATGGATGTGAAGCATGGTCTATGAATAAAAGAGTACAGTGAGAAATGGAGGCCATTTATGAGTAGGATGTTGAAAGTACCATGGACAGCAAAGAAAAACAATGAAGAAGTCTTTAGAGATGCTGGAGTTAAAAGGAAAATTATAGCAAAGATCAGAAGCAGACAGTCGAGATTTATAAGAGGAAAACTGGAACACATTGTGGCAACTGGAAAAATAGAGAGAAGAAAAAGACAGAGGCAGACAAAGAGAGAAGTTGCTGGATGGGCTGTCAGTGTGGCTAGAAAGAAAGTCACCGGCGGAGCTTATGCTAGGGGCGTTCAGAAAGTAATGCACCACATCGTTTTTTTCCAGCTGATAATGAAGATAGAAGCGTGAAATGTTGCACACTTTAAATATGGCATGTGCCGATTGTGGGAAAGAATCATCCGCAATCACCACGAAGAAAGAAATTCAAGACTACTCCTTCAGTTGGAAAGGTAATGATCACTGTCTTTTTGGGACATTGAAGGTGTGATTCTTGTGGACGCTATGCCAAGAGGAGAGACAATCAATTCGCAAGCTCACATTAAGACATTGAGAAAACTCAATCAACGTTTTCGCAGAGTTCGACCGCATAAAAATCCAGCAGACCTGCTTGTCCTTCACACAAGTCTGGCAACACGGGAAGCAGTCACCAAATTGGGTTTGACTTACTACCCCATCCTATAGTCCCAATTTGGCACCTTCTAATTTCCATCTGTTTGGTCCTCCTAAAAATGCACTCCGAGGGGTAAGATTTGAAGATGACGAAGGAGTGATTCATGCAGCGAAGAAATGGCTACATAATCAAGAGAAAATCTGGTACGGGCTAGGAATGCATGCACTTGTTTCACGCTGGCGTAAAGCCATACAAGCTGATGGGGATTATGTTGAATAATACCGATGTTTACATGGCATATCCATGTATATTGTGTATAAATTTCATGCTTTTTGAATAAACAGCTCCTGAGGAAAACGAGATGGTGCATTACTTTCTGAACGCCCCTCCTAATCACCTCAAGAGACGGAATTGCCACGTGACATGGTACTTGATTGATTGGTTTGCTAGTAAGGAGGATTAAGCAGAGAAAACTTAAATATTCTGGACATATTAAACATCATGAGAATTTAGAGAAGACCGTCTTTGAAGGGCATATAATGGGAAAACAAAGGGAGGAAGACCAAGGCGAAGATGGCTGCAAGACATCGTTGATAATCTACAAATGGATGCATCAGTAGCAGGGTATCTTGCTTACAACCGAGAGGCCTTCAAGAGAGCTGTTAGGGAGGCAAAGTTCCACAAGGGACATGCTAATGAATGAATGAGTATCCTCATATTATCACATAATATCCCATATTATTGTCTATTCATCGGAGTTGGGATGTGTGGATGTTTTAAGTTGGTCCATGTGATTGATTATCACTAAATAACATTAAAATTGTTGTTTACTTTACCAGATCCCACCACTTCTAACTGATGGAACTGTCTGGAAGAGAGATTTCTGTAATGTGTGAGGTTAAAAAATTTCAGAGTTACATAATGTTACCTACAGCAGGTGCACTGAGTGATAGAAGTCGGTAGCGCCCATATTTTCCTTAACTTGTTCCGTTGAGGCACATGATGATGTGGCTTTATGGCTCCATTTTCTTAGCCGTGGTCAAACTAGAGGCGGATGTGGTCACTATCATACACCATAAGAAGAAATCTCATCGATGACCTCAACTTATTTTCAAGAAATTACATTATGTTTTATCATGTCTCTGGGATATTCTTTCATTTCATTAGAATTACAAACCTCTAATCTCTGCAGGTCACGCTATGACAAACCTCCGATCTCTGCAACTCACTCTTTGATAAACTTAATGCATCTATAGCTCATGTTTTGACAAACCTATCTCTGCAGCTTACGCTATGACAAACCTTCGATCTCTGTAGCTTACGCTATGATGATCTTTAAATGTAATTTTTCTGTCATATATAGTTGTTCAGTCTTAGAATATAATAAAAAACTTTTCTGTCATATGTAGTTGTTCAGTCTTAGAACATAGCAAAGAGTTTGGCTGCCATATGTATTTGTTCAGTCTTAGAATATAGTAAAAAGCTTGGCTGCCATATGTAGTTGTTCAGTCTTAGAATATAGTAAAGAACTTGGCTGCCATATGAAGTTCAGTCTTAGAATATATAGACAGTTGTGAACTGTAAGCTGTCTTTGAAGCAGTTTTATTCCTGTTTTATCTAGTTTGGGGCATTTAAGTAGGAAAATTTCATCTGTCTCTTCCTCAGAATAGCAGTGTCCGCAACATGGGCTCTGGTTGTTCTTGTTTTCGTTTAAGTGTCTGTTTAAGACGCTCTGGTTTGTTCGCAGTCTGACATTGATAGTTACGTACAACAGTAATCAGAAATGATATCGCTCTTCAGTTTGCTGTCATGGTGTAGTTCCAGGATTATGCTTCCTGAAATAAGACAAGAACTTGCTGTTCTGGGTATCGTGGAAGCCAAACCGCGGACAAGTCAGCGACTGAACGGAACTGAGATGTACACAAGACGGAAATGACGTAAGTACACAAAATCTACACCCTGGCTGAAAGATTGAGATATCTAAAAATATGCGGGGCTCTTCTGTTCTTAAAGTAAAAATTAGAGGTCTTTTCAAGATTCCCTTCACCTGCTCGTACAAAAAGGCATCATTCCGGGCTATAATAAACCTCTTTCAGTTCTCAGATTA
Source organism: Achatina immaculata (assembly GCA_009760885.1). Taxonomy (NCBI): domain Eukaryota; kingdom Metazoa; phylum Mollusca; class Gastropoda; order Stylommatophora; family Achatinidae; genus Lissachatina; species Lissachatina immaculata. Next base: position 6,083,428 of record CM019698.1, read on the forward strand.
ATGTTCATTTTCTAAGTTTTTTTTCAAGATAAAGAAGACGAAAATATAGATTTTACTGAAAGAGCAAATACAGTTATTTGGTTTCACATTTCGCTAGAAACGAAGAAACGATTGAACCAAAAAACGTTAGTTCCAGTCAGTTATTTACTTCCGGTGACGCTGTCCCAGTGTCAGGATTTTCATCCAAATAGGCGCTGATGCCTTTTGCTATCACATACTTTTTTGTGTGTGGATGCGAGATGGCGAAGCTTATTGATGCGCTGTTCTCTGGTGGCTAGGCGGTTGCTCGTCCTACCAGAGACCGTGGTTCAAGTACCAGGTAATTCTCTTGTCATTTTTTTTTCTCTCGCTATGATTTTTCTTTCTCTCGCGTCTAAAAATGCTTTGTCTATGATTTTTCTTTCTCTCGCATCTAAAAATGCTTTGTCTATGAGTTTTCTTTCTCTCGCGTCTAAAAATGCTTTGTCTATGATTTTTCTTTCTCTCGCATCTAAAAATGCTTTGTCTATGATTTTTTCGAGGCCTAACCATACAACATCAAGTTCTATTTCTTTCCAGTCAATGAAAAGTTGAGCTTAAAACTCGGCCTTAAATTCTGACCTAGATCTCTCATCTGTCACTCTAATGCACCCATTTCAATATCAATAAGGTACTAGTATTACAAACATATAAACAATAAAACAAGGACCTTTTTATATCAATAAGGTACTAGTGTTACAAACATACAAACAATGAAACAATGACATTTTTATATCAATATGGTACTAGTATTACACATATACAAACAATAAAACAAGGACATTTTACGTCAATGTGGTACTAGTATTACAAACATACAAACAATGAAACAAGGACATTTTACGTCAATGTGGTACTAGTATTACAAATATACAAACAATAAAACAAGGACATTTTACGTCAATGTGGTACTAGTATTACAAACATACAAACAATGAAACAAGGACATTTTTACTTGTACACACAACCTCTATACGCTCGACATTACGGGCCTGGCATGTAAATAAAACGCCTTACAGGGTTATTTTACATTTTTACACATTAGTTGTGAGTTATGTGTGTAGCACAGGGGATGGTGTATTGTTCTTCCATAAACTGACAAATCTGATCTGTTTTATATTTAAAAACTTTGGAAACAGTTAATAATGATATTTTATATAAACGTTGCAAAAAATATTTCAGTTATCTCTCTCTCTCTTTCTCTTATTCTCTAATTTCATCACACTACTATCTATCTATCTATCTATCTATCTATCTATCTATCTATCTATCTATCTATCTATCTATCTATCTATCTATCTGTCTGTCTGCCTGTCTGTCTGTCTGCCTGGCTGCCTGTCTGTTTGCCCGGCTGCCTGTCTGTCTGTCTATCTCTCTGTTGCAGAATACCCTATCTCGTTTGTGTCAGTATTTAACCAAAAAGAAAAAAAACAAGCAACGTTTAAACGATTTTAGCTTTCTCCAAAAGCTGAACGTGACCTTCTCAAAGAAAAGTCTCTCCTGCTCCGCTGCTTACCTTAAAATACACTCCCATACCTTTTGAATCTTAAAACCATTAATTTTTGTTCTTTTCCTTCTTGTAATTATATTGTGTTTAGTTTTCTTTAGTGCTCTCGAAAGTGTGAAAAGATTGCCGAACGGAAAGAAACGTGCTAGTCTAAAGCTACTGATTGCTTTGTTGACGCACATACAGAAAATATATGCAGACTGGTTGCGGCAGGCAGGCAGGCAGTTTAGACACGCAGGCAAAAACGTCAGCCAGACTTGCCTAATCTTGAAAATAAAATTCCTTCTCTGTGCGTTTCAGATATTTATATTTACTATTATTTCAGATGAATGAGTGGAAAACCACATGCGTTTAGGTGTCTGTCTTACACATTTTAGTTCTGAGAATTTAAAACTTTGATATATAATGGTATATTTTGTCTTAGAACTTTGATATATAATGATATATTTTATCTTAGAATTTTGATGTATTATTGTATATTTTGTCTTAGAACTTTGATATATAATGGTATATTTTGTCTTAGAACTTTTATATATAATGATATATTTTGTCTTAGAACTTTGATATATAATGGTATATTTGTCTTAGAACTTTGATATATAATGGTATATTTTGTCTTAGAACTTTGATATATAATGGTATATTTTATCTTAGAACTTTGATATATAATGGTATATTTTGTCTTAGAACTTTGATATATAATGGTATATTTTGTCTTAGAACTTTGATATATAATGGTATATTTTGTCTTAGAACTTTGATATATAATGGTATATTTTATCTTAGAACTTTGATCTGAAGCTGGAAGATTTTAGGACTGTGTTTTATCGGTGATGATTTTTCTGCATGTTGTCTCTTATGTTTGAATCTACTAATGTTGTTTGTGAAAGTTGTCTCTTATGTTTGAATCTACCAATGTTGTTTGTGAACATTGTCTCTTATTTTTTAATCTACCTATGTTGTTTGTGAACATTGTCTCTTATGATAGAATCTGCCAATGTTGTTTGTGAACATTGTCTCTTATGATAGAATCTGCCAATGTTGTTTGTGAACATTGTCTCTTATGATAGAATCTACCAATGTTGTTTGTGAACATTGTCTCTTATTTTTTAATCTACCTATGTTGTTTGTGAACATTGTCTCTTATGTTTGAATCTACCAATGCTATTTGTGATAATATCTCTTATGTTTGAATCTACTAATGTTGTTTGTGAACACTGTCTCTTATGTTTCAATCTACCAATGTTATTTGTGATAATGTCTCTTATGTTTGAATCTACCAATGTTATTTGTGATAATGTCTCTTATGTTTGAATCTACCAATGTTATTTGTGATAATGTCTCTTATGTTTGAATCTACCAATGTTATTTGTGAACATTGTCTCTTATGTTTGAATCTACCAATGTTATTTGTGATAATGTCTCTTATATTTCAATCTACCAATGTTGTTTGTGAATACTGTCTCTTATGTTTCAATCTACCAATGTTGTTTGTGAATACTGTCTCTTATGTTTCAATCTACCAATGTTATTTGTGATAATGTCTCTTATGTTTGAGTCTACCAATGTTGTTTATGAATGATAGGAAATATTTTCTGAAGACAGTTAAAAGCTCTTTCTTTGTCTAAAAATGTCTTACTTTAGAAAATATGTCTGACATACAGCTACAGATATCTAGCTTACATAAGCTACAGATATCTCTCTTATATACAGCTACAGATATCTAGCTTACATAAGCTACAGATATCTCTCTTATATACAGCTACAGATATCTAGCTTACATAAGCTACAGATATCTCTCTTATATACAGCTACAGATATCTAGCTTACATAAGCTACAGATGTCAAGTTCAGCCACTACAAGCCGCATTCTTTGCTAAGTACAGACTTGTTCTTTAAAATTCTACTTATACGAAGAACATGTGTACAGATGCATAGCTGTGCTATTGATCTCTTTATTAACGATTTAATCTTCAAGTAATCAAGAGTTTAATTCTGGTGATGAAGTTCTCAGCTTAGAAATAATTTCAAATCATTGATTTTTCTATACACTTTCTATACACTTTCCTGGTTTCAAACTGAAACGACTGAAACAAAACAAAAAAAGCCACTCTTTCATTTTGTTCGTTTCCATGACTCCATGTTAAGATCTGTTCTTGGCCACCTTACTTGCCTTTCATGATCTATCTCCTCTCCCCTTTCCTGTGAATGCTCCCAGCACTGATCGACTATGCATTCTTTCATTTCTAGCCTTCCCTATAAAGCAGATCTCTTAAATATAACTGTTTCTTCCCTACATATTCTTATTTATCGTTTTGTGTGATCTTTGAAAATTATATTATGCGGAAATTTTGGCTGCTTTTTTTGCATTTTACTTGTTTCTCCTTCCTTTTCCCCCCTTTTTTTACTTTTATGTATGTAAGAGCAGACCATCCGCCGTCATCTGAGCTGTCATACCATAAACTGGAGTGCTCTTAAAATGTCGAACAGTTTATAAACTTTGATTTTCAGACCTCGCGCTGGGAAGGCTGCAGCATTTGAAGTTCTTTCCTCGTGGATGTTCTCTGTGCAGGTGGCTGATTGGTGCTGAGGAAAGTATAGAGATGCCAGGCCAAGGTATAGAGATGCCAGGCCAAGGTATAGAGATGCCAGGCCAAGGTATAGGTGATGATATGTGCTCCAAATTAGAGTCAGGAATAATACGGCGATAACACCTGTCGCATTGATATATTCTAAGGAGATTTTTAAATTCTCTAAACCTCAGTCACGAAGGAAAACACTGACAAAAGACATATAAATCTATATATAGATTCAAGTATACCAGGAACAGAAATGGCCTTGGATTAAAGAACAAGTTCTTGAGGTCAAATATTGAGAACACTGTTTTCTTTTTATTTCTTGGTACGCAGTAACAAATAGCACATTACCAAATAATATGAAGATCTGTGACATGCAGGTAACCTACAGCAAATATTATGAACATCCCTGACCTGCAGGTAAGCAACGGTAAACATTATAGTATCATGAACATCAGGTACCGACTGAATGTTCTATCTAGCGAAGTACCACACAATATGGCGGCGGGTGTAACCTAGTCTTCTACTTCTTCTTCGTTCGCTTCTACCACCAAGACCGCCCTGTGATCTTTCTGAATTTACGCCTGTGGTCCTCCATAGGTCCCGTGGTCCCCTGTGTGGACCACACGAGATCCCCGAGAGGACCACAAGAGGTGCAGAGTATCGCAGGGCTTGAGCCTGTATTCTTGGTGGGTCTCTGAAGCAAGATTTCGTGACACCATGGTTTTTGTTGCACCAGTTTGATCTAGAGTTGGACTTTCTCACTGGAAGATCTCGACGTGTTTTGGATATCAGTATATCTCCGATGGGTGAGAGGTGGTACCCCATGCAGGCTTGAGTTGGACTTTCTCACCGGAAAACCTCGACGTGTTTTGAGATACCAGTGTATCACCGCCGGGTGAGAGATGGTTGCCCATCCAGTTCAGCGTTGGACTTTCTCACCGGAAAACCTCATCGTGATTAGGATACGCATACATCCCCGCCGGGTGAGAGGTGGTTGCCTATCTAGACTGCCCTGGTCTAGTGTCTCCGACTTCAGCATTTTGTGGTCGTGGACGCTATCCTTCCTAGTTGTGACCAGGACGGAACTTTTGTCCAGGAGTTGAGCCTGGGTTGAGCCGGTTTAGGCATATTATCCCAATATTGGCGTGTTTAGGACGTGACCGACCTCTAGAGCAGAGGTACCGTGACATGCATAGCCATCAAGTCTCACGCCTGGTGTAAGTCAGTTTAGGCATATTTCACCAGTATGGGTGTATTTCTGACATGGCCGCCCGCTAGAGCAGAGGCGCCGTGGTATGGGTAGCTCTCGCCGCTATACTACTGGACATACCGATTAAGCTTCACTTTATCTTTTCATCACCTTTTCACATCCGCGCCACACAGCAATCCTGATTGCTTTTCCGCATTTTCTTCTTTGGCCGGGAGGAGCTTCACTCCTCGCGCGGCTTCCGAAGAGTCTCGCCAGCAGTGTCTTAACCTCTGGGTTAAGCCGGTTCAGGCATTTCGCCCGATGTAAGTGCACTTAGGACGTGGTTGACCTCCAGACCAGAGTTGCAGTGATTTGACAACTGTTTACTTCGCTTTATCCTTTCTTTCACCTTTTCCACAGTGGTGCAGCGCGGCAACCCCATTTGCACCTTTCTTCACTTGCCGGGAGGACCCCCACTCCACGCACGGCAGCTGAAGAATCTCGCCATCAGTGGACTGGCAAGATCAACCAGATAGCTTTCTTCACCGAACCTTAGTCGGATATCTGCCGACAGACCGACGCAGGGCAAGGGAGACAGCGCTCTGCACAGAGCGGATCCCTTTCGACCCCGGCGGCATTTCATTTCCTTTAACCGGCGGCGGCCGGCTCTCTCTCTCTCTCTCTCTCTCTCTCTCTCTCTCTGCTCTAACGAACGAGAAGAAAGCCCGGCACCCACAACCAACGCACATTACATACTGCAGACCCGATACTCTTTGCGAGAGATGGGCCAATTTCGAGATCATCGGTCGACAAAACCGAAGTACACTGTTAGCACGAACCTGGCTGGCTAGTCGTTTACATGCATCGCTCGACGGACAAACCACTCGCTTCTGCATCGAAACACCTTAACTCTCGCCGTCCGGGAAGGGAGCGAAAGCCTTTCTCTCCACGCACGGAACTGGAGAGCGCTTTTTCGCCAGAAGAACTGTAACCTAGTCAAACTACAAGCCCTTTTGAAGAATTCTAAACAATAATAATAATAACAATAAAATTAAACTTTGAGACCAGACTTGTCTTGTTCTATCGCCCTAGAGCTGAAAAGAAACCATTATTTGCTGCTGACGCGGTAAAGGTATTGAAGCTTAAGCATAGTGTCGGATGGGGAGTGGCTTACGATAAATAACTTGCAGACTTGGAATGGAGTTTTAAAAACAGAAAAAATATGCAGAGCTTCTCAGCAGATTCCATCGACCTGGAGGACCGGAGTTATCCCCCCTGCTCCGTTAGCCAGGCCAGGCCTTTTACTGGGGACATCAACGGAGAAGTTAAACAGGGTCTTGACCAGCTATATAAAGTCAGCCTAATCTGGTCACCCTCACTGTGGTTGACGGAGTAACAAAACTACGTACAGTTTATAAATTTGAGGGCGCACGGTAGAAAATCTAACAACTCCATCTGACGTGATAAGAAATATAACGACATGAGAGAGAATAAAGAAAGTAATGAAGGAAATGGTGTGATAGACAACGCGATAAAGCAAGTTCTGAATGTTACAGACATTCAATAAATTGTTGCTTTCTGTCAACAGAACGTTACAGACATTCAGTAAATTGTTGCTTCTGTCAACAGAACGTTACAGACATTCAGTAAATTGTTGCTTCTGTCAACAGAACGTTACAGACATTCAATAAATTGTTGCTTTCTGTCAGCAGAACGTTACAGACATTCAGTAAATTGTTGCTTTCTGTCAACAGAACGTTACAGACATTCAGTAAATTGTTGCTTCTGTCAACAGAACGTTACAGACATTCAGTAAATTGTTGCTTCTGTCAACAGAACGTTACAGACATTCAGTAAATTGTTGCTTTCTGAACAGAAAGGCCTGGCGTAATGTAATCATATTACACAAGATGTAGCTCTAAAAACGACCAATAAAAGAGAACATACAAAAGATTCTACATACTTTTTGAGAGAGAGAGAGAGAGAGAGAGAGAGAGAAAGAGATTGGGGGGGGGGGAACTATGGAAGTAGATAGATTAAACGGAGACAGGAAACTTAATGAGGCTGATCTGGAGATTCTTTGCATAGTCGTAGTCGTAAAAAAAGGAAAGAAAGAAAACATAAACAAATGATGAAGAAAATGATAAACAATAAAGGTACGGTACATGATATCTTAGAACAACTTAAGTATATGAAATGACGTTTATTGGTATGTAGTGCACGAAATAATGTTTATTGTTATGTAGTATATTAAATGATGTTTATTGTTATGAAGTAAAATTCTGAAGTATTTTTTATACAAGACAGCTCAAACTCAGAGGAAATTTTTTAATCGGATATAATTTTCGGTTTCACAAGATCTTCACCATAGCATCATCTGCCAAAAAAAAAAAAAAAAACTCAAGTTGTAATATAATAGGATAGGTAATTACTTCGGACAGAAATAAAATAGTGGTCTCCCCTGTAAAGAGTTAAATTTGGATACTTATAAGCATGCGCAGCGGGAAAATCTGTTGTAAAGCTTGCATATATTTGCACTCATAGTGAACGAATTTGGAAGAAGCGCACAGAAAACAGGCAGACGAGAAAAAAACAAAACAAAAACCGTTGAGACCGGCAAGAGAGAAGATTTCCAAAAAGTAGGGACGCAAATTTTTCTTCAGAGTCAGCATTTTAGTTGGGCTTCGAAATAGTAGAATGTAGATTGTAGTTTGTAGGAATGTAGATTGTAGTCTGCCCTTTGTAGGAATGCTTGTTATTGGTTAAATTTGTCCTTTTTAAGACAGTTTCTTCCGAATTTAGTTTTGAGAGAGTACGTGGTATTGTCTGTAGTAAGAAGCAAAAATGTCCTTCAACATCTTGCCGTGTGAGAGGTCGTTCCATGGTGACGTCAAGTTGCCCGGATGTTATTTCATGTATGTATTTGTTAATTAAGCATATGGAGAAGCATAACAGCCAACGCCAGTCGGCACAGCACCTGATGATGATGATTTGTGAATTCCGTCAGTCTTTTCACGACACTTCTGTCTGGCAATATCCAGCAGCAAATGTGGTTTCATCAGTAAATCTGTTCTATTGTAACTGTCAGTGATCACAATCTGTGTATAGGGAAAACAAGACTAAAACTGAAAAGCCAACACAAGAAAGCAAAATACTCAGAAAGATAAGCAGTCATAGTCTACAGGATGAAAATACTAAGAGTAATTTTAATCTGGAACTTACCAAACACTTTGCTGCAGTCAGTGAGGTAGAGGAGACAGATATGGATGACTTATGGTATTCTTACAGCACAGCCATAACTAAAGCAGCTAAAACAAGTGCTGGACTGAAAACAATAAGTAGAAAAGCATGGATATCAGATAATACATGAATGATGAGCAGCCAAATTAGCCATGTTGAATGTAAAAACAGATCTTGAAAGAGATTTGGCAAAAGCAACATACAAAGAACTAGACAATAAAGTAACAAGTTCAGCTAAAAGGGATAAAAGAGAATACATGGACAGTATGGCAAAAGAAGCAGAGAAGGCAGCAAAAACAGAAGACAGCAAAACTCTATATAACATACAAAAGAGGCTAACATGTACTATTACATCTAAAGAAGGACCAGTCCTTAGCAAAACAGGCACACTTTTAACATCAAGTAAAGACCAAAAGTAAAGATGGGCCGAACACTTCCAAGAATTACTTAATCGACCACATCCAAAAGAGCTGATAGACCTTGGAAGTGATTTACCATTCCCACAGCTAAATGTAAACCTAGATGAAATTACATTGCACGAAATTGAAACAGCAGTGAATCTAATGGCTGCAGGTGAAGATTAAATACCAGGCGAAATGTTAAAAGCTATTAATATAGACATCATGAAACAACTACAGAGAATGTTTAATAAAGTTTGGAAAGAAGAAAAGTCCCTTCTAAATGGAAGAAATGAATCATTGTTAAAATACTGAAAAAAGGCAACCTTAGTGACTGTAACAACTGGAGAGGAGTAACCTTACTATCAGTTGTGTCAAAAGTATTTTGCAAAGTTATTCTGAATAGAATTCAAGGTATAGTGGATGCTACAGTGAGAGAAGAACAGGCAGGACTTTGAAAAGGGAGAAGCTGTCTCGACCAGATCTTTACTCTAATAATAATAATACTTGAAGAACATATTGAAAAGCAATCCTGAACTTCATAGATTTTAAAAAGGCATTTGGTAGCACACACAGATAATCACTATGGAGGATTGTCAACATCATTAGTGACCTCTACAATGGATATGTTTGTGCAGTCAATACAGACGAAGGAATGAGTGAATGGTTCCAGATTGAAAGAGACGTGATGTATATTATCTCCCTTGTTTTTTGCAATTGCCATAGATTTCATCATGAAAAAAATGTTGCAAAGGTAAAACAGGCATTGATTGGGTACGTGAGACCCAACTGGAAGATCTTGATTTTGCAGATGACATAGCTCTTATCAGTGACAATATGAAATCAGTGCAAGTAAAAACAGATAGCATGTCTTCGATGGCTAGTAAAATAGGACTTGAAATTAACAAGGATAAAACAAAAATAAAAAAGGTTCTCATTAACGACGAAGGACAAATATACGTAGAAGGAACAGCTGTTGAAGAAGTAAACTATTTTGCATATCTCGGCAGCTATATAGACCACAGTGGTGACACCAGAAAAGAAGTTAGAATTCGAATTGCCAAAGAAGCATTGACCTTCAAGAATCTTGAGAACATACGGCATTCAAAAGTTAATAAGCACAAAAACCAAGTTAAGATTACTCAATGCAAATGTAATATCCACCCTCATGTATGCATGTGAAAGCTGGAAAACAACTAAAGAAATAGACAAGAAATCAGGCTCTTTTGAAAACAAATGCCTAAGGAAAATACTCGGTATAAAGTGGAATGAATTAAAAACAACGCAGAGATCAGACAGATGAGCAAACAACAACCTGTCTCAGGGTTGATCAGAAAAAGAAGATGGGCATATGTCGGTCATGTGATGAGAATAAACAATCAGAGAATCCCCAAACAAGTTATCAAGTGGAACTCAACAGGCCGAAGAAAAAGAGATCGACCACGTGAAACTCTAAAGAAGACATTGTTAAGAGAAGCCAATTCAATGGGCATAACATCCCTTGATGAGATTGAAAAGCTCGCCGAAGACAGGACATCTTGGCGAACTACCATGCGGGCCCTATATGACGTTTAACGGCATGGGAAGGATGTAAGATGTAAGATTGTAATGTTTGGAGTTAGGTGATTATTTACTTATATTTTGTATTGCAACTGTGGAGTTGAAATGATCAGTTAATTTATTTATATAGTCCACAAGTCGTGTATGAACTCTGTTTAGTGATCCTGGGTTACTGAAGTTGCACAGAGCATATCAGTGTAACGAAGTGAGGCAGGTGTAGCAACTTCATGATGTCGTGGTAGTTCCCCGCAACACAGTAGTTTAGTGGTGCGGTAGTTCCCTGCATCACAGTAGTTTAGTGGTGCGGTAGTTCCTCACAACACAGTAGTTTAGTGGTACGATAGTTCCCCGCAACACAGTAGTTTAGTGGTGGGGTAGTTCTCCACAACACAGTATTTTAGTGGTGCGGTAGTTCCTCACAACACAGTAGTTTAGTGGTACGGTAGTTCCCCGCAACACAGGAGTTTAGTGGTGCGGTAGTTCCCCCACAATACAGTAGTTTAGTGGTGCGGTAGTTCCCCACAACACAGGAGTTTAGTGGTGCGTTAGTTCCCCACAAAACAGGAGTTTAGTGGTGCGGTAGTTCCCCACAACACAGGAGTTTAGTGGTACGGTAGTTCCCCACAAAACAGTAGCTTAGTGGTGCGGTAGTTCCCCACAACACAGGAGTTTAATGGTGCGGTAGCTCCCCACAAAACAGACGTTTAGTGGTGCGGTAGTTCCCCCAAACACAGTAGTTTAGTGGTACGGTAGTTCCCCAAACACAGTAGTTTAGTGGTGTGGTAGTTTCCCCACAACACAGCAGTTTAGTGGTGTGTTAATTCCCGCAACACACCCGCTTAGTGGTGCGGTAGTTCCTCACACCACAGCAGTTTAGTAGTGCGGTAGTTCCCCACAAAACAGTATTTTAGTGGTGCAGTAGTTCCCCACAACACAGTATTTTAGTAGTGCGGTAGTCCCACAAAACACAGAGGTTTAGTGGTACGGTAGTTCCACACAACACAGTAGTTTAGTGGTGCGGTAGTTCCCCGCAACACAGTAGTTAAATGGTGCGGTAGTTCCCCCAACACAGAAGTTTAGTGGTGCGGTAGTTCCCCACAACACAGTAGTTTAGTGGTGCCGTAGCTCCCCACAACACAGTAGTTTAGTGGTGCAGTAGTTCCCCACAACACAGTAGTTTAGTGGTGCGGTAGTTCCCCACAAAACAGGAGTTTTTCCTGTTTTGTGGTGCGGTAGTTCCCCACAACACAGGAGTTTAGTGGTACGGTAGTTCCCCACAAAACAGTAGCTTAGTGGTGCGGTAGTTCCCCACAACACAGGAGTTTAGTGGTGCGGTAGCTCCCCACAAAACAGACGTTTAGTGGTGCGGTAGTTCCCCCAAACACAGTAGTTTAGTGGTACGGTAGTTCCCCAAACACAGTAGTTTAGTGGTGTGGTAGTTTCCCCACAACACAGCAGTTTAGTGGTGTGTTAATTCCCGAAACACACCAGTTTAGTGGTGCGGTAGTTCCTCCCACCACCACAGTTTAGTAGTGCAGTAGTTCCCCACAACACAGTAGTTTAGTAGTGCGGTAGTCCCACAAAACACAGAGGTTTAGTGGTACGGTAGTTCCACACAACACAGTAGTTTAGTGGTGCGGTAGTTCCCCGCAACACAGTAGTTAAATGGTGCGGTAGTTCCCCCAACACAGAAGTTTAGTGGTGCGGTAGTTCCCCACAACACAGTAGTTTAGTGGTGCAGTAGTTCCCCACAACACAGTAGTTTAGTGGTGCGGTAGTTCTCCACAAAACAGTATTTTAGTGGTGCGGTAGTTCTTCACAACAGAGTAGTTTAGTTGTGCGGTAGTTCCCCACAAAACAGTAGTTTAGTGGTGCGGTAGTTCCCCCACAATACAGTAGTTTAGTGGTGCATTAGTTCCCCACAACACAGTATTTTAGTGGTGCGATAGTTTCCCCACAACACAGTAGTTAGTGGTGCGGTAGTTCCCCCACAACACAGTAGTTTAGTGGTGCGGTAGTTCCCCCACAACACAGCAGTTTAGTGGTGCGATAGTTCCGCCACAACACAGTAGTTTAGTGGTGCGGTAGTTCCGTCACAACACAGTAATTTAGTGGCGCGGTAGTTCCACACAACACAGTAGTTTAGTGGTGCGGTAGTTCCCCCACAACACAGTAGTTTAGTGGTGCAGTAGTTCCCCAACAACACAGTATTTTAGTGCTGCGTTAATTCTCCCACAACACACCAGTTTAGTGGTGCGTTAATTCCCCACAACACAGTAGTTTATTGGTACGTTAATTCCCCACAACACAGCAGTTTAGTAGTGCTTTAATTCCCCGCAATACACCTGTTTAGTGGTACGGTAGTTCTCCCACAACACAGCAGTTTAGTGGTGCGGTAGTTCGCCCACAACACAGCAGTTTAGTGGTGCGGTAGTTCCCCTACAACACAGTAGTTTAGTGGTGCAGTAATTCCCCCACAACACAGTAGTTTAGTGGTACGGTAGTTCCCACAGCACAGCAGTTTAGTGGTACGGTAGTTCCCCACAACACACCAGTTTAGTGGTACAGTAGTTCCCACAACACAGTAGTTTAGTGGTGCAACAAAGACCAGATCAAGTAAAAAAAAACTATAAATTTTGTCATCTGGCAGTGCCAAGAAAACTAACATCTTGTTCTTTAAAGTTTAAAACTGCAACGATAATTTTAAAAAATAGAAACCATTCACAAAAATACTCACATGACAAAAATAGAAACCATTCACAAAAATACTCACAGTAACAAAAATACAAAACATTCAAAAAATATTCACAGTAACAAAAATACAAAACATTCACAAAAATATTTACAATAACAAAATTAGAAAACAATCACAAAAATACTCACAGTAACAAAAAAGGAAAACATTCACAATAATACTCACAGTAACGAAAAAGGAAAACATTCACAAAAATACTGACAGTAACAAAGTTACAACACACAACATACTCCTTCGGTAACTTAACGTTCATGCAGAATTTAAAACACTTTAACTATTGGAACACTCAAACAAATCTAAGTTATAGCAAAGTAGACAAAACTAAACTCTTGGAACACTCAAACAAATCTAAGTTATAGCAAAGATAGAAAAACTTAACTCTTGGAACACTCAAACAAATCTAAGTTATAGCAAAGATAGACAAAACTTAAATCTTGGAACACTCAAACAAATCTAAGTTATAGCAAAGATAGACAAAACTTAACTCTCGAAACACTCAAACAAATCTAATTTATAGCAAAGATAGACAAAACTTAACTCTTGGAACACTCAAACAAATCTAAGTTATATCAAAGATAGACAAAATTTAACTCTTGGAACACTCAAAACAAATGTAAGTTATAGCAAAGATAGACAAAACTTAACTCTTGGAACACTCAAACAAATCTAAGTTATAGCAAAGATAGACAAAACTTAACTCTCGAAGCACTCAAACAAATCTAATTTATAGCAAAGATAGACAAAACTTAACTCTTGGAACACTCAAACAAATCTAAGTTATAGCAAAGATAGAAAAACTTAACTTTTGGAACACTCAAACAAATCTAAGTTATAGCAAAGATAGACAAAACTTAACTCTTGAAACACTCAAACAAATCTAAGTTATAGCAAAGTTAGACAAAACTTAACTCTTGGAACACTTACATAAATCCAAGTTATTGCAAACATAAAAATGTCTCCGATACTGGATTCACGTATATATGGCACTCCTTGCATGTGAATAAGACACTAGTGGTATCACAGCCGTGGTGACACTATTCACGGTATCACAATTCTGAATAAGAATGAAGGTAGTCACTGTGACCTGGTTACTGGCCGATTCAGTTCTGGTAACGCGCTCACGTAGAAGATTTGAGGCTAGCTAGCGCACGTGGCGACTGCTCTTGTCGGTTGTACTCACAGCTTCCTGCTGTATTACAGGAACCAGGCACCGAGTTCGGGCGCAGTAAGGTAGTGTATGCTCATATATTCACCGTTTCTCTTCCTACGTAGACTCTCTGAGTTTAGTTTACTCATGTTACATTGCTTTCTTAAGTAACTTCCTTATCTACGTTATTTTATCTTGTTACTTTAGTTTGATTGTAACGAGTGATGCTATTATCATAACGTTTTCCTTTTCTGATAGTGATGATGACAGTGACGATAGAAGTTGAAGATAACCAGCAGCAGTGGCTTTATTTATACCCCGGGATTCCCACAAAAAAGCTGGTTCATACAGACATCTTCTGTGCTAGGTTTCTTTCACGTCTCCCTCACAACCTAGACTCTGCCCATCTCATTCCTCAGGTCACTGCTTTGAAGTGCCAGCTATCACAGACTGCTTTGAAGTGCCAGCTATCACAGACTGCTTTGGGATAATATAACGCCGCAATATCTTCCCAATGTTATTTGTTATTAAGTATCTTTAAGGTGTCAAGAAACTGTTACTTTGCTCAAGTTACTTTTGTGTGCTCGTTTCCTTATCCCATATTACCAGATCACTAGATCATCTCACTGTACCAGAAAGGAACAGTCTATTTCCTCTGTAGTTACTATATCATCTCACTGTACCAGAAAGGAACAGTCTATTTCCTCTGTAGTTACTATATCATCTCACTGTACCAGAAAGGAACAGTCTATTTCCTCTGTAGTTACTATATCATCTCACTGTACTAGAAAGGAACAGCCTATACCCTCTATAGTCACTAGATCATCTCACTGTACTAGAAAGGAACAGCATATACCCTCTATAGTCACTAGATCATCTCACTGTACTAGAAAGGAACAGCATATACCCTCTATAGTCACTAGATCATCTCACTGTACTAGAAAGGAACAGCATATACCCTCTATAGTCACTAGATCATCTCACTGTACCAGAAAGGAACAGCATATACCCTCTATAGTCACTAGATCATCTCACTGTACCAGAAAGGAACAGCATATACCCTCTATAGTCACTAGATCATCTCACTGTACTAGAAAGGAACAGCATATACCCTCTATAGTCACTAGATCATCTCACTGTACCAGAAAGGAACAGCATATACCCTCTATAGTCACTAGATCATCTCACTGTACCAGAAAGGAACAGCATATACCCTCTATAGTCACTAGATCATCTCACTGTACCAGAAAGGAACAGCATATACCCTCTATAGTCACTAGATCATCTCACTGTACTAGAAAGGAACAGCATATACCCTCTATAGTCACTAGATCATCTCACTGTACCAGAAAGGAACAGCATATACCCTCTATAGTCACTAGATCATCTCACTGTACCAGAAAGGAACAGCATATACCCTCTATAGTCACTAGATCATCTCACTGTACCAGAAAGGAACAGCATATACCCTCTATAGTCACTAGATCATCTCACTTTACCAGAAAGGAACAGCATATACCCTCTATAGTCACTAGATCATCTCACTGTACCAGAAAGGAACAGCATATACCCTCTATAATCTGTTATATGCAGCACCTGAGCTGGAGATGAAAATATTCATCACGGCCGTCATGTGACCAATGTTTCAGCCACACATTCTCTCCCTCTTTCTCCACATTTCACTCAAAAATTATCCCTGGATAACAAGCATTAACAGGCAAGACACTAATGAGATAAACTGAGATAAGAAAATATTTTAAAAAACGGAAAAGTTAGATATATCGAAACCGCCGGGTCATTTAGACATTCACCTTAGACATTTACTCCCCACCCCACAGACAAAATGTTCTAGAACTAGAAATCTACTTTAGGCTCACCCAAAATCTGATAACACAATGTTGACATTTCCAGAAGTTTCAGGTTTCTCCGCCAAGTAAGTAAACGAGAACTGAGAACGTGCGAAGAGTCTACGTACAAGGAGAGAAGACTGAGGTTTGTATATCTTGAGATTAATCTCACCTTGTTTTACCTGAGAGGAGTTTCTAGCAACACGTAGGTGGATGGACAGATAGAGAAACAGATGAACCAAACAGGTAAAATTGCAGACAGACCAGCAGGAAAATAGATGGATTGCTTAGTAACATCAGATTATTGGTAACATTTCCAGTGTACATTTCCGTAACTTGCTAGATCAAAGCTTCAGACAATGAGGTGTGCTGATGTTGATAAATCACAGACAATGATGTGTGTTGATGATGAACCTTAAGTGCCCAGGGCACATGGGCCTTCCGCAAGGGTTTTCCACAAATGCCTGTCCTTCGCCTTTTTTTCTGCTCTTGCCCAGGTGAGCCCTCTATTGCTCAACATCCTTTCTGTTGTTCTCCATGTCTCTTTTGGTCTACCCTTACTTCTGTTCCCCTGTGGTGTCCATCTTAGTGCTATTTTTGGTAGTGAGTTGTCAGTCATTCGTAGCACATGTCTCAACCATCGCCAGCGTCTTTCCTCAATAACTGTTGTCAGTGGCTTCATCTGCATTTCTGCTAATAAGATGTTATTTCTTATGGTGTTTGGCAAAAATATTTTTTTTAATTCTTCGTAAACATTCAGTCTGGAAAGAATTCAACTTATTTTCTATGGTGATGATAAATAACAGAAAATGATGTGTGTTGATGATGATAAATAACAGACAATGATGTGTGTTGAAGATAAATCACAGACAATGATGTGCGTTGATGATAATAAAACATAGACAGTGAGGTGTGCTGATGATGATAAACCACAGACGATGATGTTTGCTGATGATGATGATAATGATAAATCACAGACAATGAGGTTTACTGATGATGATGATGATGATGATGATGATGAATCACAGACAATGAAGTGTGTTCATGAATATATATCACGGACAATGTCTTGATGAAGGTAAATTAGATATAACACAGACAATGTCTTTATTAAGGTAAATTAGATATGATACAATTTCTTGATGACGGTAAATTAGATATAACACAGTTAATGTCTTGATGACGGTAAATTAGATATAACACAGTCAATGTCTTGATGAAGGTAAATTAGATATAACACAGACAATGTCTTGATGAAGGTAAATTAGATATAACACAGACAATGTCTTGAAGAAGGTAAATGAAATATAACGCAGACAATGTCATGATGATGGTAAGTTGGATGTAATACTATAAGTCCCTCCATACAGTTACCAGACTGACAGTTGTTCAGGGATATATTATGTAAGCCAGGGATACATTATGTAAGCCAGGGATACATTATGTAAGCCAGGGATACATTATGTAAGCCAGGGATACATTATGTAAGCCAGGGATACATTATGTAAGCCACTGTAAAAGCATGGTTCCTGGATGCTCTACCTTCCTTCAAGATGGTTCCTGTTCGTGGCCATCTTGAATCAGTAACATGACCGAACCGCTGGTCACGTCTTAAATAGTTTGGTCCAGTCACGAGTCGCCCTAGCTCTTGGCGAACTGAATAACATCCACTGGCTGGCGCTAATCATTCTGTTTCATCGTAATCTAACACCATAATATCCTAGGTCTGTCTGTCTGGTCATAGCATGCGGTTGGTCAGAGTATGAATGGAGGCACAGCTGATGATGCATATTGTTTTGTTCCAAGTTTTCGCTTGAGGCTGGTATTCGTTGTGAGTTGTCAAAAGACTGTAGCGGGATTTTCGGTAGTGATAATTACTCAAGCTCCTGTTTTTGATTATTAGAAAATTTCGAAATTTCTGGATGGAAGTATATGTGTATAATTTTAGTTTATGAGAAAAAAGTAGGTATTTCAAAGAAAAATGCATCTCTTTGTTTCTTTATCGTCATTTTCTTCATAACTTACAGCTTGTCTTTTATTGAGTGATTGTCAATGTTGTCTTGAGTGATTGTCAATGTTGTCTTGAGTGATTGTCAATACTGCTTTGAGAGATAATGAACGATATCTTGGAAGATTGTGAATGTTGTCTTGAGTGATTGATAATGTTGCTTTGAGAAAATGAATGATGTCTTGTGAATATTGTCTTGAGTGATTGTCAATGTTGCTTTGAGAGATAATGAAGTCTTGAATGATTGTGAGTGCTACTCTGGGGAGTGTGTGTTACTTTGAGTGGATATTGATGTTATTTTGAGTGGTAGGGAATAATGTCTTGTGTGTTGCGTGACTGATCTCTTGAGTGTTGTGTGAATGTCTTGAGTGTTGTGTGAATGTCTTGAGTGTTGTGTGTTGTGTGAATGTCTTGAGTGTTGTGTGAATGTCTTGAGTGTTGTGTGAATGTCTTTAGTGTTGTGTGAATGTCTTGAGTGTTGTGTGAATGTTGTGTGAATGTCTTGAGTGTTGTATGAATGATGTCTTGAGTGTTGTGTGAATGATGTCTTGAGTGTTGTGTGAATGACGTCTTGAGTTATTTCAGAGAGTTAGACAGAAGTGTATGAGCACTTTTACAAAACGCAGAGAGATAGATAGATAGATAGATAGATAGATAGATAGATAGATAGATAGATAGATAGAGAGAGAGAGAGAGAGAGGAGAGAGAGAGAGAGAGAGAGAGAGAAGAGAGAGGAAACGAAGGGAATAAACCATTTCATTTCCTTTACCTCTTATTACCAGCTTCTCTCCCTTCCCTTCCTTCACTCAACAAGTTTTTGTAAAACTGAACTCCGTCTTAAGCTAATCAGTTTCTGTTACAGTTAGTTGAATCTATCAAGGCCTTACTTGAGGCTGTAAGTCAGTTACTGTTACAGTTACATGAGTCTATCAAAGCCTTACTTGAGGCTTTAAGTCAGTTACTGTCACAGTTACTTGAGTCTATCAAAGCCTTACTTTAGGCTGTAAGTCAGTTACTGTCACAGTTACTTGAGCCTGTCAAAGCCTTACTTGAGGCTGTAAGTCAGTTACTGTCACAGTTACCTGAGTCTATCAAAGCCTTACTTGAGGTTGTAAGTCAGTTACTGTCACAGTTACTTGAGTCTATCAAAGCCTTACTTGAGGCTTTAAGATAGTTTCTGTCACAGTTACTTGAGTCTATCAAAGCCTTACTTGAGGCTTTAAGATAGTTTCTGTCACAGTTACTTGAGTCTATCAAAGCCTTACTTGAGGCTTTAAGTCAGTTACTGTCACAGTTACCTGAATCTATCAAAGCGTTACTTTAGGCTGTAAGTCAGTTACTGTCATAGTTACTTGAGCCTGTCAAAGCCTTACTTGAGGCTGTAAGTCAGTTACTGTCACAGTTACTTGAGTCTATCGAAGCTTTACTTTAGGCTGAACCTCCGTTATAATAAACACAAGAAAGCTTCTTTCGTGAAATCATCTACAGATTTACTATGACTTGGGACTAGGTCGCGAAATCGTCTACAGATTTACTATGACTTGGGACTAAGTCACGAAATCGTCTACAGATTTACTATGACTTGGGACTAGGTCGCGAAATCGTCTACAGATTTACTATGACTTGGGACTAAGTCACGAAATCGTCTACAGATTTACTATGATCTAGGACTAGTTCCGAAATATTGTGTAGATTTACTATACCTGGGACAAGATCAGGAAATGTCAGGCAAAGATCTGAGTTCTCATGGTCCTACACCAGAGATGATTGAGAAACTTGACTGAGTGTAGCTTGATCAAAAGCTTGATTGACAGCTCTACTCATACAGTTAAAGAAAGCCACGGCTGATCATACTTTCTCCGTAAGTTTGACCTCAATATCTACTATGTGTGGTCGAGTTTGTAGCGGTGTTTAAAAAGAGAACAAAAAAAAAAAAACGTTAACAAGAACTAAGGGAGACTATAGTTAAAATAAAATGTTTTATCACTGTTGTTTCCCTTCGACTATCTTCCTTTCATTGCAACTTTCATTAAGTTTGGTTTCTATTGTGTCTTCTTTATCTTATTCCTGTTTTTTAAAAAAACTGCATTTCTTTTGTCTTTATTGATCCTTGTGTTCATCTGGCGTGTGTTAGTGCCCTGACTTTCATATCTGTGTGTGAGTATTTTATGCTATAAATGTTGTTTTCTGTAAAGAAAGTCTTCAGACAAGAATCAATCATCCATTGTGATGGGCATGGCTACTTCTGTGCTGTTTGAGCTCGCTTGCCGGACTGTACTTGACATAAAGTATACACATTTGACCACTTATGTATGTACTACTTCCTCTTGTCCAACAAATACAATCTGGCAATGGCCGAGCGTGGAAGGTGTTCAGTCGTCTTTTCTGTTGGTTTAAATCAACAAGAAAATATATGAGGAAGAAAATATTCGCCAATTACGTTCAAAATTGTGAAAATTCTGCCAGTTTTAACATCTTTACTGTCTTTCACGTAATTGGGATAGTAGAGAGATATTACAAGAAAATGACTGTCACTTGGAAACGTGATAGTGCAAACTGTAACACTTCTATTGATTTTTACAAGTAAATTTCTCATAAATTTTCATTTGAAGTGTATTCTATCTCGGCCTGACAATGTTTCACCTCAGTTATTCACACACTTTTCGCCGTGTCGCCTTATTACGTGATATTGAATGAGATCAATACCGTCCTTCAGCAAATTTCCGTTAGCAGAACGTCATTTTTAGGGCTTAAATTAGATAATAATCTTCCATCAAATTAGATAATAATCTTCCATCAAATTAGATAATAGTCTTTCATCAGATTAAATAATAATCTTTCATCAAATTAGATAATAATCTTTCATCTTCCACTGGTTCATTTCATATCTTCAAATCTTCACAGAAAATGTACTTTAATATGTACCAATGGATTTAATCTACTCCGTTGAACCGAAGAGTTCTACACGGTTGTGCAGCGTGCATTCTTGTTTTAGGGGGGGAAAAAAGGCAGAATTTTTGTAGAGATTGGATTACAGACAAAAATCTGATGTTTTAACCTGAAATTTGACAAGAACGGTTTCGTCATGAAGAAGAATGATGAAAACGATACTTGAGATGTGTCTGACAACAAGTACTGTGTTATAAAATCATAACTATGTAAGTATTAAGTTCTAGAAAGCCATGTATAATGGAAGCTACCAATGTCTAGTTCGATACATTTTATAACCTTGTCTTGTGACAGCCAGGTATTCTGCTGGCCCAGTTTATGATTCCAGGTAGATACGTTAAACCAGATTTCACTATATATATATATATTTTGTTGTTGTTGTTGTTGTTGTTGTTGGTTACACAGATTTTGGTTCTGTGCAACCAGTGACTAACATGTCAGTGTAAGATTGGTACTCAGCGGGTTTGGTCTAAAATCTTCTAACTTTGTAATACACACACACACACACACTGGATATATACAAGTTATGTTTATTTCCTCTCTTAAATAAGGAATGTTCTAACAGCCCCCAGGCTCTGGAGATATCCTCCCCTAAACAAAACGTTGGGCGTCTGGGTGCTGAAGTGGCTAGTGCACTAGTCTCTCATGGCGAGGGTCGGGGTTCGAATCTGGCCGGAGCCCCCCAGTCACCCAGCTGTAGAAATGTTTACCAAAATCTTCTGGAGTTTGGGAAGGAAAGGCGGCCGCTGGTGATACAGGTTCTACGGCACGACAAGGTTATCTACCTACCTACTTATCTACCTACCTACCTGCCTACTTATTTAACTACTTATCTACCTACCTATCTACATACCTACTTATCTACTTATCTACCTACTTATCTACCTAACTACCTACTTATCTACCTCCTTATCTACCTACCTACCTACTTATCTACCTACTTATATACCTACCTACTTACCTACCTACTTACTTATCTACTTACCTATTTAAGTACATACTTATCTACCTACCTACTTATATATCCGCCTACTTATCTACCTATCTATCTATTTATCTACCTACTTACCTAACTACCTATATACCTACCTACTTATTTACCTACCTACTTATCTACCTACGTACATATCTACCTACCTACTTATCTATCTACCTATCTGCCTACTTATATACCTACCTACTTATATACCTACCCAACAACCTTCTTATCTACCTACTTACCTACCTACCTACTACTTATCTACCTACATACCTACTTGTCTATCTACCTATCTATCTACCTATCTACCTACCTATTTATCTATCTACCTAACTACCTTCTTATTTATCTATCTACCTACTTATCTACCTAAATACCTAATTACCTACCTACCTACGTATCTACCCACCTACGTATCTATCACCCTATCTACCTGTCTACCTATTGTCTACTTACCTAACTACCTACGTATCTACCTAACTACCTACCTACTTATCTACCCAACTATCTACTTAACTACCTACTTATCTACCCAACTATCTAGCTAACTACCTACTGATCTACCTACCTAATTACCTACTTATCTACATACCTAACTACTTACTTAACTACCTACTTATCAACCTACCTACCTACCTAATTATCTACCCATCTATCTACCTAAGTACCTATTTATCTACCTACCTAACTACCTACTTGTCTACCTACCTAACTACGTACTTATCTACTTACCTAACAACCTACTTATCTACCTACCTACTTATCTACCAACCTATCTACCTGTCTATCTAATTATCTACCTACCTAACTACATACGTATCTATTTACTTACCTACTTACTTATCTACCCACCTATCTACCTAGATACGTACTTATCTACCTACCTAATAACCTACTTATCTACCTACCTAACTACCTACTTATCTACCTCCCTAACCGTCTACTATCAACCTACCTACCTACCTACTTATCCACCCATCTGTCTACCTAAGTACCTGCTTATCTACCAACCTAACTAAGTACCTACTTCTCTACCTACTTACCTACTTATCTACCCACCTATCTACCAAAGTACCTACTTATCTACCTATCTGCCTACTTATCTACATACCTACTTACCTACTTATCTACCCACCTATCTACCAAAGTACCTACTTATCTACCTATCTGCCTACTTATCTACATACCTACTTACCTACTTATCTACCTACCTACCTACTTATCTACCTACCTACTTACTTATCTACCTACCTACCTACTTATCTACCCACCTACCTACTTATCTACCTAAGTACCTACTTATCTACATACCTACCTACTTATCTACCTACCTACCTACTTATCTACTTAAGTACCTACTTATCTACCTACCTACCTACTTATCTACCTACCTACCTACTTATCTACCTGCCTACCTACTTATCTACCTACCTACCTACTTATCTACCTACCTACCTACTTATCTACCTAAGTACCTACTTGTCTACATACTTACCATATAAAACGTAATCTGCAGCTTGTCTTGGTCGGATGTTGGTATACTAATTCAGTTATTCTCTCCTTGACTTGCACAGCTTATTTGACTTTGAATGGACAAGCATAGACATATAAAACAAACATACACATATAAAACAAACATGCACATATAAAACAAACATACACGTATAAAACAAACATACACATATAAAACAAACATACACATATAAAATATAAATATACACATATAAAACCATCAAGATCGCCTAGTGATCCTTCTGAATTTACTCCTGTGGTCCTCGATGTGTCCCGTGGTCCCCCTGTTGTCCCCGATAGGCCCACAAGAGATCCCCGATAGGATCACAAGAGGTTCAGAGTATCGCGGGGCTGGGGCTGGGGTCTGTATTCTCGGTGGGTCGTAGAACTGTGGATTGCGTGACACCGTGGATTGCGTGACACCGTGGATTGCGTGACACCGTGGATTGCGTGACACCATGGATTTCGTGACACCGTGGATTGCGTGACACCATGGATTTCGTGACACCGTGGATTGCGTGACACCATGGATTTCGTGACACTGTGGATTGCGTGACACCATGGATTTCGTGACACCGTGGATTGCGTGACACCATGGATTTCGTGACACCGTGGATTGCGTGACACCATGGATTTCGTGACACTGTGGATTGCGTGACACCATGGATTTCGTGACACCGTGGATTGCGTGACACCATGGATTTCGTGACACCGTGGATTGCGTGACACCATGGATTTCGTGACACCGTGGATTGCGTGACACCGTGGATTTCGTGACACTGTGGATTGCGTGACACCGTGGATTTCGTGACACTGTGGATTGCGTGACACTGTGGATTTCGTGACACCGTGGATTTCGTGACACCGTGGATTGCGTGACACCGTGGATTTCGTGACACTGTGGATTGCGTGACACCATGGATTTCGTGACACCGTGGATTTCGTGACACTGTGGATTGCGTGACACCGTGGATTGCGTGACACCGTGGATTGCGTGACACCGTGGATTTCGTGACACTGTGGATTGCGTGACACCGTGGATTGCGTGACACCGTGGATTGCGTGACACCGTGGATTGCTTGACACCGTGGATTGCGTGACACCGTGGATTGCGTGACACCATGGATTGCGTGACACCGTGGATTGCTTGACACCGTGAATTTCGTTACACCAGTTTGATCTAGAGTTGGACTTTCTCATTGGAAAACCTCGACGTGGTTCATCACTTATTATTTGATACTTCCCCTCATACCTCCTTCTTACATTCCATGTTCCTACTCTTAGTTTTCTGTTTAGTTTGATGCAGGGGTTTTCCTTGGTAACACTGTCAGGATTTTGTCCGTCATCACAATTACTAGTACTGACCTCTGTCTCACACTCTTCCCCAGTGTTAAAATTAGATCTATTTGACCTGGGGGACTCACCATCAGATCTTTTTCCTATCTGACTTTCCATTTTGCTGTTTGGATTTCTTGGTATATTTCCAGAAGATAGTTTACCATTGCTTTCCTTCCAGGCAGTGACTGTACTAGTCAGTGATCGTAGCCATTGTCCCTACATTGAGATCATCTGCCTACCATCATAGAATGGTGACCATAACCAACATTATCTGTCAGCTGCTCTCCCATTCCATCCACCACCTGCTCCCATGGCTTCACGTCACCCTGATTTGGGGCGGGGGGGGGGGGGTATACAGGTACTCCACCTTGCCCAAGAGTGTCCCGTAGACTGACGGAGGTAAGGAGGCGTCTTACTTCTCATTTGATAGGGACACTACGCTAGCCACTACACAGAATAAACCCAACAAAATCAGTTTTCAAAATGATAAAATGAATGTATGAGATTTTAATGACCACAGACATAAACAAAATGATAAAATGAATGTATGAGATTTTAATGACCACAGACATCAACAAAATGACGACAAATAAAGTTCAACATAAGGAAAATCAAAATGCACATAAATACTGACGTACATGACTTGGTGAACACAAAATGCAAGGTCATGAATAGAAAGAAATGAAAATGACCAATCGTTACTCATCTGATGTCCCGTTTTTCACGGTACGTCAATGTTTTCAGTACCCAACATAATATCATCATCAGTTAGTTAATATTGCAGAACAAACATGTCACTCTGTACCAGGAAACTTGGAGAACACAATATTATCACCAACAAAGAAACTACATCCATACTAAACAAAAGAAACCAACACTAAAATGACTGCTGATTGTGGGTGCACCCTGCCAATAATTTAAATCTGAAAACGCTTCAAGCAGAGATAGTCTTGTCAACCTCACAACACATGGCAAATATTTAAAACATATAACACAAAATTACACTTACAGGAGTCGGATGGGGCGTGGGGATCATCGTCTAAAGTGACACTACATTTCACACACAAACTACACTTAGTTTACTTCCTTACACTCACAAAACACTATCCAGGCACAGAGAATATCACAGAATAAGTCCAGAGAGACGGCAACAAGCCCCACCCATACAGGGGGCTGTGAACCCGAGTAACTTCTTACTACACACGATCTACACAGCACAGGCGTACACTTCCACCTTCAGCTCGGCCGTCACGAAAACCAAACTAGCCACTTCTACATCAGTCTTCTCGCTCAGCTCCACTACGGAAGGAGAGCTCTCATTTATAGCTTAACTGTGGTAGTCTTTTTGCAAAAGAACTGAAGCATAATGGGATTTGGATGCCTGCCATCGCATGCCAAGTATTTAACCATCAACAGCAACGATTAGCCTCTTTTTTTCATAAAAAATCAACAAAATATAAAATAGATCTTTCTTTTTTTTCCCAAAAGAACTTTCTGAACTTTTAAATAAAATTCATCTAATTTTCTTGTTCAGAATTTGAACACGTTATACTTGCTCATGTTACCAGGTACAAAAACCATGTTACTTTATTCTCTTACTAGTAGATAGTAAAACACGTTACTTTACTCTGGTAAAATACTTTATTTTATTCTTATACTAGTAGATAGTAAACGATGTTACATGCAAAAGCTTATGACAACTGGTATACATGAATGTAGATTTTCTCTACTATACATGAAAGTAGATTTTCTCTACTTTCTTGTTTCTCTGTTAGTCTGAACTTTAGCCTCTGGACGTGCTATCTCAGTACTGAAAATATTTAAATGCAGACATTTAGCGCGTGTTGAAGAGAGCTAAAGTGGCTGTCTTGAAATTCTGAAAGTTACCTTCTCATCTAGCTCCACTACCATAAAGATTCTGTGTCTTGTTGGCCAGATTGAAGAAATATAACGACTTGTCTCCTAGTTCAGTGTGAAGTTGTGGTGTGCTCCTGCACAATGTGAGCCATGTAGCACGATATAAGAGCAGATATTCTTTGTCCCGTTATTGGACAGGTAAGATACAACAGCCTGTTTCTTGCTGTGACCAGGAGAAGAGATGCGGTCTTGTCTGCTCTTCTTTGGTGGTTCTTGAAGATGTGTGTTTCTTTCAGTCATCATTGCTCTTGTGTGTTCTAAACTACGACACAGATCAGATGTCGTGATTGAAATGTGTGTGTGTTGCATACTATAGCACATATGTCGTGACTGAAGTGTGTGTTGCATACTATAGCACATATGTCGTAATTGAAATGTGTGTGTGTTGCATACTATAGCACATATGTCGTAATTGAAATGTGTGTGTGTGTGTTGCATACTATAGCACATATGTCGTAATTGAAATGTGTGTGTGTTGCATACTATAGCACATATGTCGTAATTGAAATGTGTGTGTGTTGCATACTATAGCACATATGTCGTGATTGGAGTGTGTGTGTTGTATGCTATAACACGTAGTCGTGACTGAAGTGTGTTTCTGTTGCATACTATAGCACACATGTCGTGATTGAAGTGTGTGTGTGTGTTGCATACTATATCACATATGTCGTGACTGAAATGTGTGTATTGCATACTTTATCACATATGTCGTGACTGAAGTGTTAATGTTGCATACTATAGCATATATGTCGTGGTTGAAGTGTTAGTGTTGCATACTATAGCACAAATGTCGTGGCAGAAGTATATGCGCTGTACACTATAGCACAGATATCATGATTGAAGTATGTGTGTTGTACACTATAGCACAGATGTGGCAAAGTGTATGTGTTGTACACTATAGCACAGAAATGTGTGGTAGAAGTGTGTGCACTGTAAACACAAATGGCATAATATAAATGAGTTTGCTGCACAAGAAAGCGCATGTCATGATACAAACATGGTACAATCGTGATACATTATAGCACATATGTAGTGTAATTTATATGTGTGTTATACAACATTGCGCATATGTCATAATACAAATGTGTTTAAGCCACAGTACACAGATGCCATGATATAAATATACGTATGTGTGTGTGTGCAAGGTGTGTGAAGTACATAATTCACGCTGTGCCTATGTTCACATTGATTCTTTGATCGTTGAATTCACTCAACATTCAGGTATATTGGCACCAATGGCAGCAACGTTACATCCACCAGATCTGCTGTAGGAGATGATGTCAAGGTCTTGGGTGATGTCAAGGTCTTGGGTGATGATGCTCTTCTGATAATTCATGTCATAAACTTCGTCACTCTTAGCACCCTCATCGCTTTGTTTGGTTTCGCCACTAACATCATCAATTTTACTATCTTCTTCAGGTGAGTTTGTCTGTAGATAAAAAAAAAACTTTGCTGATGTGCCCGCTACTATTATCAGTTTTATTATTTGCTCTTTTGTTTGTCTGGAGACGGTGTAAGAGTGAGGCAGGTAATATAAGGAAATCAAATACCGGTAACAGCCTGATGTTTGATACATCTACCTGTAACTGATGTTAGCCTGGTGTTTGATACATCTACCTGTAACTGATGTTAGCCTGATGTTTGATACATCTACCTGTAACTGATGTTTGATACATCTACCTGTAACTGATGTTAGCCTGGTGTTTGATACAACTACCTGTAACTGATGTTAGCCTGATGTTTGATACATCTACCTGTAACTGATGTTTGATACATCTACCTGTAACTGATGTTAGCCTGATGTTTGATATATCTACCTGTAACTGATGTTAACCTGGTGTTTGATACAGCTACCTGTAACTGATGTTAGCCTGGTATTTGATACATCTACCTGTAACTGATGTTAGCCTGATGTTTGATATATCTACCTGTAACTGATGTTAACCTGGTGTTTGATACAGCTACCTGTAACTGATGTTAGCCTGGTATTTGATACATCTACCTGTAACTGATGTTAGCCTGGCTAAGCAGTTGGTCCTCCTACTAGAGTCGAGCGTTCGAGTCACTCATTTACAATATTTGTCGTTTTTTTTAAAACTACCCCAAGTCTAAAGTTGTATCCACCATTGTTCGAGCTGATAGAACTGGCTTCTCTGCCGCATTACTTTGCTTAGACCTGGCTGTCTCTAAATTTCTCTTAAATTGTTTGATATGTACAGGTCAGGTGGGGGTACTTAGACTCATCTTTATTATCGTTATCGATGCTACAGGCACGGGGTATCTGACTCTGTGAACGTCAGTCTCCTGGCCTTGACCCTGTCAGACATGGGAGTCCAGCTGACAACAATCTGGCACGACGTCTGTGTAAACCCATACCTGGCCACGCCCCAGGTGTTTCCCTTTGATGCGTACGAGTTCCGGGTGCTGGCATCAGGTAATTCCGTTTAGGACGACTCGGACAAACATTGACAGACACATTAAGCAGACAGACAGTTGGATCAATCACAGGCAGACAGACACATAAAGAACAAGAGACAAATAGATAGATAGATAGATAGATAGATAGATAGATAGATAGATAGATAGATAGATAGATAGATAGATAGATAGATAGATAGATAGATAGATAGATAGATAGATAGATAGATGGATCGATGGATGGATGGATGGATGGATGGATGGATGGATGGATGGATGGATGGATGATGGATGGATGGATGGATGGATGGATGGATGGATAGATAGATAGATAGATAGATAGATAGATAGATATAGATAGATAGATAGATAGATAGATAGATAGATAGATAGATAGATAGATTTAATCTGTTTCTCCCAACCCTGCAAGGTCTACCCCACATTTACTTCTCAAGAATCAGTACCTGGATCACCATCTTCGTCACCTTGGAGCGCTGCCTCTGTGTCATCCTGCCCCTGAAGGTGAAGGTCATCGTGACACCGAAACGATCACTGCTAATCATCATCTTCATCTATACCACCTTCTTCCTGGCCGTCTTCCCGGCTGTGTATACCGGGACGCATAGCATCGGGTGGAAGACCTACCCAGAGAGAAACCGTACACTGCTGGGACTTGTCCTAAGAAGCCACTACAAGGAAGTAGAGGACACAACTAACGCCATCAACGCTTGCCTGCAGATTTCTTCTTTCCTGATACTTATATTAAGCACGGCAGGTCTGGTGGTGGAGCTAAGTCGGAAGAATCAATGGCGGAAAACGATTTCGTTCACTGGAGGGCACAACTTGCTGTCAAAGCGAGACCAGAGATTGTGTAAGATGATTGTTGTTATGTCAACAATCTTGATTGTCTGCTTCACTCCGAGTACTTGTTCTTTCGTGGCCAACATTGCTGTCCCTGGGTACGGCGTGTCGGGTAGATACGAACATGTCTTCTCGGCGGTGTGGTCGGTCACGTGGGTGTTTGAGGCCACGGGTTCCAGTGTTAATATTTTCTTGTATTACGTCATGAGTTCAAAGTACCGGCTCACCTTCCGCCAGGTGCTCTGCAGGAAGGAGAAAACAGCTGTCGGCTCCGGACAGAATAGCGCGTGTTTCTCGTATTAGATATGGGGTCATGGTCAAACCTTAAGACACGCTCAGAAAGTCCAGGTCAGTAAATATGTAGAAATATTGCTCGCAGAACATATTACAACAACCAGCATGAGTTAGAACATATTACAACAACCAGCATGAGTTAGAACATATTACAACAACCAACATGAGTTAGAACATATTACAACAACCAACATGAGTTAGAACATATTACAACAACCAGCATGAGTTAGAACATATTACAACAACCAACATGAGTTAGAACATATTACAACAACCAACATGAGTTAGAACATATTACAACAACCAGCATGAGTTAGAACATATTACAACAACCAACATGAGTTAGAACATATTACAACAACCAACATGAGTTAGAACATATTACAACAACCAGCATGAGTTAGAACATTACAACAACCAGCATGAGTTAGAACATATTACAACAACCAACATGAGTTAGAACATATTACAACAACCAGCATGAGTTAGAACATATTACAACAACCAGCCTGAGTTAGAACATATTACAACAACCAACATGAGTTAGAACATATTACAACAACCAGCATGAGTTAGAACATATTACAACAACCAGCATGAGTTAGAACATATTACAACAACCAGCATGAGTTAGAACATATTACAACAACCAGCCTGAGTTAGAACATATTACAACAACCAGCATGAGTTAGAACATATTACAACAACCAGCCTGAGTTAGAACATATTACAACAACCAGCCTGAGTTAGAACATATTACAACAACCAGCCTGAGTTAGAACATATTACAACAACCAGCATGAGTTAGAACATATTACAACAACCAGCCTGAGTTAGAACATATTACAACAACCAGCCTGAGTTAGAACATATTACAACAACCAGCATGAGTTAGAACATATTACAACAACCAGCCTGAGTTAGAACATATTACAACAACCAGCCTGAGTTAGAACATATCTGCCGCATTACTTTGCTTAGACCTGGCTGTCTCTAAATTTCTCTTAAATTGTTTGATATGTACAGGTCAGGTGGGGGTACTTAGACTCATCTTTATTATCGTTATCGATGCTACAGGCACGGGGTATCTGACTCTGTGAACGTCAGTCTCCTGGCCTTGACCCTGTCAGACATGGGAGTCCAGCTGACAACAATCTGGCACGACGTCTGTGTAAACCCATACCTGGCCACGCCCCAGGTGTTTCCCTTTGATGCGTACGAGTTCCGGGTGCTGGCATCAGGTAATTCCGTTTAGGACGACTCGGACAAACATTGACAGACACATTAAGCAGACAGACAGTTGGATCAATCACAGGCAGACAGACACATAAAGAACAAGAGACAAATAGATAGATAGATAGATAGATAGATAGATAGATAGATAGATAGATAGATAGATAGATAGATAGATAGATAGATAGATAGATAGATAGATAGATAGATAGATAGATAGATAGATAGATAGATAGATAGATAGATAGATAGATAGATAGATAGATAGATAGATAGATAGATAGATAGATAGATAGATAGATAGATAGATAGATAGATAGATAGATAGATAGATAGATAGATAGATAGATAGATAGATAGATAGATAGATTTAATCTGTTTCTCCCAACCCTGCAAGGTCTACCCCACATTTACTTCTCAAGAATCAGTACCTGGATCACCATCTTCGTCACCTTGGAGCGCTGCCTCTGTGTCATCCTGCCCCTGAAGGTGAAGGTCATCGTGACACCGAAACGATCACTGCTAATCATCATCTTCATCTATACCACCTTCTTCCTGGCCGTCTTCCCGGCTGTGTATACCGGGACGCATAGCATCGGGTGGAAGACCTACCCAGAGAGAAACCGTACACTGCTGGGACTTGTCCTAAGAAGCCACTACAAGGAAGTAGAGGACACAACTAACGCCATCAACGCTTGCCTGCAGATTTCTTCTTTCCTGATACTTATATTAAGCACGGCAGGTCTGGTGGTGGAGCTAAGTCGGAAGAATCAATGGCGGAAAACGATTTCGTTCACTGGAGGGCACAACTTGCTGTCAAAGCGAGACCAGAGATTGTGTAAGATGATTGTTGTTATGTCAACAATCTTGATTGTCTGCTTCACTCCGAGTACTTGTTCTTTCGTGGCCAACATTGCTGTCCCTGGGTACGGCGTGTCGGGTAGATACGAACATGTCTTCTCGGCGGTGTGGTCGGTCACGTGGGTGTTTGAGGCCACGGGTTCCAGTGTTAATATTTTCTTGTATTACGTCATGAGTTCAAAGTACCGGCTCACCTTCCGCCAGGTGCTCTGCAGGAAGGAGAAAACAGCTGTCGGCTCCGGACAGAATAGCGCGTGTTTCTCGTATTAGATATGGGGTCATGGTCAAACCTTAAGACACGCTCAGAAAGTCCAGGTCAGTAAATATGTAGAAATATTGCTCGCAGAACATATTACAACAACCAGCATGAGTTAGAACATATTACAACAACCAGCATGAGTTAGAACATATTACAACAACCAACATGAGTTAGAACATATTACAACAACCAACATGAGTTAGAACATATTACAACAACCAGCATGAGTTAGAACATATTACAACAACCAACATGAGTTAGAACTATTACAACAACCAACATGAGTTAGAACATATTACAACAACCAGCTGAGTTAGAACATATTACAACACCAACATGAGTTAGAACATATTACAACAACCAGCTGAGTTAGAACATATTACAACAACCAACATGAGTTAGAACATATTACAACAACCACATGAGTTAGAACATATTACAACAACCAACATGAGTTAGAACATATTACAACAACCACATGAGTTAGAACATATTACAACAACAACATGAGTTAGAAATATTACAACAACCAACATGAGTTAGAACATATTACAACAACCAGCCTGAGTTAGAACATATTACAACAACCAGCCTGAGTTAGAACATATTACAACAACCAGCGTGAGTTAGAACATATTACAACAACCAGCATGAGTTAGAACATATTACAACAACCAGCATGAGTTAGAACATATTACAACAACCAGCCTGAGTTAGAACATATTACAACAACCAACATGAGTTAGAACATATTACAACAACCAGCCTGAGTTAGAACATATTACAACAACCAACATGAGTTAGAACATATTACAACAACCAGCATGAGTTAGAACATATTACAACAACCAACATGAGTTAGAACATATTACAACAACCAACATGAGTTAGAACATATTACAACAACCAGCATGAGTTAACAATCATATAAAGTTTTCATAAATATTTTAATCGCGTATAAATATGAAACCCTGAATATGCTTATAAAAATTAATCCTTAATAATGTAATCACAATTATGAATATTAATCTCCATGAAGATCAAGTGACGATGTATCATTTCGACAAACTGTCACAGGCCAGACTATATCATGCTAATAGTCACTAAGACAAAGACTATATCATGCTAATAGTCACTAAGACAAAGACTATATCATGCTAATAGTCACTAAGACAAAGACTATATCATGCTAATAGTCACTAAGACAAAGACTATATCATGCTAATAGTCACTAAGACAAAGACTATATCATGCTAATAGTCACTAAGACAAAGACTATATCATGCTGTCACTAGGACAAAGACTATATCATGCTAACTGT
The DNA here is from genome assembly GCA_009760885.1 of Achatina immaculata. NCBI lineage: Eukaryota > Metazoa > Mollusca > Gastropoda > Stylommatophora > Achatinidae > Lissachatina > Lissachatina immaculata. The sequence goes on from CM019698.1 coordinate 6,117,618, forward strand.
TACCAGGACAAAGATTATATCATGCTAACTGTCACTAGGACAAAGACTATATCATGCTAACTGTTACCAGGACAAAGACTATATCATGCTAACTGTTACCAGGACAAAGATTATATCATGCTAACTGTCACTAGGACAAAGATTATATCATGCTAACTGTCACTAGGACAAAGACTATATCATGCTGACTGTTACCAGGACAAAGACTATATCATGATAACTGTCACTAGGACAAAGACTATATCATGGTAACTGTCACTAGGACAAAGACTATATCATGCTAACTGTTACCAGGACAAAGACTATATCATGATAACTGTCACTAGGACAAAGACTATATCATGATAACTGTCACTAGGACAAAGACTATATCATGCTAACTGTCACTAGAACAAAGACTATATCATGCTAACATTCAATGGGCAGACTATATCATGCTAACAGTCAGTGGGCAGACTATATTATGCTAATAGTCACTGAGGCACATATTACAAGTATATCATGCTAACTGTCACTGATACACAGACTATATCATACTAACAGTCACTGGCACACAGACTGTATCATGCTAACTGTCACTGGCACACATCATATCACCAAGTCAGCCGTCAATTTACATCCATTTATTAACACTCTCTACATATATCATAGTGACGCCACACCAAAAATCACAACATGTATCATCATGATAATGACAAGGCATGACATAAATACAATGTATTATCTAAGTATCAACTAAATCAGTGGACCAGATTGGCCTGGGCTTCTCTGGCCCTACTAAGCAATTACATATATCTCAATATTGTGCCGATGCACTGGTAACACATTTCAGCCGCTGTTGCCATGAAATCCCCATCACCCTATCTCACATAAGACTTCCCTGTGCCAATTCACTGAATAACATATTCCACTTATGCGAAATGCATTGAATATATTTCCACTTTTTTTGCCCATGCACTGAATAACATATTTCACTTGTGCCAAATGCACTGAATACATATTTCCATTTGTGCTAATGCACTGAAATATTCACGTAGCTGCCGCTATTGTGCCTCCTGTCACCACCAGGAATTACCAAGTGCAGATGCACCTCATTGATTTGTGCAGCTATAGCTGCCCGGGCGAAGTATCTCCCTATACCATAGACATAACATTATACATGCGAATGAGAACGCAGGATGGACCTTGATGTATACCCATCCAATTATGACAGGACTCAACAGAATCAGCGAAATCTTCACATACGACGACATTGACGATAATCCACAGCATATTATGGTTTCACGACACATCATATAATTCACAGCATATTATGGTTTCAAGACACACCATATAATCGACAGCATATTATGGTTTCACGACACATCATATAATCTACAGCATATTATGGTTTCACGACACATCATATAATCTACAGCATATTATGGTTTCACGACACATCATATAATCTACAGCATATTATGGTTTCACGACACATCATATAATCTACAGCATATTATGGTAACTGTCACTGATACACAGACTATATCATACTAACAGTCACTGGCACACAGACTGTATCATGCTAACTGTCACTGGCACACATCATATCACCAAGTCAGCCGTCAATTTACATCCATTTATTAACACTCTCTACATATATCATAGTGACGCCACACCAAAAATCACAACATGTATCATCATGATAATGACAAGGCATGACATAAATACAATGTATTATCTAAGTATCAACTAAATCAGTGGACCAGATTGGCCTGGGCTTCTCTGGCCCTACTAAGCAATTACATATATCTCAATATTGTGCCGATGCACTGGTAACACATTTCAGCCGCTGTTGCCATGAAATCCCCATCACCCTATCTCACATAAGACTTCCCTGTGCCAATTCACTGAATAACATATTCCACTTATGCGAAATGCATTGAATATATATTTCCACTTTTTTTGCCCATGCACTGAATAACATATTTCACTTGTGCCAAATGCACTGAATACATATTTCCATTTGTGCTAATGCACTGAAATATTCACGTAGCTGCCGCTATTGTGCCTCCTGTCACCACCAGGAATTACCAAGTGCAGATGCACCTCATTGATTTGTGCAGCTATAGCTGCCCGGGCGAAGTATCTCCCTATACCATAGACATAACATTATACATGCGAATGAGAACGCAGGATGGACCTTGATGTATACCCATCCAATTATGACAGGACTCAACAGAATCAGCGAAATCTTCACATACGACGACATTGACGATAATCCACAGCATATTATGGTTTCACGACACATCATATAATTCACAGCATATTATGGTTTCAAGACACACCATATAATCGACAGCATATTATGGTTTCACGACACATCATATAATCTACAGCATATTATGGTTTCACGACACATCATATAATCTACAGCATATTATGGTTTCACGACACATCATATAATCTACAGCATATTATGGTTTCACGACACATCATATAATCTACAGCATATTGGTTTCACGACACATCATATAATCTACAGCATATTATGGTTTCACGACACATCATATATCTACAGCATATTATGGTTTCACGACACATCATATAATCTACAGCATATTATGGTTTCACGACACATCATATAATCTACAGCATATTATGGTTTCACGACACATCATATAATCTACAGCATATTATGGTTTCACGACACATCATATAATCTACAGCACCGTAGAATCAAACATTGTGTGAGGGCGGCTGGGGCTAAATATTTCCATATCAAACACACCCACAGACGAGATCGAGCTTGCCCGTCATTTGCCCGCTGGCTATGTTCAGTGTGACCTTTCCCGCACACTTTTTACTTTATATAGGTCTTCCACCCCCGCATCACGTGAACTGCATCTCTCCGTTCAAAATCCGTACACTATCATCCCATTCACATAAGATATCATCCCAGCCTCCTCTCTTCAGATAAGATATCATTCAAGCCTCCTCTATTCAGGTAAGCTATTATCCTAGCCTCCTCTATTCAGATAAGCTATTATCCCAGCCTCTTCTATTCAGATATTAGGAAGTTATTATCCCGGCCTCTTCTATTCAGATATTAGTAAGTTATTATCCCGGCCTCTTCTATTCAGATATTAGTAAGTTATTATCCCAGCTATTCTGCTCAGATATTAGTAAGTTATTATCCCAGCTATTCTGTTCAGATATTAGTAAGTTATTATCCCAGCCAGGTCTGCTCAGATATTAGTAAGTTATTATCCCGGCCTCTTCTATTCAGATATTAGTAAGTTATTATCCCAGCCTCTTCTATTCAGATATTAGTAAGTTATTATCCCAGCCTCTTCTATTCAGATATTAGTAAGTTATTATCCCAGCCTCTTCTATTCAGATATTAGTAAGTTATTATCCCAGCCTCTTCTATTCAGATATTAGTAAGTTATTATCCCAGCCTCTTCTATTCAGATATTAGTAAGTTATTATCCCAGCCTCTTCTATTCAGATATTAGTAAGTTATTATCCCAGCTCTTCTATTCAGATATTAGTAAGTTATTATCCCAGCCTCTTCTAACTGTCACTAGGACAAAGACTATATCATGCTAACTGTCACTAGGACAAAGACTATATCATGCTAACTGTCACTAGGACAAAGACTATATCATGCTAACTGTTACCAGGACAAAGACTATATCATGCTAACTGTCACTGATACACAGACTATATCATGCTAACTGTCACTAGGACAAAGACTATATCATGCTAACTGTCACTGGCACACATCATATCACCAAGTCAGCCGTCAATTTACATCCATTTATTAACACTCTCTACATATATCATAGTGACGCCACACCAAAAATCACAACATGTATCATCATGATAATGACAAGGCATGACATAAATACAATGTATTATCTAAGTATCAACTAAATCAGTGGACCAGATTGGCCTGGGCTTCTCTGGCCCTACTAAGCAATTACATATATCTCAATATTGTGCCGATGCACTGGTAACACATTTCAGCCGCTGTTGCCATGAAATCCCCATCACCCTATCTCACATAAGACTTCCCTGTGCCAATTCACTGAATAACATATTCCACTTATGCGAAATGCATTGAATATATATTTCCACTTTTTTTGCCCATGCACTGAATAACATATTTCACTTGTGCCAAATGCACTGAATACATATTTCCATTTGTGCTAATGCACTGAAATATTCACGTAGCTGCCGCTATTGTGCCTCCTGTCACCACCAGGAATTACCAAGTGCAGATGCACCTCATTGATTTGTGCAGCTATAGCTGCCCGGGCGAAGTATCTCCCTATACCATAGACATAACATTATACATGCGAATGAGAACGCAGGATGGACCTTGATGTATACCCATCCAATTATGACAGGACTCAACAGAATCAGCGAAATCTTCACATACGACGACATTGACGATAATCCACAGCATATTATGGTTTCACGACACATCATATAATTCACAGCATATTATGGTTTCAAGACACACCATATAATCGACAGCATATTATGGTTTCACGACACATCATATAATCTACAGCATATTATGGTTTCACGACACATCATATAATCTACAGCATATTATGGTTTCACGACACATCATATAATCTACAGCATATTATGGTTTCACGACACATCATATAATCTACAGCATATTATGGTTTCACGACACATCATATAATCTACAGCATATTATGGTTTCACGACACATCATATAATCTACAGCATATTATGGTTTCACGACACATCATATAATCTACAGCATATTATGGTTTCACGACACATCATATAATCTACAGCATATTATGGTTTCACGACACATCATATAATCTACAGCATATTATGGTTTCACGACACATCATATAATCTACAGCACCGTAGAATCAAACATTGTGTGAGGGCGGCTGGGGCTAAATATTTCCATATCAAACACACCCACAGACGAGATCGAGCTTGCCCGTCATTTGCCCGCTGGCTATGTTCAGTGTGACCTTTCCCGCACACTTTTTACTTTATATAGGTCTTCCACCCCCGCATCACGTGAACTGCATCTCTCCGTTCAAAATCCGTACACTATCATCCCATTCACATAAGATATCATCCCAGCCTCCTCTCTTCAGATAAGATATCATTCAAGCCTCCTCTATTCAGGTAAGCTATTATCCTAGCCTCCTCTATTCAGATAAGCTATTATCCCAGCCTCTTCTATTCAGATATTAGGAAGTTATTATCCCGGCCTCTTCTATTCAGATATTAGTAAGTTATTATCCCGGCCTCTTCTATTCAGATATTAGTAAGTTATTATCCCAGCCATTCTGCTCAGATATTAGTAAGTTATTATCCCAGCTATTCTGCTCAGATATTAGTAAGTTATTATCCCAGCCATTCTGCTCAGATATTAGTAAGTTATTATCCCGGCTCTTCTATTCAGATATTAGTAAGTTATTATCCCAGCCTCTTCTATTCAGATATTAGTAAGTTATTATCCCAGCCTCTTCTATTCAGATATTAGTAAGTTATTATCCCAGCCTCTTCTATTCAGATATTAGTAAGTTATTATCCCAGCCTCTTCTATTCAGATATTAGTAAGTTATTATCCCAGCCTCTTCTATTCAGATATTAGTAAGTTATTATCCCAGCTCTTCTATTCAGATATTAGTAAGTTATTATCCCAGCCTGTTCTATTCAGATATTAGTAAGTTATTATCCCAGCTATTCTGTTCAGATATTAGTAAGTTATTATCCCAGCTAGCTCTGTTCAGATATTAGTAAGTTACTTTCCCAGCCAGCTCTGTTCAGATATTAGTAAGTTATTATCCCAGTCTCTTCTATTCAGATATTAGTAAGTTATTATCCCAGCCTCTTCTATGCAGATATTAGTAAGTTGTTATCCCAGCCTCTTCTATTCAGATATTAGTAAGTTATTATCCCAGCCTCTTCTATTCAGATATTAGTAAGCTATTACACTTTGGTGTTGCTGTTACAATCCCCCCTACCTATTTGCTGAATGCAGAAAGTCAAGGCAGCTTTTACTGGACAAAACAGACATCGCCTCCAAACTTTCTATGGCAGTCTGGAGTGATAAACGCAAATTTTCTTTTCGAAATGTTGAAAACAATGGAAATATGGCCTTCCTGATATTCTCCCATTCGCTCGCAGGTTTCTGTGCTGTTTCATACAACGGTCTTCGTGGTGGTGGAGGCTATGCAGCAGCTTGCATCAGTAATCCATTAAACAAAGTCATTGCAGCCAACTTCCCATCCGATACAAATCCTGTCCATCGCCAGATTTTCCACCTTCAGAAGAAGATGGTTACAACATTTAATACTTCGTGATGTTTAGAAAACTCTTAGTTGCTCGTTAACTTTACTTGCAACATCAAATAAATAAATACAACACACGCAAACTGCTCAATAAAGAAACGCAGGCAGCAACATTTAGTTGTATTAAGGGGCATTAATAACTGTAATCATATAAAACATCAGTTATCTCTCTTTGACCTTTTACTACAAGTGTTTCTGTGGAAAACAAACCAAAGAAGAATTTAACGATGAAAGTAAAGGATGAAATAGAACTTACAGAAAAGTCTAACACTTCCATTAAAAGAAATCCATGAGCATATAAGAAGAGCAGGAACAAATATGCTGGAAAGATTTTTTAATAGGTTTACTGGACACTTTAAACGCTTTCTATACCCATTTAAAAAAATATATATTCTTTACTTTCACACAATTTCTCTTCCTGCTTCTGCCGAGGCTCCACGTGTATTATAATACTATCACAGAGAACCACACAGGCCGACGGCGGAACTTCATGTCCAGGCCACAGTCAGGGTCACAGTGATGTCCCATCTGATGTGTGCCTTGAGATTAGGGACTTGGCCAAAGTCTGAAGTATCAAAGTCGGGGGCTTTTCAATGAAAAACTGGCTTCTTCTTCTTCTTCTTCCTCTTCTTCTTCTTTCTCCTTGAAACTGAGATCTTGATGTCTTTTGCACCCGATGCGGTGAAGATGTTGAGGCACAACTTTGTAATTTTTTTCTTTTTTTTTTTACAAATAAAAAAAGCTTCTTATGTGCAGACATCTGAAACAGTGTAACTGTAATCTCTATTTCACATCATGTCTGAAACAGTGTAACTGTAATCTCTATTTCACATCATGAGGAATAACAACAAGGTCCGTTGACCACTCTCTGGTCTACTGTTACAGTTCAACGAAGCCATCAGACGGTGTCATCATTACAGACTGACTCACCACGGACCACGACGACGCGTGGATATCACTTAGTCAAGACAGCATAGACCATCACTTACCATATTAAATTAATATAAACTCTGATAAAATAAAACTCTGATAACATAAACTGCTATACCATAAGACTCTGATAACATAAACTACTATAACGTAAAACTCTGATAACATAAACTACTATAACATAAAGCTCTGATAACATAAACTACTATAACGTAAAACTCTGATAACATAAATTACTATAACATAAAACTCTGATAACATAAACTACTATAACATAAACTCTGATAACATAAACTACTATAACTTAAAACTCTGATAACATAAAACTCTAATGACATAAACTACTATAACATAAAACTCTGATAACATAAACAACTATAACATAAAACTCTGATAACATAAAATACCATAACATAAAACTCTGATAACATAAACAACTATAACATAAAACTCTGATAACATAAACTACTATAACGTAAAACTCTGATAACATAAACTACTATAACATAAAACTCTGATAACATAAATTACTACAACATAAAACTCTGATAACATAAACGACTTTAACATAAAACTCTGATAACATAAACTACTATAACGTAAAACTCTGATAACATAAACTACTATAACGTAAAACTCTGATAACATAAACGACTATAACATAAAACTCTGATAGCATAAACTATTAAAACGTAAAAACTCTGATAACATAAACTACTATAACATAAAACTCTGATAACATAAACTACTACAACATAAAACTCTGATAACATAAACGACTTTAACATAAAACTCTGATAACATAAACTACTATAACGTAAAAACTCTGATAACATAAACGACTTTAACATAAAACTCTGATAACATAAACTACTATAACGTAAAAAGTCTGATAACATAAACTACTATAAAATAAAACTCTGACAACGTAAAATATGTTAACGTAAACATTTGAGAACATAAACTATGATGGTACAAAACTCTAATGACTTAAAACTCTAATAACATTATACCTGATTTCACCATTTTCAGTTAGATGTGAAACAAACAAGCTAATGACACTAACTTGTAGCTTGCAACATATTCTTCTCCACATAAAAATAAATACTTAGAAAACTAATTACACTGAAAAAATATCTTTAATTCTTTATAAAGATTGTTTTTCACTAATTACAATTAATTTATTCTTGAATGAAGATCTGCTTGAAAGATCTTCAGTAATTAGTCTATCTCTGATAATCTGTTATCGCTAGAAAACTATCAGAAGCCAGTTGTGCCCGTGCCAGTGTGGTAAAAGTTTCGTAGATTTTCAAGTTTCTGAAATGTTGGCCTCCAATCAAGCCAAGCTCACACATCGCTTCATGTGGGTTCCATACTCTTATATCAAACATGGTTTTACGAGGCTGCCATACTCTTATATCAAACATCTCTTCACGTGAGTGCCATACTTTTACATCAAACATCCCTTCACATAGCTGCCATACTCTTATATCAAACATTGTTTCACGTGAGGCATGTACACAGCATATGTGATATCAATCCGCCGAGCACAGCAAGTGTCATATCAATCAATCGAACACAGCAAGTGTGATATCAATCAACCGAACACAGCAGGTGTGATATCAATCCATCAAGCACAGAAAGTGTAATATCAAGCCACCAAGTACAGAAAGTGTAATATCAAGCCACCAAGTACAGAAAGTGTAATATCAAGCCATCAAGTACAGAAAGTGTAATATCAAGCCACCAAGTACAGAAAGTGTAATATCAAGCCATCAAGTACAGCAAGTGTAATATCAAGCCACCAGGCACAACAAATGTGATATCAAGCCACCAAGTACAGCAAGTGTAATATCAAGGCACCAAGTACAGCAAGTGTAATATCGAGCCACCAAAGTACAGAAAGTGTAATATCAATCCACCAAGTAAAGCAAGTGTAATATCAAGCCACCAAGTAAAGCAAGTGTAATATCAAGCCACCAAGTACAGCAAGTGTAATATCCAGCCACCAAGTAAAGCAAGTGTAATATCAAGCCACCAAGTAAAGCAAGTGTAATATCAATCCACCAAGTAAAGCAAGTGTAATATCAAGCCACCAAGTACAGCAAGTGTAATATCAAGCCACCAAGTACAGCAAGTGTAATATCAAGCCACCAAAGTACAGAAAGTATAATATCAATCCACCAAGTAAAGCAAGTGTAATATCAAGCCACCAAGTACAGCAAGTGTAATATCAAGCCACCAAAGTACAGAAAGTATAATATCAATCCACCAAGTAAAGCAAGTGTAATATCAAGCCTACCAAGTACAGCAAGTGTAATATCAAGCCACCAAAGTACAGAAAGTATAATATCAATCCACCAAGTAAAGCAAGTGTAATATCAAGCCACCAAGTACAGCAAGTGTAATATCAAGCCACCAAAGTACAGAAAGTATAATATCAATCCACCAAGTACAGAAAGTGTAATATCAAGCCATTAAGCACAGAAAGTGTAATATCAAGCCACCAGGCACAACAAATGTGATATCAAGCCACCAAGTACAGCACATGTAATATCAAGCCACCAAGTACAGCAAGTGTAATATCAAGCCACCAAGTACAGCAAGTGTAATATCAAGCCACCAAGCACAGAAAGTGTAATATCAAGCCACCAGGCACAACAAATGTAATATCAAGCCACCAAGTACAGCACATGTAACATCAAGCCACCAAGTACAGCAAGTGTAATATCAAGCCACCAAGTACAGCAAGTGTAATATCAAGCCACCAAGCACAGAAAGTGTAATATCAAGCCACCAGGCACAACAAATGTAATATCAAGCCACCAAGTACAGCAAGTGTAATATCAAGCCACCAAGCACAACAAGTGTGATATCAATCCATCAAACACAGAAAGTTTGATATCAATCTACAAAACACAACAAATGTAACATCAAGCCACCAAGGACAACAAATGTAATATCAAGCCACCAAGTACAGCAAATGTAATATCAAGCCACCAAGCACAACAAGCGTGGTATCGAAAGTGTGATATCAATCCACCAAACATAGAAAGTGTGATATCAATCCACCAAGCATAGAAAGTGTGATATCAATCCACCAAGCATAGAAAGTGTGATATCAATCCACCAAGCATAGAAAGTGTGATATCAATCCACCAAACATAGAAAGTGTGATATCAATCCACCAAACATAGAAAGTGTGATATCAATCCACCAAACATAGAAAGTGTGATATCAATCCACCAAGCATAGAAAGTGTGATATCAATCCACCAAGCATAGAAGTGTGATATCAATCCACCAAACATAGAAAGTGTGATATCAATCCACCAAACATAGAAAGTGTGATATCAATCCACCAAACATAGAAAGTGTGATATCAATCCACCAAACATAGAAAGTGTGATATCAATCCACCAAACATAGAAAGTGTGATATCAATCCACCAAGCATAGAAAGTGTGATATCAATCCACCAAACATAGAAAGTGTGATATCAATCCACCAAACATAGAAAGTGTGATATCAATCCACCAAACATAGAAAGTGTGATATCAATCCACCAAGCATAGAAAGTGTGATATCAGTCCACCAAACATAGAAAGTGATATCAATCCACCAAGCACAACAAGAGTGATATCAATCCACCAAGCACTACAAGAGTGATATCAATCCACCAAGCATAGAAAGTGTGATATCAATCCACCAAACATAGAAAGTGTGATATCAATCCACCAACATAGAAAGTGTGATATCATCCACCAAACATAGAAAGTGTGATATCAATCCCCAAGCATAGAAAGTGTGATATCAATCCACCAAACATAGAAAGTGTGATATCAATCCACCAAACATAGAAAGTGTGATATCAATCCACCAAACATAGAAAGTGTGATATCAATCCACCAAGCATAGAAAGTGTGATATCAGTCCACCAAACATAGAAAGTGTGATATCAATCCACCAAGCATAGAAAGTGTGATATCAGTCCACCAAACATAGAAAGTGTGATATCAGTCCTCCGAACACTCCAGTGCGCCTACATTGCTCGTGTGCTGAAAACTGCTGAGCTGCGGTCTGAGATGAAATGTTATCAGGACATCTCTTTAAACTTTTATTTCTCTGTTTGTTTTTTTTTAACAAACTTGTTTTCAGTTACAGTTTGTTGAAAATCTTTAAATCATGTGGCTCAAACTGTGTGGAGATCATGCTTCTTAAAAGGCTCCCTCACCAGAAAGAGCGTGTTGATTATTATTGCTTTGATCAGACGTAGCACGCAAAGTTAACATATAAAAGTTTAGAACAACATAGACTGACTGGTAAACTTCACAGCGGCACCTGTCACCTGTTACCTGTCACTCAGACTTACCTGTACCCATTCTCCACATCTCAACCTTTTAGATACTAATCTGACGAAGGTGGAAGTCGGATCGGGCGGTTTTGTCTTTTTAAACAACAGGCTTAAATGCTCCCAGCTTTCTGTACTTTTAGAGAAAAATAGGAACAAAATAGAGAGATCTATATAGAACTTTAGATAATATTGTATAACTATGGAACTAAAGAAAGGATAGAAAGAAAGAACCACATAATTTTAGAAAATATTCTGGAAAAAGAAATAACTATGGATCTTTAGAAAATATAGAAAGAAATACCTATAGAACTTTTAAAAATATTAGAAAGAAAGAACTATAGAGCTTTACACAAAATATACAGAGAAAGAACTACAGAGCTTTACACAAAACATACAGAGAAAGAACTACAGAACTTCAGGAGATATAGATATTTGTTTTGGTGAACTGTAGGATCAGAACTAAGAGCGATGTGTGTAATGTTCTGTTTCACTCAACTTGAGAACAAACGATGCACTAGACACAGGTCAAGGACTTTGCTAAACGGCAACCGGGAAACTCATTCCAGGTAGACAAGCTTTTACCTGGAGTCATCAGCGGAGTTTCTGGCAGGATCGTTTTAGGGCAGGATGTTCGTTCTGGAGAGCCAGGAAAGTTATGTGAGCTAGGACTAGCCAGAATGTTGGTACTGGAGAGCCAGGAAAGTTATGTGAGCTAGGACTAGCCAGAATGTTGTTACTGGAGAGCCAGGAATGTTATGTAAGCTAGGACTAGCTAGAATGTTGGTACTGGAGAGCCAGGAATGTTATATGAGCTAGGGCAGGCCAGGATTCTATCCTACTTCTTCTTGATGCCCCCAGACCATCCTCACAGAAGGATGAAGACAAATGAAAGCGTACAGACTGAAACTAAAAACTTCAGTGCACATAGCAGAACAGCGAAACACAAGACACAAACTCCCTGAAGACAGGAAAGAACTTATAAAAGTACAGACATCCCACCAAACACAGACTACACACTTCCTCAAACTAACACGAGACTCATGACCGAATGAGTCATGAATCATGAACAAATCACTCATGCATACACTGATGAGTCGGCGTTCGAAGAAACAGACAATGCAGGATATGGGGTACTCATAATGTTTCCAGACAAGACAACAAACCACATTTCTGCCCTTGTGGATCTCGCTGTTCCAATTATGATGCAGAGATGCAGGCAATATTAGCATCCCTGGCAGCCACCACCACCAAATACAAAAAAAAGTGCCTCTCACCCAAAAAACCTTGTTATTTTCTCAGACTTCTAGTCTGCTCTCCAGGCCCTTGAATCAGACATCAGCTGATCACATTAGAACTGACATACTCAGTGCAGTAAACCAACTCGCCTCCTATGACATCAAGACCACCCTACAGTGGATACCAGGGCACATAGATATCAGAGGAAATGAACGTGCTGACAGACTGGCAAAGAGTGGAGCCGCCATGTCACAGCCCCACATCTCCACCAACATGAGAACAGCTAAACACATTATACACAACAACTGCAAGCAGCAGTGGATGGACAGCTGGGCCAGTAATCCAACTGGAAGATGCCTATATACACATCTGCCAAAGCCTAACCCTGGAGACCACATCAACAGCTTATGTCATAGAGATCAATGCATAATCTTCAGATTCCGAACAGGACACACCACCCTCAGTAAGCACTTACACAGAGTGACCACTGACCACACACTATACCACATGCACTGCAACAGACAAGAAGAAGAAACTGTTAAGCACTACCTGTTGGGCTGCAGTACATTGAAAGCTCTTCAGAAAAACCTGACATCACCAAACTCTTCCATTACCAACATTCTGTAGGGAGACAGACCAGCTGAAAAAGGCTTGCACATTCCACTATCTGACACTATCTGGCACTATTTGACAGTATCTGACACTATCTTACACTATCTGACACTACATGACACTATCTGGCACTATTACTTACAAAGTTCGAATAACTGGGAACGCAAGCCCGTCTGACACTCTGCCCTGTGTCATACAAGCCCGTCTGACACTCTGCCCTGTGTCATACAAGCCCGTCTGACTCTCTGCCCTGTGTCATGTAAACCCGTCTGACACTCTGCCTTGTGTTATGCAAGCCTGTCTGACACTCTGCCCTGTGTCATACAAAACCCGTCTGATACTCTGCCCTGTGTCATACAAAACCCGTCTGACACTCTGCCACGTGTCACGCAAGCCCGTCTGACACTCTGCCACGTGTCACGCAAGCCTTTTCGACACTCTGCCACGTGTCATACAAGCCCGTCTGACACTCTGCCACGTGTCATAAAGCCCGTCTGACACTCTGCCACGCGTCATACAAGCCCGTCTGACATTCTGCCACGCGTCATACAATCCCGTCTGACACTCTGTCACGTGTCATCCAATCCCGTCTGACGCTCTGTCACGTGTCATACAATCCCGTCTGACGCTCTGTCACGTGTCATACAATCCCGTCTGACATTCTGCCACGTGTCATACAAGCCTGTTCGACACTCTGCCACGTGTCATACAAGCCCGTCTGACACTCTGCCACGTGTCATACAAGCCCGTCTGACATTCTGCCGCGTGTCACGCAAGCCCGTCTGACATTCTGCCACGTGTCATACAAGCCCGTCTGACACTCTGCCGCGTGTCGTACAACTTGCTCTCTGTTCTAGACATTCTACTTCAGAAAGTACAAGTAGTTCATGTTTATAACAAACAAAATGAAATAACAAAACTGAAATAACAAAGTTGAACTGGTAAACTTGTTACGTTTCAGTCGTGCCCACACTCTCAATACAGGAAGTAAGAACAAACATGTAATAAAGTTACTTTCACAGACTCCAAGAAGAAGAAGAAGATTTTCCTGTGCTTGACAAGTGAAAACATATTCAGTTGTGACCTGTCACCCAGCCAGGACAGGAAACGGATGCAGAAAGAAAAACATAATTCACGGCCGGGCTTAGACCGTATCCCGCCGAGCTCCAGCAGCCACGCCCCCGAGATTCATCCACGGAGAAGGCAATGTTCACTGCTCATCTAATAACTCATCGTTACGGCTTATTACCCGGAGCTGATAGAGCCGGATTTCAGACGTTCTCACGCCCGGGGGGGGGGGGGGGGGGGGAACAGCCATCCTCCACGTGAGTTGGAATTTGAATGAGTGAAGTGAGGAGGAAGGAGTGTGAGTTGGAGAGGGAAAGAGGAGAAGGTGATGAGGGAGAGAAATAGACTAACTCACAGAGTGGAGGGAGGGAGGGAAATAGATTAGCTCACATAGTGGAGGGAGAGAGGTAAATAGATTAGCTCACATAGTGGAGGGAGAGAGGTAAATAGATTAGCTCACATAGTGGAGGGAGAGAGGGAAATAGACTAACTCACAGAGTGGAGGGAGAGAGGGAAATAGATTAGCTCACATAGTGGAGGGAGTGAGGGAAATAGATTAGCTCACATAGTGGAAGGAGGGAGGGAAATAGACTAACTCACAGAGTGGAGGGAGGGAGGGATATAGGGAAATAGACTAGCTCACACCGTGGAAGGAGGAAGGGAGGGAAATAGACTAGTTCACACCGTGGAAGGAGGGAGCGAGGGAAATAGACTAGCTCACACCGTGGAAGGAGGGAGCGAGGGAAATAGATTAGCTCACACCGTGGAAGGAGGAAGGGAGGGAAATAGACTAGCTCACACCGTGGAAGGAGGAAGGGAGGGAAATAGACTAGCTCGCACCGTGGAAGGAGGGAGGGAGGGAAATAGACTAGCTCACACCGTGGAAGGAGGGAGGGAGGGAAATAGACTAGCTCACACCGTGGAAGGAGGGAGGGAGGGAAATAGACTAGCTCACACAGTGGAGGGAGGGAGAGAGGGAAACAGACTAGCTCACACAGTGGAGGGAGGGAGAGAGGGAAACAGACTAGCTCACACCATGGAAGGAGGGAGAGAGGGAAACAGACTAGCTCACACAGTGGAGGGAGGGAGAGAGGGAAACAGACTAGCTCACACAGTGGAAGGAGGGAGAGAGGGAAACAGACTAGCTCACACAGTGGATGGAGGGAGAGAGGGAAACAGACTAGCTCACACAGTGGAGGGAGGGAGAGAGGGAAACAGACTAGCTCACACAGTGGAGGGAGGGAGAGAGGGAAACAGACTAGCTCATAGAGCCTGGGACTAAATAAAGTTAATCATCATCATACACATGAATTAGTGTAGCTAGCGCCGACTCAAGCTATGTCGTGCCCTAGGGCAGTCTACCTAATTAGTACAAAAATGTGATCCTCAAATTGAGGGCCCTGTATGTGGGCCCCAGACCGCTAATATCTTAGTCAAATAGCAGCACTGGATAAAGTACAGTTAGAATCAATGTATCTTTAGTACAAGGGGACACATTTGAATACAAGAAGTAGATATAGATATATAAACAACAAGGAGATATAGATACATATACAACAAGGAGATATAGATATATACACAACAAGGTGATATAGATATGTGTATATATAGATACATATACGATCAGGAGATATAGACACATATACAACAAAGAGATATATAGATACATCAAGAAAATGTAAATATGTATACAAGGAGATAAAGACTCATACACCAAGGATATATATATACATATATATGGTATATTATATATATATATATATATATATATATATATACATACAACAAGAACATATAAATATAGAGCAAGATGATATAGACATGCAAAAAAGAGAGAAAGACACAGAATAAGGAAATAAAGACTCATAGGAGAGATAAAGTCACGTACAATATATCCCTGAGAGATTCTTCAGCTGAAGTGCGTGGGGTGAAACTCCTCCCGGCCAATGAAGAAAAATGCGATTAGGGTTTCCCCGCGGCACTGCCGTGGAAAAGGTGAAGGAAAGGATTATGTGAAGTTACCAGTAGTCTCGAGGTTAGAGCTACTCAAATCACGGCATCTCTGCTCTAGAGGCCGGCCACGTCCTACATACACCCATACTGGGGCAGATTGCCTAAACCGGCTTAACCCAGGGGTTAAACTAAGACACTGCTGGCCAGATTCTTCGGCTTCTGTGCGTGGCGTGAAACTCCTCTAGACCAATGAAGGAAATGCAAAAATGCGATTAGGGTTGCCGTGCGGCGCCGCTGTGGAAAAAGTGATAGAAAGGATAAAGTGAAGTTTAATATGTACGTTCAGTAGTCTCGCTCTAAGAGCTACTCACACCAGGGCACCTCTGCTCTAGAGGCTGGCCATGTCCTGTATACACCCATACTGGTGAAATATGCCTAAACCAGCTTAACGCAGGGGTGAAACTTGATGACTACTCATGTCACGGTACCTCCACTCTAGTGGTAGATCACGTCCTAAATATGCCCATACTGTGATAATACGCCTAAACCGGCTCAGCCCAGGAATGAAACTTACTAGTGGCGAGGATTCGTCCTCCTGGACAAAAGCTCCGTCCTGGTCACAACTAGGAAAGATAGCGGCCACGACCACAAAATGCTGAAGTCGGAGACACTGGACCAGGGCAGTCTAGATAGGCAACCACCTTTGACCCGACGGGGATATAAGCGTATCCTAATCACGATGAGGTTTTCTGGTGAGAAAGTCCAACGCTGGACTGGATGGGCAACCACCTCTCACCCGGCGGGGATATACTGATATCCAAAACACGTCGAGGTTTTCCGGAGAGAAAGTCCAACTCTAGATTAAACTGGTGCAACGAAAACCACAGCAATCCCGCTTCTGTGACCCACCGAGAATACAGGCCCAAGTCTCGCGATATTCTGAACCTCTTGTGGTCCTCTGGGGGATCTCGTGTGGTCCTCTCTGGGATCTTGTTTGGTCCACTCGGGGATCTCGTGTGGGACCACAGGAAGACAGGATCACAGGAGGACAGGACCACAGGAGTAAATTCAGTAGGATCACGGGACAGTCTTGGTAGTAGAAGCGAATGAAGAAGAAGAAGACGTGTAACTGTGAGATAAAGACACACAGAACAACGATGTAAAGACACACAGAAACAACACTTATAAGTTTTTAAAATTCTGAGAAGAGAAAAAAGATGAAAGGAATAAAATGAAGATTTCAGATAGGGTAGCAGACAAATGCACAGAGAGAGAGAGAGAGAGAGAGAGAGAGAGAGAGAAAGAAGAGAGAGAGGAGAGAGAGAGGAAGTGAGAGAGAGACAGAAAGTGAAAGAGAGAGAGGCGAACAAACTAAAAGATAAGGAAGAAAGAGAGGAAATACGAACGAGCTTGTAATATCGGAAGCTTGGAGAATTTAATGAGAACTTGCGATGTTATTGTGGAGTTGTGTAGAGAGGAGGAGAGAGGAGGAGAGAGCAGGAGAAAGGAGGAGGAGAAGGAGGAGGAGAGTTTGCCAGCACAGAGAGCATGTCAGGTGCTGAGGAAAGAATTTGCTGTAGTCTGGCGTGCGCCAAAACCAAAATAATTCATTTTTATCTTACAGAAACGTCCCTCTGTATGTGTGTGTTCTTGCCTGTCTGTGAGTGTGTTCTTACGTGTCTGTGAGTGTGTTCTTGAGTGCGTGTGTGTGTTCTTGCATGTCTGTGAGTGTGTTCTTGCCTGCGTGTATGTGTTCTTGTCTGTCTGTGAGTGTGTTCTTTCGTGTCTGTGATTGTGTTCTTGCGTGTGTGTGTGTTCTTGCGTGTCTGTGAGTGTGTTCTTGCGTGCGTGTGATTGCGTTCTTGCGTTTCTGTGAATGTGTTCTTGCGTGCGTGTGATTGTGTTTCTGCGTGTGTGTGTGTGTGTTCTTGCGCGTCTGTGAGTGTGTTCTTGCGTGCGTGTGATTGTGTTCTTGCGTGTGTGTGTGTTCTTGCGTGTCTGTGAGTGTGTTCTTGCGTGCGTGTGAGAGTGTTCTTGCATGCGTATGTATTCTTGCGTGTCTGTGATTGTGTTCTTGCGTGCTTGTGAGTGTGTTCTTGCGTGCGTGTGAGTGTGTTCTTACGTGCGTGTATGTTCGTGTGTGTGTGTGTGTTCTTGCTTGTCTGTGAGTGTGTTCTTACGTGCGTGTGAGTTCTTGTGTGCGTGTGACTGTGTTCTTGCGTGCGTGTGAGTTCTTGTGTGCGTGTGTGTGTGTTCTTGCTTGTCTGTGAATGTGTTCTTGTGCATGTGAGTGTGTTCTTGCGTGCGTGTGAGTGTGTTCTTGCGTGTCTGTGAGTGTGTTCTTGCGTGTCTGTGAGTGTAGTCTTGCGTGCGTGTGAATGTATTCTTGCGTGCGTGTGAGTGTGTTCTTGCGTGTGTGTATGTGTGTTCTTGCGTGTCTGTAAGTGTATTCTTGCGTGCGTGTGAGTGTGTTCTTGCGTGCGTGTGAGTGTGTTCTTGCGTGTGTGTGTTGTGCTCCTGTATGTGTGTGTGTTTTGTGTGTGTGAGTGTTTATTTATTTTACCCTGGCAAATATTTAAAAACTTTGGTAACATGATAGTAGCACCCCCCCCCCCAGAGTACCCACCCAGCACCCAGCACCCAAATATCCATCCTCCTCCAGACAAACATATTTTGAAAATCTGATCATTAGATAAGTAAACAATGTCTGGGGTTTCTCAGACAGTCTCTCTCTCTCTCTCTTTCTCTCTATCTCTCTCTCTACAGTTCCCCCTCCCCAGTTGTTATATTTCCATTATTTTTGTTGTTGTACACCCATCTTCTGGCCATGTTCTCAGCAACTGACGGCTATTTATAAAACATGAGCTTGGAACTACTCTCTCTCACTCACTCTCTCTCTCTCTCTCTCTCTCTCTCTCTCTCAGAATTTTCATAGTTCCCTGAGAGAGGTCATGGTTAACTGTTAGCTCCCCTACCGGAAGGGAAGGTCATCCTCCAAACCTGCATCAAGTATGAAATCCTAAGATACATCATGCGAGTAGGTCTAACTGCCCAAGACGTTCAGTCGTAGAGTTCTGTACCGGAACTGTTAGACCCAGTCACATCTGTCCACGAGACGAGAATCAGCTGATACAAGTATGTCATTCCCTTCTCTCTCTCATCATGGTAAGTCACCACTGTCTTGTCAGGGTAAGTCACCACTCTCTTGGCAGGGTAAGTCACTACTCTCTCATCAGGGTAAGTCACTACTCTCTTGTTAGGGTAAATCACCATTCTCTTGTAGGTCACCACTCTCTCATCAGGGCAAGTCACCACTCTCTCGTCAGGGCAAGTCACCACTCTCTCGTCAGGGCAAGTCGCCACTCTCTCGTCAGGGCAAGTCACCACTCTCTCGTCAGGGTAAGTCACCACTCTCTCGTCAGGGCAAGTCACCACTCTCTCATCAGGGCAAGTCACCACTCTCTCGTCAGGGCAAGTCACCACTCTCTCATCAGGGCAAGTCACCACTCTCTCGTCAGGGCAAGTCACCACTCTCTCGTCAGGGCAAGTCACCACTCTCTCGTCAGGGCAAGTCACCACTCTCTCGTCAGGGCAAGTCACCACTCTCTCGTCAGGGCAAGTCACCACTCTCTCGTCAGGGTAAGTCACCACTCTCTCATCAGGGCAAGTCACCACTCTCTCATCAGGGCAAGTCACCACTCTCTCATCAGGGCAAGTCACCACTCTCTCGTCAGGGCAAGTCACCACTCTCTCATCAGCGTAAGTTACCACTCTCTCGTCAGGGTAAGTCACCACTCTCTCATCAGGGTAAGTTACCACTCTCTTGTCAGTGTAATTCACTACACACGAGAAATCGCCTCGGAAATTATAACAGAAGTAAATGCTGAATTTTGGTCACCTGGTAATTATTTGTTGTCTGAAGATATCGGCCATGATTGACAGTGTTGTCTGAAGATGTCGGCCATGGTTGACAGTGTTGTCTGAAGATATCAGGCATTGTTGACAGTGTTGTCTGAAGATATCAGGGATAGTTGACAGTGTTGTCTGAAGATATCAGGCATGGTTGATAGTGTTGTCTGAAGATATTAGGGATGGTTGACAGTGTTGTCTGAAGATGTTGGTCATGGTTGGCAGTGTTGTCTGAAGATATCAGGCATGGTTGACAGTGTTGTCTGAAGATATCAGGGATGGTTGACAGTGTTGTCTGAAGATGTTGGTCATGGTTGGCAGTGTTGTCTGAAGATATCAGGCATGGTTGACAGTGTTGTCTGAAGATATCAGGGATAGTTGACAGTGTTGTCTGAAGATATCAGGCATGGTTGATAGTGTTGTCTGAAGATATCAGGGATGGTTGACAGTGTTGTCTGAAGATGTTGGTCATGGTTGGCAGTGTTGTCTGAAGATATCAGGCATGGTTGACAGTGTTGTCTGAAGATATCAGGGATAGTTGACAGTGTTGTCTGAAGATATCAGGCATGGTTGATAGTGTTGTCTGAAGATATCAGGGATGGTTGACAGTGTTGTCTGAAGATGTTGGTCATGGTTGGCAGTGTTGTCTGAAGATATCAGGCATGGTTGACAGTGTTGTCTGAAGATGTTGGTCATGGTTGGCAGTGTTGTCTGAAGATATCAGGCATGGTTGACAGTGTTGTCTGAAGATATCAGGGATAGTTGACAGTGTTGTCTGAAGATATCAGGCATGGTTGATAGTGTTGTCTGAAGATATCAGGGATGGTTGACAGTGTTGTCTGAAGATGTTGGTCATGGTTGGCAGTGTTGTCTGAAGATATCAGGCATGGTTGACAGTGTTGTCTGAAGATATCAGGGATAGTTGACAGTGTTGTCTGAAGATCTTCTTCTTCGTTCACTTCTACTACCAAAAACCGCACTGTGAACCTACTGAATTCACGCATGTGGTCCTCGTTAGGTCCCGTGGTCCCCTGTGTGGTCCAGAATAGACCACACGAGTTCCACGAAAGGACCACAAGGGGTTCAGATTATCATAGTGCTTTAGCCTGTATTCTTGGTGGGTCTCGGAAGCGGGATTGCGTGACACCGTGGTTTTCATTGCACCAGTTTGGTCTAGGGTTGGACTTTCTCACCGGAAGACCTCGACGTGTTTTGAGATACCCGTGTATCACCGCCGGGTGAGAGGTGGTTGCCCATCCAGTCCAGGGTTGGACTTTCTCACCGGAAAACCTCAGCGTGATTAGGATACGCAGACATCCCCGCCGGGTGAGAGGTGGTTGCCTATCTAGACTTCCCTGGTCCAGTGTCTCCGACTTCAGCATTTTGCGGTCGTGGCCGCTACCCTTCCTAGTTGTGACCAGGATGGAGCTTTTGTCCAGGAGGACGAATCCTCGCCACTAGTGACTTCTACCCCTGGGTTGAGCCTGTTTAGGCATTTCCCAGTATGGGCGTGTTTGGGACGGGACCGACCTCTGGGGCAGAGGTACTGTGACATTCATACCCTTCAAGATTCACCCCTGGTATGAGCCGGTTTAGGCAAAATTCACCAGTATGGGTGTTTATCAGGCGTTACCGACCTCTAGAGCGGAGGTGGCATGACATGTCTAGCCATCGAGTTCCACCCCTGGTGTGTGCCGGTTTAGGCATATTTCACCAGTGTAGGTGTATTTCGGACGTAGGCGGCCTCTAGAGCAGAGGCGCCGTGGTATAGCTCTCGTAGCGATACTACTGGACATACCAGGTTAAACTTCACTTTCCACCACCTTTTCCCATCGGCGCCGCACAGCAACCTTTATTTCCGCATTTACTTCCTTAACCGGGAGGAGCTTCACTCCACGCGCGGCATTTGAAGAGTCAAGCCAGCAGTGACTTAACCTCTGGGACAAGCCGGTTCATGCATTTCACCCGATATGACTGCACTCAGGACGTGGCCGACCTCCAGACCAGAGGTGCCGTGATTTGACTGTTTGCTTCGATTTATCCTTTCAACCACCTTTTCCGCAGTGATGCTGCGCGGCAACCTCATTTGCAAATTTCTTCATTGGCCGGGAAGAGCACCGCTCCACGCACGGCAGCTGAAGATCTCGCCAACAGCGGCAGATGAGCTACCAAACGTGACACTCATCTACCCTAAGTAACTGGTTTTCAGGCGCCAGATATTCGCCCTCGCCCCTTCTCCTGTCAGTTTAAACAGTTCTGCCACGGGAAGGCCAGGAGCTGGACTTGACTGCCAGAGGCTGTTTGTGGCGCGTTTGCAGTCCTTAGAACCTTGTCTGAAGATATCAGGCATGGTTGATAGTGTTGTCTGAAGATATCAGGGATGGTTGACAGTGTTGTCTGAAGATGTTGGTCATAGTTGGCAGTGTTGTCTGAAGATATCAGGCATGGTTGACAGTGTTGTCTGAAGATGTCGGCCACAGTTGACAATACGTTTGTGTGCGATGTCCTTTCTTTTCTTGATTTGATTAATCGAATTTTATCTGTTTATCGATCTGTCTGGGTCTCTCTCTCCCTCTCTGTCTCTCTCTCTCTCTCTCTCTTCTCTTCTCTTCTCTTCTCTTTTAGTATAGTAACATTAAGTTTTTAATTATGTGTAGATTTTGCTGGACACCAGGTACTGAACGAAGAACACAGCTGATCTTCCCTTGTACTTGTATGAACTGCGAGCTGTTGTTCTTTGCAGCTGATGCTGTAGAGATGTTGAGGCACAGCATCGTATCGGCGTGGGAGCGGGTTATGGCGGCTACTTTTTCACTGCCGGAGTACAGCTAAAAAGCAGGGGGGTGTGCAATGCTTCTTTAGCAGACTCCACCACCATGGGGACACTGGCGATCCCTACCCCGTTAGCCAAGCTTTTCCTTGTAATGCTGAACACCGATTTTCCGGCAGTGTTTGTTTCTGAGCCTTGCCAGATGCACTAAAAAATAATTCAGAAACTATGGAATAAATTATATAAACTTTGTTGTTGCTATTATCTGACTAATTTAAACAGAAATAAGTTTGAAACATTGAAACTATCAGCAAGAAAAACAACGTAAGCAACATTAAAAATGCCATATTGTTAAAGGTGTCCTAGCCAAAGTTATCCGTGCTAAATGTAAGATACCTGCATCAGGAATATCACTCTCCAGAAATCGGTGGTCAGTTCGTGCCGAAAACGGTAATGATATCCTATGTAAGCTGGTGCATTAGAAGAATAAAATAATAATTATACCCTATGTAAGCTGCTACATTAGAAGAATAAAATAATAATTATACCCTATGTAAGCTGCTACATTAGAAGTATAAAATAATAATTATACCATATGTAAGCTGCTACATTAGAAGAATAAAATAGTCATTATACACTATGTGATAACTCACTACCAAAAACAGCACTAAGATGGACACCACAGGGGAACAGAAGTAAGGGTAGACCAAAAGAGACGTGGAGAAGAACAACAGAGAGGATGTTGAGCAATAGAGGGCTCACCTGGGCAAGAACGGAAAAAAAGGCAAAGGACAGGCATTTGTGGAAAACCCTTGCAGAAGCCCCATGTGCCCTGGGCACTTAAGGCTCAGAGAGAGAGAGAGAGAGATACTCTATGTAAGTTGCTACATTAGAAGAATAAAATAGTAATGATTCCCTATGTAATCTGCTACATTAGAAAAATAAAATAGTAATGATACCCTATGTAAGTTGCTACATTAGAAGAATAAAATAGTAATGATTCCCTATGTAATCTGCTACATTAGAAAAATAAAATAGTAATGATACCCTATGTAAGTTGCTACATTAGAAGAATAAAATAGTAATGATTCCCTATGTAATCTGCTACATTAGAAAAATAAAACAGTAATGATACCCTATGTAAGCTGCTACATTAGAAGAATAAAATAGTAATGATACCCTATGTAAGCTGCTACATTAGAAGAATAAAATAGTAATGATACCCTATGTAATCTGCTACATTAGAAAAATAAAATAGTAATGATACCCTATGTAATCTGCTACATTAGAAAAATAAAATAGTAATGATACCCTATGTAAGCTGCTACGTCAGAAATAGAAAACAGTCTAAAAAAAAAACATCGTTTACTTCAACTTGTTTGGGTGATTTTCTGACAGACAAGTTCCCATGTTCCCCTTGAGCTAGAAGACAAGTTCCCATGTTCCCCTTGAGCTAGAAGACAAGATATGTCTAGGAGCGCGGGAGCAGGCCAGATGTATAGTTCATCTGCTGCTCACTGTTTCTCCACGTTATGACATTTTGTTATGAGTTACTGAAGACGATTTGTCTTCCATAATTCACGTTCCAATAGGTTTGCTTTGGGAAGAGCGATTTCGCTCCATTTACTGGGAGTTTGTGGAATTTATATGGTATTTTTCCACATGGTAATAAACTAATCGGCCAGAATCCCAGACACAGTCGAGCAACATAAAGTGTGACATTGAAAGCGTAGATGGGAATTTCTAGTTGAATTTTTAAGGCAGGAAGAAAGATGCAAGACAAAACGATGAGCTAAACGTTTCCAAGATTTCTATCTTTATGTCTGAGGCTTCAAGTATTTGTCGCGTTTAGTATGAAGATTAAAGAGTTTCTAGCTGTTAAGTGTGAAGATTAAAGCGTTTCTAGCTGTTAAGTGTGAAGATTAAAGCGTTTCTAGCCGTTAAGTGTGAAGATTAAAGCGTTTCTAGCTGTTAAGTGTGAAGATTAAAGAGTTTCTAGCTGTTAAGTGTGAAGATTAAAGAGTTTCTATCTGTTAAGTGTGAAGATTAAAAAGTTTCTTGCTGTTAAGTGTGAAGATTAAAGAGTTTCTAGCTGTTAAGTGTGAAGATTAAAGCGTTTATAGCTGTTAAGTGTGAAGATTAAAGAGTTTATAGCTGTTAAGTGTGAAGATTTAAGAGTTTCTAGCTGTTAAGTGTGAAGATTAAAGCGTTTATAGCTGTTAAGTGTGAAGATTAAGGAGTTTCTAGCTGTTAAGTGTGAAGATTAAAGAGTTTCTAGCTGTTAAGTGTGAAGATTAAAGCGTTTCTAGCTGTTAAGTGTGAAGATTAAAGAGTTTATAGCTGTTAAGTGTGAAGATTAAAGAGTTTATAGCTGGTAAGTGTGAAGATTAAAGAGTTTATAGCTGTTAAGTGTGAAGATTAAAGCGTTTCTAGCTGTTAAGTGTGAAGATTAAAGAGTTTATAGCTGTTAAGTGTGAAGATTTAAGAGTTTCTAGCTGTTAAGTGTGAAGATTAAAGCGTTTCTACCTGTTAAGTGTGAAGATTAAAGAGTTTATAGCTGGTAAGTGTGAAGATTAAAGAGTTTATAGCTGTTAAGTGTGAAGATTAAAGCGTTTCTAGCTGTTAAGTGTGAAGATTAAAGAGTTTATAGCTGTTAAGTGTGAAGATTAAAGAGTTTCTAGCTGTTAAGTGTGAAGATTAAAGAGTTTCTAGCTGTTAAGTGTGAAGATTAAAGAGTTTCTAGCTGTTAAGTGTGAAGATTAAAGCGTTTCTACCTGTTAAGTGTGAAGATTAAAGAGTTTATGGCTCTTAAGTGTGAAGATTAAAGAGTTTCTAGCTGTTAAGTGTGAAGATTAAAGCGTTTCTAGCCGTTAAGTGTGAAGATTAAAGCGTTTCTAGCGTTATACAAAGTCCGACAATAAAGTAATGAGACTAATTACATAAAAAAATAAAATAAACAACAGTTGCAGATATAACCTGTATTTTATTAAAAGTAACCCCATTTTTCATTGATACAGCGAGTGGCATGATCTAACAAACACTGGAACGACCTCTGCAGTTCTTCTGTTGGTATGGCCCTTAAACTCGATGTTACGGCCTTTGGATGTCATCAGTATCGTCAAAGAAGCATCCTTTCAATGGTAACTTTAATTTTGGGAATATAAAATAATCGCAGGGAGACAAATCTGGGGAACAGGATAGATGGTTGATAACACACACTTGTTTCTGGGCCAAAAACTCCTGTACACCTACCGGCCGGTGAGCCGGTGCATTATCATGAAGAAGGAAAAAACTGCCAGGTGTTGGATACTCGCGTCGGACTCGGAGAATCCTTTTCAATAGGCGTTTCAAAATACTTAAATAAACTTTGACAGTGACAGTCTGTCCCTCTGGAATAAATTCTTTGTGAATAACTCCTTTGCTGTCGTAGAAGCAAACCAACATTTTCTTCACTTTCGACTTTTGAAGACGAATTTTTTTTACATTTTGATGGTAGTAATAATGACTTCCACTGGGCACTTTGGCGTTTAATTGTGGGATCATAGCGGAAAATCCATGTTTCATCCTCTGCAATAATCAAATTTAAGAAATGTTTATTTCTGCGACACGCTTTTATGATGTCTTTTGCGTACTCAACACGCTGATGTTCTTGGTTATCAGACAACGCATGTGGTACAAACCGGCAAGGAACTTTTTTCTTGCCCAAATCCTCCACTAAAACTTTACGAATGGTCTCTCGGTCAACATCAAATTCATCTGTCATCATCCTCACAGTCAAACAACGATCTTCGTGTATCCGTTCTCTTACTTTTGTACTGAGTTCCTCACTACGAACAGACATTGGGTGTCCATGTCTAGTTGCATTTCTAATCTTTTCCACACCACTTTTGAATCGTGAATACCACCTGAATATCCATCCACGAGATAAACAATTATTCCCATAAACTTGTCGCATTAATTCAACTGTCTGAATGGCATTTTTTCAGAGTTTTAAACAGAATTTAATGTTAGCTTTTTGCTCCATGCTGATTATGCAACAATGCACCTTTAACTAGCTCAATAAAATGGCCGCTTGTTTGTTGTCTGCTTATCGGACGGCGATGAAAAGTTGCCAGATCATAGATGAAGGTTGCCTCTTTGGATTCCACGCTTTGCTTCATAGATTGCATTTTTGTCTTTCCCATAATAAACTCAGTCTCATGACTTAATTGTCGGACCTTGTATTTCCGAAACGATGACGTAGATCAATTTTTGGCAGTCACCGATCTATAACTAACGTGCTAGCGTCAGGGTTGGCGAGTCATAGCTGGCATGCTAGTGTCAGGGTTGGCGAGTCATAGCTGGCATGCTAGCGTCAGGGTTGGCGAGTCATAGCTGACATGCTAGTGTCAGGGTTGGCGAGTCATAGCTGGCATGCTAGCGTCAGGGTTGGCGTGTCATAGCTGACATGCTAGCTGCAGGGTTGGCAAGCCACATCCGACCAAGACCCTGTCCTACCTCTCCGCTGGTGCCCCCAGTAACATGCTTAGCCTGGGTAATGGGGCAGGGATCGGCCTAGTCTACATAGCGGTGTAGTCTGTTACAGAAGAATTGCACAGCCTCTCCTTTTTTAGCTGCGTTCAGAGATTACAAAACAGTGGCACTAACCCGCTCCCGATCCGACACGATGTTGTGTCTCAGCATCTTCGCCGCATCTGTTGCAGAGAGCATCAGCTCGCACCTGAGAGTAGGCTGACCAGGAAGAGGAAGAGGAAGAGGAATAGCAGGTAACAGAGACTTTTACCATTATAGAGAATAATGGGAACTAAGACTAATACTTTTACCATTATAGAGAATAATGGGAAATAAGACTAATACTGAATTTTACCATTATAGAGAATAATGGGAACTAAGACCAATACTGACTTTTATGATTATAAAGAATAATGGAAACTAAGACTAATACTGACTTTTATGATTATAGAGAATAATGGAAACTAAGACTAATACTGACTTTTATGATTATAAAGAATAATGGGAACTAAGACCAATACTGACTTTTATAGAGAATAATGGAAACTAAGACTAATACTGACTTTTACGATTATAAAGAATAATGGAAACTAAGACTAATACTGACTTTTACCATTATAGAGAATAATGGAAACTCAGACTAATACTGACTGTTACCATTATAGAGAATAATGGAAACTAAGATTAATACTGACTTTTACGATTATAGAGAATAATGGAAACTGAGACTAATACTGACTTTTATGATTATAGAGAATAATGGAAACTAAGACTAATACTGACTTTTATGATTGCAGAGAATAATGGGAACTGAGACTAATACTGACTTTTATGATTGCAGAGAATAATGAAAGCTAAGACTAACAGAGACTTTTATGATTATAGAGACTAATGGAAGCTAGGACTAACAGACTTTTATGATTATAGAGAATAATGGAAGCTAACTCTAACAGACTTTTATGATTATAGAGAATAACGAAAGCTAACTCTAACAGACTTTTATGATTATAGAGAATAATGGAAGCTAGGACTAACAGATTTATGATTATAGAGAATAATGGAAGCTAGGACTAACAGACTTTTATGATTATAGAGAATAATGGAAGCTAGGACTAACAGACTTTTATGATTATAGATAATAATGGAAGCTAGGACTAACAGACTTTTATGATTATAGAGAATAATGGAAGCTAGGACTAACAGACTTTTATGATTATAGAGAATAATGAAAACTGGGACTAACAGAGACTTTCGGGAGTTTATAGACAAAACACATCGAGTTGCAATGTGACATATTCCAAAAGAAAATTGCAAATAACTGGGAGGTGTAAGAAATTAGTCCAGTTCTTAACAATTATCCAGTCTTTTACCTTCAGTGGTTGTACGTCGTGTTTTTTCGTCTCCTAACTCCAACCATCTCTCCCTTCCCCCAAAACAGTCAGCTATGGGTCGCTGATCAACATCTCAATCACATTCAGGAGATTTAGTCTTTGCTCACCTGCATTATGCTCATCGTTGTCTTTACTCACCTACTGTATACTCATCGTTGTCTTACCTCATCTGCTGTATGCTTATCGTTGCCTTACCTCATCTGCTGTATGCTTATCGTTGCCTTACCTCATCTGCTGTATGCTTATCGTTGACTTACCTCATCTGCTGTATGCTTATCGTTGCCTTAACTCATCTGATGTATGCTCATCGTTGTCTTACATCATCTGCTGTATGCTCATAGTTGTCTTACCTCATCTGCTGTATGCTCATTGTTGTCTTTGCTCACCTGCTGTATGATCATCGTTGTCTTTGCTCACCTGCTGTATGCACATCGTTGTCTTTGCTCACCTGATATATGCTCATTGTTGTCTTTCCTCACCTGCTGTATGCTCATCGTTGTTTTCGCTCACCTGCTGTATGCTCATTGTTGTCTTCGCTCACCTGCTGTATGCTCATTGTTGTCTTACTTCACATGCTGCACGCTCATTGTTCTCTTACTTCACCTGCTGTATGCTCATTGTTGTCTTTGCTCACCTGCTGTATGCTCATCGTTGTCTTTGCTCACCTGCTGTATACTCATTGTTGTCTTTCTTCACCTGTTGTATACACATTGTTGTCTTACCTCACCTGCTGTATACTCATCGTTGTCTTACCTCATCTGCTGTATGCTCATTGTTGTCTTTGCTCACCTGCTGTATGCTCATCGTTGTCTTACATAACCTGCTCTATGATCATTGTTGTCTCACCTCATCTTCTGTATGCTCATCGTTGTCTTACATAACCTGCTCTATGATCATTGTTGTCTCACCTCATCTTCTGTATACTCATCGTTGTCTTACCTCATCTATTGTATGCTCATTGTTGTCTTACTTCACCTGATGTATACTAATTGTTGTCGTTCTTCACCTGCTGTATGCTCAATGTTGTCTTACTTCACCTGTTGTATGCTCATTTTTGTCTGTGCTGACCTGCTGTAAAGTCATTGTTGTTTTACTTCACCTACTTTATACTCATTGTTGTCTTACCTCACCTGCTGTATTCTCATCGTTGTCTTACCTCACCTGCTGTATGCTCATTGTTGTCTTTGCTCACCTGCTGCATACTCATTGTTGTCTTTTTTTCACCTGCTGTATACTCATTTTTTTTTCTTTCTTCACCTGTTGTATGCTCATTGTTGTCTTACTTCACCTGCTGTATGCTCATTGTTATCTTACTTCATCTGCTGTATGCTCATTGTTGTCTTTGCTCACCTGCTGTATGCTCATTGTTATCTTTGCTCACCTGCTGTATGCTCATCATTGTCTTACGTCACCCGCTGTATGGTCATTGTTGTCTTACTTCACCTGCTGTATGCTTATTGTTGTCTTTGCTCACCTGCTGTACGCTCATTGTTGTCTTTGCTCACCTACTGTATGCTCATTGTTGTCTTTGCTCACCTGCTGTATGCTCATTGTTATCTTTGCTCACCTACTGTACGCTCATTGTTATCTTTGCTCACCTGCTGTATGCTCATTGTTATCTTTGCTCACCTGCTGTATGCTCATTGTTGTCTTACTTCACCTACTGTATGCTCATTGTTGTCTTTCTTCACCTGCTGTATGCTCATCGTTGTCTTACCTCATCTGCTGTATGCTCATTGTTGTCTTTCTTCACCTGCTGTATGCTAATTGTTGTCTTTCTTCACCTGCTGTATGCTAATTGTTGTCGTTCTTCACAAACACCACCACATGATGACTATCACATGCTAAACAGAAAGGAACAAGTCACCATCTTCCGTCTCCGAACAGGACACAGCCGACTCCGAAGTCATATGTATACAAAGTTTAAGGTTGGTACTACTAATCTATGTACATGTGCCCAGGTGCCCCAAACCGTGGAACATATCCTCCAGAACTGCATCAACTACGAGACACTGAGAAATAACTACTGGCCCAGTGAAACCACTAAAGAAGATAAGCTCTACGGTTCCATACATGAGTTACAAAAAACAGTGAAATTTATCCAGGAGACAGGACTGCAGATATAGACAGACAGTGCGAACGAAGAAGAAGAAGAAGAAGTCGTTCTTCACCTGCTGTATGCTCATTGTTGTCTTACTTCACCTCCTGCATGCTCATTTTTGTCTTTGCTCACCTTCTGTATACTCATTGTTGTCTTACTTCACCTGCTGTATGTTCATTATTGTCTAACCTCATATGCTGTAAGCTTATCGTTGTCTCACCTCACCTGGTGTATGCTCAATGTTGTCTTACTTCACCTGCTGTATGCTCATCGTTGTCTTTACTCACCTGCTGTATGGTCATCGTTGTCTTTGCTCACCTGCTGTATGCTCATTGTTGTCTTACTTCACCTGCTGTATCCTCATTGTTGTCTTACTTCACCTGCTGTATGCTCATTGATGTCTTACTTCACCTGCTGTATACTCATTGTTGTCTTATTTCACCCGCTGTATGCTCATTGTTGTCTTACCTCACCTGCTGTATGCTCATTGTTGTCTTACTTCACCTGCTGTATGCTCATTGTTGTCTTACTTCACCCGCTGTATGCTTATTGTTGTCTTACCTCATCTGCTGTATGCTCATTGTTGTCTTACCTCACCTGCTGTATGCTCATTGTTGTCTTATTTCATCTGCTGTATGCTCATTGTTGTCTTACCTCACCTGCTGTATGCTCATTGTTGTCTTATCTCATCTGCTGTATGCTCATCTTTGTCTTACCTCATCTGCTGTATGCTCATTTTTGTCTTACCTCATCTGCTGTATGCTCATTGTTGTCTTACCTCACCTACTGTATGCTCATTGTTGTCTTACTTCGTCTGCTGTATGCTCATCTTTGTCTTACCTCACCTACTGTATGCTCATCTTTGTCTTACCTCACCTGCTGTATGCTCATTGTTGTCTTACCTCACCTACTGTATGCTCATCTTTGTCTTACCTCATCTGCTGTATGCTCATTGTTGTCTTACCTCACCTGCTGTATGCTCATTGTTGTCTTACCTCACCTACTGTATGCTCATCTTTGTCTTACCTCACCTACTGTATGCTCATCTTTGTCTTACCTCATCTGCTGTATGCTCATCTTTGTCTTACCTCACCTGCTGTATGCTCATTGTTGTCTTACCTCATCTGCTGTATGCTCATTGTTGTCTTACCTCATCTGCTGTATGCTCATTGTTGTCTTTCCTCATCTGCTGTATGCTCATTGTTGTCTTACCTCATCTGCTGTATGCTTATTGTTGTCTTACCTCATCTGCTGTATGCTCATCTTTGTCTTACCTCATCTGCTGTATACTCATTGTTGTCTTACCTCATCTGCTTTATGCTCATTGTTGTCTTACCTCATCTGCTGTATGCTCATTGTTGTCTTACCTCATCAGCTGTATGCTCATTGTTGTCTTACCTCACCTGCTGTATGCTCATTGTTGTCTTACCTCACCTGCTGTATGCTCATCTTTGTCTTACCTCACCTACTGTATGGTCAACTTTGTCTTACCTCACCTACTTTATGCTCATCGTCTGTGACAGTGCTGAAGATGAGAATAAAAGGACAGAATAGCAGATTACTTGTTTCTTTATATTCTAAACTACGTTTCTCTCTCATCTCTCTCTCTCACTCTCTCACTCTCTCTCCCCTTTCTCTTGCTCCCTCTCTGGTAGTTTTTAGTTATCCCTCGTCAGTGACACTCATAGTTCAGCCACTCTCTCTTATGTTCTCCAACTTTCCATGAGGCTGTGCTGACAAATGTTATTTCTGTTGAGTGGTTCAATCTCATCATGTGGCGGTGGCACGAAATCTCATCTTAACAAATGAAACTTTCGCGCTGAATTGTGGGAAAAATCGCCTTCTCCTTCAGGCGCTCCGTTCATATCAGGGTAGGTTATCTGCGTATCTGCGTATCTGATCTGGTTCATTAGGTCTTGAAAAACAAGATGAAAATGTTCTGAGTTATGTCTTTGAGTTTCTCGTTTCCTTGCATCAATGTGAGAGAATTTCGCTTCATCCAGCAGCATTCTCTCACTGCTTCTTTTCTTCTTCTGGTAAACCTTACCAGGAATTCAATTTTTTTAAAAAAAATATTAATGCCTTCTTTCTGACATTCTCGACTTGTTTCTGGCTGCTTCAAGTGAGCTTCATTTTCTTTTTGTCTGTGCTTGTCTGTTCAAGGTCACCCTTTCTTGCAAAATTTGTCAAGGCCGACCTACACCACCGTCTTCTTCACAGTCAAAGCAAGACCAAAGTCTGACCAGCTTAGTCTACATGTCTTCCTCACAGTCAAAGCAAGACCAAAGTCTGACCAGGTCAGTCTACATGTCTTCCTTACAGTCTAGGCAAGACCAAAGTCTGACCAAGTCAGTCTACATGTCTTCCTTACAGTCTAGGCAAGACCAAAGTCTGACCAGGTCAGTCTACATGTCTTCCTCACAGTCTAGGCAAGACCAAAGTCTGACCAGGTCAGTCTACATGTCTTCCTCACAGTCTAGGCAAGACCAAAGTCTGACCAGGTCAGTCTACACGTCTTCCTCACAGTCAAAGCAAGACCAAAGTCTGACCAGCTCAGTCTACATGTCTTCCTTACAGTCTAGGCAAGACCAAAGTCTGATCAGGTCAGTCTACATGTCTTCCTCACAGTCTAGGCAAGACCAAAGTCTGACCAGGTCAGTCTACATGTCTTCCTCACAGTCAAAGCAAGACCAAAGTCTGATCAGGTCAGTCTACATGTCTTCCTCACAGTCTAGGCAAGACCAAAGTCTGACCAGGTCAGTCTACATGTCTTCCTCACAGTCAAAGCAAGACCAAAGTCTGACCAAGTCAGTCTACATGTCTTCCTTACAGTCTAGGCAAGACCAAAGTCTGACCAGGTCAGTCTACACGTCTTCCTCACAGTCTAGGCAAGACCAAAGTCTGACCAGGTCAGTCTACATGTCTTCCTCAC
The DNA here is from genome assembly GCA_009760885.1 of Achatina immaculata. NCBI lineage: Eukaryota > Metazoa > Mollusca > Gastropoda > Stylommatophora > Achatinidae > Lissachatina > Lissachatina immaculata. Next base: position 6,151,728 of record CM019698.1, read on the forward strand.
AGTCAAAACAAGACCAAAGTCTGACCAGGTCAGTCTACATGTCTTCCTCACAGTCAAAGCAAGACCAAAGTCTGACCAGCTCAGTCTACATGTCTTCCTCACAGTCAAAGCAAGACCAAAGTCTGACCAGGTCAGTCTACATGTCTTCCTTACAGTCTAGGCAAGACCAAAGTCTGACCAGCTCAGTCTACATGTCTTCCTCACAGTCAAAGCAAGACCAAAGTCTGATCAGGTCAGTCTACATGTCTTCCTCACAGTCTAGGCAAGACCAAAGTCTGACCAGGTCAGTCTACATGTCTTCCTCACAGTCAAAGCAAGACCAAAGTCTGACCAAGTCAGTCTACATGTCTTCCTTACAGTCTAGGCAAGACCAAAGTCTGACCAGGTCAGTCTACACGTCTTCCTCACAGTCTAGGCAAGACCAAAGTCTGACCAGGTCAGTCTACATGTCTTCCTCACAGTCAAAACAAGACCAAAGTCTGACCAGGTCAGTCTACATGTCTTCCTCACAGTCAAAGCAAGACCAAAGTCTGACCAGCTCAGTCTACATGTCTTCCTCACAGTCAAAGCAAGACCAAAGTCTGACCAGGTCAGTCTACATGTCTTCCTTACAGTCTAGGCAAGACCAAAGTCTGACCAGCTCAGTCTACATGTCTTCCTCACAGTCAAAACAAGACCAAAGTCTTACCGGCCCAACATATTTCACTTTTATCTTAAACTCCCATACATGGTTCTGATTTTTCTCTGGAACCTTCCTTGCTTTTGTTCACATATAACACATATTGTTTAATGCTTACCCCAGTGTGCCTCGCTTTGTATGTGAATAATTTACTTCTCAAACCCAGTTTTCCAAACATAAAAACTCAGCCACTTCACCTTCAGAAAACAACTCACTACTCCCTGTGCTACTCTTGTGATAAGAGTTTGCATAAATACGTGTGTATCTCTGAGACATAAGATGTTACATATTACATACATAGAATCATTAAGACACCTACCAGGACATCTCTCCCTGTTGAGTACAATATGTTGTACTTATTTTTGGATGGGAAACACATACACCACGTTATCTTCAGACTCCGCTGAAGTAGAGGTGAACGTCTTCAGTTCAACCTCCGCTGATTTCAAGGAATGCTGTTAAAGAATTTTATAGCTAATTTCACAGCTGACTTCAGGCCAAGGCAAGGAAACTTGCAAACCAGGTTGTGAAATCACGTCACAGAAGCTCACATAGAACTTATCTGATGCGATGAACTTTGGCAAAATATCAGCATAGCTCAGATATATCTATCAGTCAAATATGTGCCTCAAACATATCTATCTATCTATCTATCTATCTATCTATCTATCTATCTATCTATCTATCTATCTATCTATCTATCTATCTATCTATCTATCTATCTATCTATCTATCTGTCTGTCTATCTATCTATCTATGTACCTACCTACCTACCTATCTATCTATCTATCTATCTATCTATCTATCTATCTATCTATCTATCTGTCTGTCTGTCTGTCTATCTATCTATCTATGTACCTACCTACCTACCTATCTATCTATCTATCTATCTATCTATCTATCTATCTGTCTGTCTAATAACCCTATATTTTCTGTACATAAAGGTGGTTCTGTGCGAATTTGAAATGTTAAACCAGACAAAGATATTTTGGTTATAATACAGAGTTTAAAATGATATGCCAGATGGACTGATTGTACGAGCAGGTCCCGTTACAAGAATTTGGCCTCCACATTGAAAAAATCTGCCCGTTGGTGAGATATATCTGAGACAGAAGAAGAGAAAAGTACACCAGTGTAACAGAATAGGAGGAAAATAAAACAGTGTAACAGAATAGGAGGAAAATAAAACAGTGTAACAGAATAGGAGAAAAATAAAACAGTGTAACAGAATAGGAGGAAAATAAAACAGTGTAACAGAATAGGAGAAAAATAAAACAGTGTAACAGAATAGGAGGAAAATAAAACAGTGTAACAGAAGAGGAGAAAAATAAAACACTGTAACAGAATAGGAGAAAAATAAAACAGTGTAACAGAATAGGAGGAAAATAAAACAGTGTAACAGAATAGGAGGAAAATAAAACAGTGTAACAGAATAGGAGGAAAATAAAACACTGTAACAGAAGAGGAGAAATGTACAACAGGTTAACAGAAGAGGAGAAAAGTACAACAATGTAACAGAAGAGGAGAAAATTGCAACACTGTAACAGAACAGGAGAAAATTGCAACACTGTAACAGAACAGTAGAAAATTGCAACACTGTAACAGAACAGGAGAAAATTGCAACACTGTAACAGAAGAGGAGAAATGTACAACAGGGTAACAGAAGAGGAGAAAAGTAAAACAGTGTAACAGAAGAGGAGAAAATTGCAACACTGTAACAGAACAGGAGAAAATTGCAACACTGTAACAGAAGAGGAGAAATGTACAACAGGGTAACAGAAGAGGAGAAAAGTAAAACAGTGTAACAGAAGAGGAGAAAAGTACAACAGTGTAACAGAACAGGAGAAAATTGCAAAAGTGTAACAGAAGAGGAGAAAAGTACAACAGTGTAAAAGTACATGAGAAAGGTAAAACAGAAGAGAAAGAAGGTACAACAGTGTAACAGAAGAGGAGAAAGGTACAACAGTGTAACAGAAGAGGATAAAGGTACAATAGTGTAACAGAAGAGGAGAAAGGTACAATAGTGTAACAGAAGAGGAGAAAGGTACAACAGTGTAACAGAAGAGGATAAAGGTACAATAGTGTAACAATAGAGGAGAAAGGTACAACAGTGTAACAGAAGAGGAGAAAGGTACAACAGAGTAACAGAAGATGATAACGGTACAATAGTGTAACAGAAGAGGGTAAAGGTACAATAGTGTAACAGAAGAGGAGAAAGGTAGAATAGCGTAACAGAAAATGACAAAGGTGCAACGCTGGAACAGAAGAGGAGAAAGGCACAACAGTGTAACAGAAGAGGAGAAAAGCTACAACAGTGCAACAGTAGAGGGAAAAGGTACAATAGTGTAACACAAGAGGAGAAAGACTAAATAGTGTAACAAAAGAGGAGAAAGACTAAATAGTGTAACAAAAGAGGAGAAAGGCTAAATAGTGTAACAAAAGAGGAGAAAGACTAAATAGTGTAAGAAAAGAGGAGAAAGGCTCAATAGTGTAACAAAAGAGGAGAAAGGCTAAATAGTGTAACAAAAGAGGAGAAAGGCTCAATAGTGTAACAAAAGAGGAGAAAGGCTCAATAGTGTAAGAAAAGAGGAGAAAGACTAAATAGTGTAAGAAAAGAGGAGAAAGGCTAAATAGTGTAACAAAAGAGGAGAAAGACTAAATAGTGTAAGAAAAGAGGAGAAAGGCTAAATAGTGTAACAAAAGAGGAGAAAGGCTAAATAGTGTAACAAAAGAGGAGAAAGACTAAATAGTGTAAGAAAAGAGGAGAAAGACTAAATAGTGTAAGAAAAGAGGAGAAAGGCTCAATAGTGTAAGAAAAGAGGAGAAAGGCTCAATAGTGTAACAAAAGAGGAGAAAGGCTCAATAGTGTAACAAAAGAGGAGAAAGGCTCAATAGTGTAACAAAAGAGGAGAAAGGCTCAATAGTGTAAGAAAAGAGGAGAAAGGCTCAATAGTGTAAGAAAAGAGGAGAAAGGCTCAATAGTGTAACAAAAGAGGAGAAAGGTACAACAGTGTAACCAAGCACTAAAAATAAAAAGTATGTAAACAATAAGTGTGCCGGATTCTGGGTCTGCATGCACAGAAAAAAAGGAATAAGAAAGGCTTCGTTATAGTCAAGATCACTGCGAGGGGGGCGGGGGGCGGGGCAGATTTTGTTGTCTTATTTGTCAGAGACTGTATGAGAAGCAGATTTTATTGTCTTATTTGTCAGCGACTGTATGAGAACAAGAAAATCACTTGAACCATGCAGTTCTTCCTATCTTCTGGAAGAATTATGAAGCGAATCTAAACTTGGTCACTTCTAAACACTTAGGACAGACTACAACAGATCATGTCCTGGAAGTCTGGAACACGCCTAGAAGCATCATTACATCTTGTCAGAACAGATCTTACATCTCAACACACGGTAAAGCTCTCATACGAACAGATCTTACATCTCAACACACGGTAAAGCTCTCATATGAATAGATCTACATCTCAACACACACTACAGCTCTCATACGAATAGATCTACATCTCAACACACGATAAAGTTCTCATATGAATAGATCTACATCTCAACACACGGTAAAGCTCTCATACGAACAGATCTTACATCTCAACACACGGTAAAGCTCTCATATGAATAGATCTACATCTCAACACACACTACAGCTCTCATACGAATAGATCTACATCTCAACACACGATAAAGTTCTCATATGAATAGATCTACATCTCAACACACGGTACAGCTCTCATATGAATAGATCTACATCTCAACACACGGTAAAGTTCTCATATGAATAGATCTACATCTCAACACACACTACAGCTCTCATACGAATAGATCTACATCTCAACACACGGTAAAGTTCTCATATGAATAGATCTACATCTCAACACACGGTACAGCTCTCATATGAATAGATCTACATCTCAACACACGGTAAAGCTCTCATATGAATAGATCTACACCTCAACACACGGTAAAGCTCTCATATGAATAGATCTACATCTCAACACACACTACAGCTCTCATACGAGTAGGTCTTACATCTCAACGGAGAATACAGTTCTCATACGAACAGATCTTACATCTCAACGGAGAATACAGTTCTCATACGAACAGATCTTACATCTCAACGGAGAATACAGTTCTCATACGAACAGATCTTACATCTCAACACACATTACAGCTCTCATACGAACAGATCTTACAGCTCAACACATAATACGGTTCTCATAAGAATAGATCTTACATCTCAACGCACAATTCAGTTCCCATAAGCTAAGTAGCTTACCTTTGATAACCTTTGTTAAAAGAAACACATGATTGTAGCACATGACAACATCCCCTGCTGTATGCATCTGGAAACGTTTAGCCTAGATCGTCATATCTGACAAATGAAAGTATCACATCATGATGTTGTTTTATACTCCGACTCTACTGTGATGTCTCATGATGTCGTATTGTATATATATATATATATGGGTGTCTGAGTGGCGAAGTGGTTAGTGCACTGGTCTCTCATGGCGAAGGTCGGGGGTTCGAATCCGCCCGGAGGCACTCCAGTCACCCAGCTGTAGAAATGGGTACCCGACTTCTTCTGGAGTTGGGGAAGGAAAGGCAGCCAGGCGTTATACTGAACATATCACCCTCTAGTGTGCTGACAGGTCAAGGAATATGTGGACACTAACACCATTATATATATATACACATATATCCACAGCTGCTTTGTTGCGATATAACACGTGCCATTATTTTGTAGCTGCGCATTATAGGTTCGTCCAGTCTTACTGTCTTGTATGACTGATAAAACACTCTTGTTATATATAACTTATTCGACCCACTGTCACACACACACATACACACACACGCTAGCCCATAATCTTTGTCACACGTGACCTACCCCTCAATGTTAACATATATATGTATATATTGTGACTTACCAAACGACTGCAGCCAAAAGTGATTGATCCGTATGTGATTGATTTTTCTAAAAATTGTTATAAAGTCTACCGAAACAAAAAAAAAAAAAGCTTTAGGTCATGGGATAGAAAAAAGAACGGTAAAAGTGTGACTATCTGAAGACATGAACTACAGTGTCAGATACTTTCCTTCTATTACAGATTAGGTGCAGCTTACAGAAAATAGTCCTGTAAGCTACCGGCAGATAAGGGGGTCTACATCAAAGTCAAGATCCGGGAAGTGGAGAAATTATCCAAACATCTTCAAAGACGTTTCCATGTTGATCTATTCTAAATGCCTCACGCGCTGGCTGTTGATACAAGCCTCAGATCAGATGATGAATGGGACGGAGTTCTCTCCCCTCTTGGCGTCCGGAAGCTGGGCTGGTATGAGCGCCAGCCGCTTTGAGGCAGTTTCTCCCGTGAATGTGATACAATCTCTCGTCGCCTTCTACGTTTTTGTCTCTCACTTTATCTGTATACTGTCGTCTTACATCCTCACTACGATGTAACAATGAGCTAATATTGTTATTATATGTGTCAGATATAGATAATAAATAAGTAATTTTTTTTCAATGAGTAACGAGATAAAAGGTTTTTTGAACAAAACGCAAAATACACAACAGATTGCAGGAATCAAGTGAAGTCTGTCAATGCTAAATTAATTTCAATGTACGTTTTGATGTACAAGATCAAGAAGCAGACCCAGACAGCCAGGGCGAGATAACCTAGAAGAAGATATACGCGCTCTCTCTTGGAGTCGGGAGTTGGCAAGAAAAGATAAAGAACAGAGAAATAAAGACATGTCTTATTTGCCATGAGCTCGGAAAGCTGCTGCATTCAGTAGCTGCTAGAAGATGAAGAAGAAGAAGAAGAGGAAGAGAAGAAGGAGGAGAAAGAGGAGGAGAAAGAGGAGGAGGAGAAAGAGGAGGAGGAGGAGAAGAAGAAGAAGAAGAAGGAGGGGGAAGAGGAGGAGGAGAAAGAGGAGGAGGAGAAGAAGAAGAAGAAAGAGGAGGAGAAGAAGAAGAGAAAGAAGAAGAAGAAGAAGGAGGAAGAGGAGGAGGAGGAGGAGAAGAAGAAGAAGAAGGAGGAGGAGGAGGAAGAGGAGAAGAAGAAGAAGAAGAAGAAGGAGGAGGAGGAGGAGGAGAAGAAGAAGAAGAAGATGATGATGATGATGATGATGATGATGAATTTTGGTAAAAAAAGGATTTGGATAGAAATGTGCTACTTTTCCTTTTATTTAGACTTTGGATTCTAAGCTTCTAGACAGTGTTAGAGCTGAGACCTAATTGTAGTCATTTCTTTCCAGACTGACAAACAGTTACTGAAGATGACATCTAGATATTGTCAGTAATCTGAGAAAGAAGTATTCCAAATATTTCCTTGTTTTGGAAATGTCATATCTCTTGAGACTGACATCTAATTGTTGACATTTCTGCCGGGACAGAGTGTAGCAGACTGCCAGAGTTAGATTTTAAGAACAGAAGTTTCATTGTCTGTTGCAGAGTATCAGAAAGTTTCATTGTCTGTTGCAGAGTATCAGAAAGTTTCATTGTCTGTTGCAGAGTATCAGAAAGTTTCATTGTCTGTTGCAGAGTATCGGAAAGTTTCATTGTCTGCTACAGAGTGTCAGAAAGTTTCATAGTCTGCTGCAGAGTATCAGAAAGTTTCATAGTCTGTTGCAGAGTATCAGAAAGTTTCATTGTCTGCTACAGAGTGTCAGAAAGTTTCATAGTCTGTTGCAGAGTATCAGAAAGTTTCATTGTCTGCTACAGAGTGTCAGAAAGTTTCATAGTCTGTTGTAGAGTATCAGAAAGTTTCATAGTCTGCTACAGAGTATCAGAAAGTTTCATAGTCTGTTGCAGAGTATCAGAAAGTTTCATAGTCTGCTACAGAGTGTCAGAAAGTTTCATTGTCTATTACAGAATATCAGAAAGTTTCATTGTCTGTTACAGAGTATCACAAAGTTTCATTCTCTGCTGCAGAGTATGCAACTGTTGAAGGAATCTTACCGATGTATGATGTATCCACTCAGAATCAAGAATCTCTGGAGAAGACAATGAAGTTTAGTTTTGAGGCTGCTTTTTTAAAAATTATTTTCTTGGGATTAAATAATATCAGTGTAGGTCACAGGCGTAAGATTAATCTTTGCGCTGATATGTCAAGAAACTCCATTTTTGCAACTATTTTCACCTCACACCATCTCCACCCCCCCCCCCCCCCCCGTGTCAAGAATACTGAAAATCATCTCCGTTCAATCCTTCCTTCCCCGGCCGTCCTGGGTGTCAGTTTCCAAAACAAAAATGATTGGTTAGAGAGGAATTCCTGCTTGGGTGGGCGTGTTTACGGGAGTTCACATCCGTGGAGATGATTCTGTGCGGTCACGTCCAACAAGGCAACAATGCGCATGAGGAGATAATCTGATTATCAGCAGTAACACTCCTGGTATGTGTTTACCTTGTGTTGACTTACCTCCCTTCACGGGGGGACGAAGGATATAAACATGGAAGTTTCTACAGATATCCAGGGTAATGTGAGAGAGTCACGTGACGAACATGGAAGCTTTCAGCAGTTTCACTCTAGGTGATCATTAAGTTCACATGTCAGAACTAACTGATTAGCGATCTAAAATTTGCGACAGGTCATGTTTTCTGCTTCTGTATTTAGAAGATTATCAGAGAGTTTCTTCTTCTTCTTTGAATTGTGCTTTTACAAAAAGCGTTGACTGCGTTGTGTTGCAGTTATGCGTCTTTCGCTCCAGCACATCCGAGTTGGGTTCGATGAGTTTCTGGAGCCGGGTTGCCCTTTCTGTGCAATGCTTAACTTGACCAGGCTGTCGCTGGTTTCCAGGAACATAAATGTGAGGTAGAAAAGTCTTGACCGGTTGTGGTTCATTACCGTGACGTAAGAGGTCAGAGTTCACTGGCTGCTGTCTCATTCAGTTTGAATGATGTGTCTTCATGCCTAGGTTATCTTATCTTATATCCTTCCCGTGCCGTCAGACGTCACATAGGGCTCGCAAAGTAGTTCGCCAATTTTTCCTGTCTTCGGCGAGTCTCTCAACCTCATTAAAGGATTTTATGCCTGTTAATTTAGCCTCTCTTAAAAATGTCCTCTTCAGAGTTTCACGCGATCTGCCTCTTTTTCTTCGGCCTGTTGTGTTCCACTTGATAGCTTGTTTTGGGATTCTCTGATCATTTCTTCTCATCAAGTGACCAACATATGTCCATCTCCTTTTCCTGATCACCCATGAGACTGGTTGTTGTTCAGTCATCTGTCTTATCTCTGCATTGTTCTTGAATTCATTCCACTTGATGCCGAGTATTTTCCTTAGGCATTTGTTTTCAAAAGAGTCTATTTTCTTTTCTATTTCTTTAGTTGTTTTCCAGCTTTCGCAAGCATAAAAGAGGGTGGATATTACATTTGAATTGAATAGTCTTCACTTGGTTTTTGTGCTTATAACTTTTGAATTCCATATGTTCTCAAGATTCTTGAAGATTGATGCTGTTTTTGAAATTCTGATCCTAACTTCCTTTCTAGTGTCACCATCCTGATCTATGTAGCTGCCAAGGTATGCAAATTGATTGACTTCTTCGATATCTGTCCCTTTTGTGTGTATTTTTCCATTTTGACTGAGAGGAATTTTCATTACTTTTGTTTTGTCCTTGTTAATTTCAAGTCCTATTTTACTAGCCAGTGAAGACAGGCTATCTGTTTTTTTCTTGCATGGAGTTCACATTGTTACTGATAAGAGTTATGTCATCAGCAAAATCAAGGTCTTCTAGTTGGGTCCCATGTATCCGGTCAATACCTGTGTTACCTGTGCAGCATTTTTTCATTATGAAGTCTTTTGTAATCCCAAAAAGTAAAGGAGACAGTATACATCCTTGTTTCACACCTGTTTCAATCTGGAACCATTCACTCATCCCTTCTTCTGTCTTGACTGCACAAACATATCCATTGTATAAGTCCTTAATGATGTTGACAATTTTAGATGGTATTCCATATAGACATAAAATTCTCCATAATGAATCTCTGTGTATGCTATCAAATGCCTTTTTAAAATCTATGAAGTTCAGTATTAATGGTTTCTGCTTTTCAATATGTTCTTCAAGTATTATTCTGAGAGTAAAGATCTGGTCGAGACAGCTTCTCCCTTTTCGAAATCCTGCTTGTTCTTCTCTCATTGCAGTATCCACTATATCTTTGAGTCTATTCAAAATGACCTTGCAAAATACTTTTGACACAACTGATATTAAGGTTACTCCTCTCCAATTGTTACAATCACTAAGGTTGCCTTTTTTTTGGGGGGGGGGGTATTTTAACAATGATTCCTTTCTTCCAATTAGAAGGGACCTTTTCTTCTTTCCAAATCTGGTTAAACATTCTCTGTAGTTGTCTCATGTTGTCACTATTGATAGCTTTTAGCATTTCGGCTGTTATTTCATCTTCATCTACAGCTTTGTTGTTAGCAATTAAATTCACTGCTGTTTCAATTTCATGCAGTTTAATTTCATCTAGGCTGACATTTAGTTGTGGGGCTGGTAAGTCAGTTTCAAGGTTTAACAATTCTTTTTGGTGTGGTCGATTAAGTATTTCTTGGAAGTGTTCAGCCCATCTTTGCTTTTGGTCTTTATTTGATGTTAATAGGGTTCCAGTTTTGCTAAGGATTGGTCTATCTTTAGATGTAATAGTACCTGTTAGCCTCTTTTGTATGTTATATAAAGTTTTGCTGTCTCCTGTTTTTGCTGCTTTTTCTGCCTCTTTCGCCATATTGTCTATGTATTCTCTTTTATCCCTTCTAGCTGAACTTTTTACTTTCTTGTCTATTTCTTTGTGTGTTGCTTTCGCCAGATCTTTTCCAAGATCTGTTTTTGCAATCAGCATGTCTAATTTGACTGCTCGTCTTTCATGTATATACTTCCATGTTTTATCTGATATCCATGCTTTTCTATTTCGTTTTTTCAGTCCAGCGCTTGCTTTTGCTGCTGTGATTATGGCTGTGCTGTAAGAATTCCATAATTCATCTATATTTATCTCCTCAACTTCACTGGGTGTTTTGGAATGATTGGCAAGTTCCTGATTGAAATTAATGTTAGTATTTTCTTCTTATAGGTTGTGGCTGTTTATCTTTCTGTGCACTGATTTCTTGTGTTGGCTTTTCAATTTTAGTTTTATTTTCCCTATGCACAGGTTGTGATCACTGTTGACATCTGCACCCCTATAAGCCCTTACATCTATGAGAGATGTTCTGTATTGCTTTCTAATACAAAAATGATCTATCTGGTTTCTAGTTCTATCATCTGGAGATATCCACGTTGTTTTATGTATCTCTTTGTGTGGGAATATTGTGCCTCCAATGACCATGCCTTCTGTCAGACAAATTTCAATTAATCTTTCTCTGTTCTGATTCACCATGTCAATTCCTTCTTTCCCCATCACTTTTTCAACGTCGGTATTATCCTTCCAAAAAAACTAAGCATAAATATGAAAATCAGGATATTTAAGAGTAATGTTCTAAGTGTACTACTCTATGGAAGTGAATGCTGGAAAATCACCAAAACCATAGAAAACAAGTTGAATTCTTTCCAGACTAAATGTTTACGAAGAATTAAACAAATATTTTGGCCAAACACTATAAGAAATAACATCTTATTAGCAGAAATGCAGATGAAACCACTGACAACAATTATTGAGGAAAGACGCTGGCGATGGTTGGGACATGTGCTCCGAATGACTGACAACTCACTACCAAAAATAGCACTAAGATGGACACCACAGGGGAGCAGAAGTAAGGGTAGACCAAAAGAGACATGGAGAAGAACAACAGAAAGGATGTTGAGCAATAGAGGGCTCACCTGGGCAAGAGCAGAAAAAAAGGCGAAGGACAGGCATTTGTGGAAAACCCTTGCGGAAGCCCCATGTGCCCTGGGCACTTAAGGTTCAGAGAGAGAGAGAGAGAGAGATTATCTTTCCCTACCTTAGCATTGAAGTCTCCCATAGCAATTAGGATGTCGTGTTTAGGGACTTTGTTAATGATTTGTTGTAGTTGGTGATAGAAGTCGTCTTTCACATCATCATCTGCATCATTCGTGGGTGCATAACACTGTATTATTGCCATTCTTCCGTGTCGTAGATTGTATCATGCTCTTATTATACGGCTGTTCACCGGTTCCCATTCTACAAGGCTCTTTGACATAATGATGCCCACCCCATCCCGGATTTTACCATCATTTCTGCCTGAATGTATTATTAACTTACTGTTTTCCGCCGATCTTTTACCTGGTTCTGGTCATCGCATTTCGCTGATGCCCAGTATGTCTAGATGGTATCTCTCCATTTCTTTGATGACCTGAGTAGTTTTTGTTGGTGCTGCCATCGTTCTCACATTCCAGAATCCAATCCTTGTCACATGTTTGGGGCCGACGAATGAGCTCTTCGGAGTTGGCATTCCTGATGCTCGGTTGGTTTCTCTGTTTCTCTGTTTCTAGGTTATAGTATAACATTTATATCCTGGTAACACATGTCTGTCAATGATAGCTCACACACGCTGAACCTGAGAAGGCTGATAGTATAACAAACATGGACGGCTGTTGTGTCTTCATGCTAGAGAAAAAGTAGAAAGTCAGAACAATTCTTCTTCTTCTTCGTTGTCCAGTTAAGAACATGGCCATCATCGTCAACAAGAAAGCGTTAACCGCTAAAGAAACAACAAAAGCGACAGCAATAACAAGAAAAGAGAACACAGATATTAACAACAAAACTTGGAACACATAAAACGTGTACTTGGAATGAAGATATACAAACTTTTAGATTTTCATTTCTGCCTCCAAAGTTGCCATCTTACCATGCTTCCTCTGACGATAATCTCTAATTGTTTCCCTTCCTTTAAAGATTTCTCTTTCTAATTCTATCTCCTCTAAAGATCTTTCTTCCCAATTCTCCGCTCTCTAAAGATCATTCTTTCTAATTCTCTCCTTTCTCAAGATTTCTCTCTAATGCCTCGCTGCAGCTCATCAACATATTTCCCAGATACTTCATCTCGTTTCTGGCTGTAAATCCCGACAAGGAACTCCGAAAAGCGGGACAGCAGAACTGTCTCTATTACTCTCAGCCACTCTGTCAAGTGCGTCTCAAATTTCCAGCAATCTCGTCCATGTTTGTACCCTTGACCTTTCCTTCTAGCGACGCCCAAAAAATTAGTCCTCAGCTTGAACGAGTTTTTTTTTCTGTGTTAAATTGGTCCCTGTCGTTCCAGTAGCACCCGACTGTGCCTGTTTCCATTTTCTTTTTTCTCCGTTTATTTTTCTTTTCCTGCACCTTCTTTCTCATTTCCGCTCTGGCATTGTTCTGAAACATGGATTCCCAGCGCCACGGGTGAGGACGGATGGCTCCGGGGTTTGGCTGGAAATAATGAAAGAGGGACTGAGATTAGGAACGCAACTGAAAAGCGGTTTTTTGTGTCGTTTGTGGCACTCCGCGTCCACACGTGGATCGTACGAGGTGAAAGGAGACTTCTCATTAGTCGTGGACCCACTTTGGGTCTACTTTGTAATCAGTTGCTACCCCACACACACACACATGACTGGGTTTTTTTACTTTTACATTATCGGTTGTTTACCTGTTAATAAATTGTCTGAGAAAAATGTGACACGGGGACAACAGACAAAGCAATTTACACCTGAAAGACAAACAGCAATTGTCTGATCTTGTCTCGAACCACAGACTCCAGTAGGATTAGCAACTGCCTTGCCACAAGAGGACAAAGCGCTGTCAACTTGGCCGCCTTGCACATCTTTTATACACAGCACCCTGGTGTGTCTCGCCTTGCATGGAGACTTTCCCCGACTACTGTATGTCAGATTTATATTTGTTTAGTTCGTTCGTCTCTATCGCCTGTATTTAGAGAGACATTTGACCAGCTCCGCATGAAAAGGCAATTTTCTATGAGCTATACTTCTACCGCGCTCCGGCAGGCAAGTCTTGTGAGATGTAGTCAGAAGAGTTCATAAGAATTTAGTTTGAGTGTACAGTTGATGAGAATTACCGTCCTCGTCTACAAGAGTAGATAATACCGCCCTCATCTACAAGAGTAAATAATACCGTCCTCATCTACAAAGATAGATAATGTCCTCCTTGTCTTATACGTTCTTACATGCTTTCGAGGAGCGCGATTTTGTGTCCCCTGTGGGTTTCATGACCCACCACCAGCTCCCCCAAGTCGATCCAGTGCCCTCAAGTCGATAAAGCGCCCTCAAGTCGATCCAGGGCCCTCAAGTCGATCCAGTGCCCCCAATTCGATCCAGTGCCCCCAATTCGATCCAGTCCCCTCAAGTCGATCCAGGGCCCTCAAGTCGATCCAGAGCCCTCAAGTCGATCCAGTGCCCCCAAGTCGATCCAGCACCCTCAAGCCAACACAGTTCCAAACATGGACGCAATAGTGACGTGTAAAACTGTTTCTGAGAGCAGAGAATATTTTCCTGCAAGGAGAGGCACACCACATTACACTTTATACAAGATTTTTTTATGAATGAAAGATGAAGATGATACTTCGCTCCCGGTAATATTTCTTTTGTGCGTGCGATCAGCGATAAGCGCACGTGCCTTACTTGTCAGCCGTGGTGATTACCGTACAACCTGCGCTACACCGGCACGCGCTCTCCAGACATTGGCGCCCAGCCTCGTTCTCGCTGGAGCGTGGACCTTGTAGTGGTAATGTATTAAATGATTAGAGCAAGTGGACTCGGCTGGACCATGGGCAAACCTGGCCTTTAGCTTCTCCCAAGCTTTCCATGTCTTTTCTTTGTTAATCTTTCCATGTCTTTTCTTTGTTAATCTTTCCATGTCTTTTCTTTGTCAGTCTTTCCTTGTCTTTTCTTTGTCAAACTTTCCTTGTCTTTTCCTTGTCAATCTTTCCTTGTCTTTTCCTTGCCAATCTTTCCTTCTCTTTTCCTTGTCAATCTTTCCTTGTCTTTTTCTTGTCAAACTTTCCTTGACTTTTCCTTGTCAAACTTTCCTTGTCTTTTCCTTGTCAAACTTTCTTTGTCTTTTCCTTGTCAAACTTTCCTTGTCTTGTCCCACATGTTTAGCCTCAAATTCTTGACTGAAACTGTTGTAAACTTGTTCTCTCCCTCCCTCTTTTTCTTTCTAGCTTTCTTATTCTGCCTCTTTCAGTGTCCATCTTTCTCTTTTTATCTTTCTCGCTCTCACTGTCTGTCTTCCTTCTTTTTCTCTCTCTTTCTCTGTCTCTATTTTTCTGTCTCTCCCTTTCTCTCTGCTTGATTCTTTCTGATAGAGAGAGAAAGAGGGATATAGAAAGAGGGGGACAGACAAACAAAGACAAAGTAAAAGAGGCAGACTGAGACAGAAAGAGAGACAGAGAGACAAAGAGAGACAGAGTGACAGAAATAAAGAGAGACAGACACACAGAGAGAGAGAGCAGAAAAAGTAGACACTTACACGAAGAGAAACTTTCGTTTTGTAGTTATTATAGAATTTGTTGTATTATATATGAAGTTTCCTGACAGATTGTTGAATTGCTAGTACAACATTTTATATAATTTTGAATTGCTAGTACAACATTTTATATAATTTTAATTCTGGGCCAGCATGATGTGGAGCTGACATTTATTACCACAAGATACATTTTATTTTTTCTCTGTCAGTGTGAATGTAATAATTGCTTATCAGTTTACTGGCTTAGAGTAGTAATGGATGGACACAAAAGCCAGAAAGTACTTCTGCGACACGGTGTACCACAAGGAGGAGTCCTTTCGCCTACACTATTCCTTGTATTCATTAATGACCTGGTCAAGGAACTTCCCTATGGAATCAAAGCAGCACTGTATGCAGATGATCTGGTCATGTGGTGTACAGATGAATATGCGACAGTTGCTACACAGAGACTCCAAAGAGCAGCAGACATCTTGACATCATGGACAAACAAATGGTGTGTAAGTATCAACACAGAGAAATCAAGTACCACTCTGTTCACCCTCTCATCTAAACAGAAAGCAGGTAAGATCTTTGTAAATGAAATACCCTTAAGGATGGACAACCAACCCACTTACTTAGGAGTGACTCTTGACTCAAAACTGACTTGGAAGCAACACATCAACAGTGCAGAAGCAAAAGCCAGAAGAAAACTAGCCATATTAAGAAAATTGAGTGGGACTACATGG
Organism: Achatina immaculata; assembly: GCA_009760885.1. Classification (NCBI taxonomy): domain Eukaryota; kingdom Metazoa; phylum Mollusca; class Gastropoda; order Stylommatophora; family Achatinidae; genus Lissachatina; species Lissachatina immaculata. The sequence continues at coordinate 6,167,537 of CM019698.1, forward strand.
GGAGCTAGTGAAAGAATCCTCAAGAACGTATATCAGCAAAGTATTCTACCACATTTAGAATATGGCTCAACATCTTGGTGCACAGCATCAAACACTACGCTGCATAATCTAGACAAGGTTCAGAATCAGTCACTACGGATTATCACAGGTGCCATGAGGTCCACACCAATAGTAGAAATGCAGAAAGTAGTTGGTGTTCAACCGCTAAAGGAACGTAGAGACACAAAGGTCATGACCATGGGAGAAAAATTCCTTAGCTCTGTAAGCCATCCCCTGAAGGAGAGATTCAATAACTTGGCATTAGGACGGCTTAAAAGAAGCAGCTTCATTCATCAGGCCAAGCGTATGCGTAAGCTGATACCTGACCTTCCAACTGTAGTCACTCCATTATCATCTGTACCAGAGCATACACCATGGAAAGAAGCAGATTATACACAAATAACTATTCAGACTGAAGTGAAAGGTGTGCAGAATGGTGAGATGCAGAGCAGTCTTGTAAGATCAATAGCCACACTTAGTGTTCTAGATGACAAATATCCATGTGACACCTGGATACGTGTGTATACAGATGGATCTGCACATAATGCCATAAAAAATGGTGGGGCAGGAGCATATATTGAAATCCAAACAACACCATTGACAAGATTTCCATACCCACTGGTAAATACTGCAACAACTTTGATGCAGAAGTTAGGGCAATTATTGCTGCAGTTGAAAAACTATCAGACTCCAGAATTGATACATGTCCTGTAGTAATTCTCACAGATGCAAGATCAGTACTGGAGGCTCTTCAGTGCAACAAACTACCAGACCTTAAGGATGCCTTGTCAAAAATTGGCTTACAACATGGAGTCACTTTGCAATGGATTCCCTCCCACTGTGGGATACCAGGCAATGAGAAAGCTGACCATCTGGCCAAAGAGGGCACTGAAATGGAGCAACCAGACATACCAGTCACCTATAATCAGAAGAAAAGCATGATAAAAACCTACAGGAAGCCACAAACACCACTACATGATGACTATCACATGCTAAACAGAAAGGAACAAGTCACCATCTTCCGTCTCCGAACAGGACACAGCCGACTCCGAAGTCATATGTATACAAAGTTTAAGGTTGGTACTACTAATCTATGTACATGTGCCCAGGTGCCCCAAACCGTGGAACATATCCTCCAGAACTGCATCAACTACGAGACACTGAGAAATAATTACTGGCCCAGTGAAACCACTAAAGAAGATAAGCTCTACGGTTCCATACATGAGTTACAAAAAACAGTGAAATTTATCCAAGAGACAGGACTGCAGATATAGATAGACAGTGCGAACGAAGAAGAAGAAGAAGAAGAAGTTTACTGGCTGTGTGTGATAGAGAGAGTACAGCGTTGATAATTTTATCAAGTTACTGTTTGTGTGTGATAGAGAGAGTACAGTGTTGATAATTTTATCAAGTTACTGTCTGTGTGTGATAGAGAGAGTACAGTGTTGATAATTTTATCAAGTTACTGGCTGTGTGTGATAGAGAGAGTACAGTGTTGATAATTTTATCAAGTTACTGGCTGTGTGTGATAGAGAGAGCACAGTGTTGATAATTTTATCAAGTTACTGGCTGTGTGTGATAGAGAGAGGACAGTGTTGATAATTTTATCAAATTACTGTCTGTGTGTGATAGAGAGAGCACAGTGTTGATAATTTTATCAAGTTCCTGTTTGTGTGTGATAGAGAGAGCACAGTGTTGATAATTTTATCAAGTTACTGTTTGTGTGTGATAGAGAGAAGACAGTGTTGATAATTTTATCAAATTACTGTCTGTGTGTGATAGAGAGAGTACAGTGTTGATAATTTTATCAAGTTACTGTTTGTGTGTGATAGAGAGAGGACAGTGTTGATAATTTTATCAAGTTACTGTGTGTGTGATAGAGAGAGGACAGTGTTGATAATTTTATCAAGTTACTGTTTGTATGTGATAGAGAGAGCACAGTGTTGATAATTTTATCAAGTTACTGTTTGTGTGTGATAGAGAGAGGACAGTGTTGATAATTTTATCAAATTACTGTCTGTGTGTGATAGAGAGAGTACAGTGTTGATAATTTTATCAAGTTACTGTTTGTGTGTGATAGAGAGAGGACAGTGTTGATAATTTTATCAAGTTACTGTCTGTGTGTGATAGAGAGAGGACAGTGTTGATAATTTTATCAAGTTACTGTTTGTATGTGATAGAGAGAGCACAGTGTTGATAATTTTATCAAGTTACTGTTTGTGTGTGATAGAGAGAGGACAGTGTTGATAAGTTTATCAAATTACTGTCTGTGTGTGATAGAGAGAGCACAGTGTTGATAATTTTATCAAGTTACTGGCTGTGTGTGATAGAGAGAGTACAGTGTTGATAATTTTATCAAGTTACCGGCTGTGTGTGATAGAGAGAGCACAGTGTTGATAATTTTATCAAGTTACTGGCTGTGTGTGATAGAGAGAGCACATTGTTGATAATTTTATCAAGTTACTGTTTGTGTGTGATAGAGAGAGTACAGTGTTGATAATTTTATCAAGTTACTGTTTGTGTGTGATAGAGAGAGTACAGTGTTGATAATTTTATCAAGTTACTGGCTGTGTGTGATAGAGAGAGCACAGTGTTGATAATTTTATCAAGTTACTGGCTGTGTGTGATAGAGAGAGCACAGTGTTGATAATTTTATCAAGTTACTGGCTGTGTGTGATAGAGAGAGTACAGTGTTAATAATTTTATCAAGTTACTGTCTGTGTGTGATAGAGAGAGCACAGTGTTGATAATTTTATCAAGTTACTGGCTGTGTGTGATAGAGAGAGCACATTGTTGATAATTTTATCAAGTTACTGGCTGTGTGTGATAGAGAGAGCACAGTGTTGATAATTGTTCTGGTCATCAGCTGGACAGTTATGCTACCGAATCTCACCACGTATAGCTTAACAGCTCGCCCTGACCACAAGTTTCCGGTACCATCATCAATATTGTAATGACGCCCCCCCCCCCCCCAAATTACCACCATCATCATTATCGTCACTGAATCTCCGTGGAGCTTGTCTGGAAGGTTGCGTGCATCGCCTAGATAAAGCGGAAGATAAACACAGGACCGATTCCTACATAAACACTGGGCATTTCAACGCGTCCGAATCGATCGGAATCGACATTGCCCACAAGTTGACAAACCCACAGGGGCAGCGCAGAAAGTATGCGCTGATTAAATTGGATGAGCAGTCGATAGCGATGAGGCTTCAATAACAAGGTCTGAGAGCAATGTCGACCGAGTCTTGACCGTAACCCACGTCCATATTGGAGAGGCTGGCTTGAGAAAATATTAATTGCTAGGCTAGACATGTCGAGGAAAGCTTTCAACCATCTTCTCCGAAAGAACTAATCGGTTGGGTTCTTAGTCTCTTGGATGAATTCTTAGAGGGCATCTTGTCGTGCTAATGTGAGCGGAAGAACTGATGGAATCAAGGAGAGAGCTGGAGCAATGATTGGAAGATATAAGATGTCTTTCCATTTCATCTCAGCTTTTTCTTGTGGAAGTTTGCATAGATAATGATCTGGTTTGTGGTCAGCTGTGGCTCTTTGTGGAGTGTACAAAGATAGTTCTGATTAGGGTCAGATATCAGTACAGGAAATGATTGTGGAGCAAGTAGGGTTCCACGAAGTCCTTTATTATTTTACCATGTTGGTAAATGTTTGTAAGTCCGAGTTTTGTTTCGTACTCACTGTTGGCTCGTGGATGTGATCCTTCTTTTAGGTTTACTCACGAAGCTTGATGTCGAGGGCTTTTGTGATTCTATCCACTGGAACACCGAAGTTCTGATTTAAATGAAGCACTATTTGTAAAACATACAAGGACTCCATAAACAATATCGTGAACTTTTTCAAACATTCAAATTGATTTTGCATTAAAGATAGTATCTGAGGGAATTTAATGCCTTCTGATATTAGACCGGTCAAGTGTGACAAGTCGAGGTTATGCCTCATCTGTGTTTTGCCATGTGGAACTTTCTATCACAAAAAAAACACGTTGGATAAGATGAGAACATATTAGGTATCCTGTCGCGAAGCAGTGAGAAGTGGGCTGAGCATGGTCCTTCGAAATCGGCCGTTCCGAGGGTCAAGGGTTAACTTACTTCGCAGTTATCTGGGCTACTTGGTCACATGATATGCTGGCCAGGTGGAGAGCGTAATGTGTTGAGCTAGTTGAGTTCGTTCGGGGCCTTTTGGCGGGGCAGCACGTTATCTGGGGGGAGCTGTGTGTCGTGGTATATCTGATGTGTCTGACGAAGTTTACTTGTATATAGTGATGTTGGGTCAAGCTATGAACCCAGGTGCTTTTTCCAAGCCGGTCCACGTTGGTAATGTTGATATGTAAGTTTTCCTATGTCGGAGCTGGAGTTTTGTGTAAGTACGTACCGTGAGAAGTGTTCAGGGTTGCTCGATTTGTTCAGTAAGATAAGATTTGAAATGTATACTTTTCATCATTGATTATTTTTCATCATTGCATATTCTTATATTCACATATTTCACTTTTTGATTAAAGACACGAAGTGTTTTTATCCCCCATGTGTTGCGCGCGTGTTTACACTGATCAGTATTGACTGCACCTGGAGTTACACTGACATGTTATGTTCATCTTTTATTATCATCACTGAGTCACAACTGCTTAATTAATGCCATTGAACTATTCATATTTGCACTCTGTGTATTAGATGTTGGAGGCAGGCAGTTTCTGCTTAAGTGTGTTACATGTGAGTTGGCAAGCAGGTCCTACAGTGTGTAGAGGGAGTGTAGCCAGCTCTTGATTACTAGTGTTACTGAAGATAAGATATTTGTAGAGATCTGAATAGTTAGCAGCGTCACCTGGAGCGACGTCTACGTTCATGCTGATGTTCATGCTGATGTTCATGCTGATGTTCATGCTGATGTTCATGCTGATGTTCATGCTGATGTTCATGCTGATGTTCATGGCATGCTCAGATTTCCCGTGCGTGATGTTCATGCTGTGGAGACACATGTCGTGTGTGGAGTCCAGTGTTATCAATAAACCTAACCTTATTTTGTGTGGAGTCCAGTGTTATCAATAAACCTAACCTTATTTTGTGTGGAGTCCAGTGTTATCAATAAACCTAACCTTATTTTGTGTGGAGTCCAGTGTTATCAATAAACCTAACCTTATTTTGTGTGGAGTCCAGTGTTATCAATAAACCTAACCTTATTTTGTGTGGAGTCCAGTGTTATCAATAAACCTAACCTTATTTTGTGTGGAGTCCAGTGTTATCAATAAACCTAACCTTATTTTGTGTGGAGTCCAGTGTTATCAATAAACCTAACCTTATTTTGTGTGGAGTCCAGTGTTATCAATAAACCTAACCTTATTTTGTGTGGAGTCCAGTGTTATCAATAAACCTAACCTTATTTTGCCTTGATCAATGTATGCCTTCTGAGAAGCTATTTATTGTTGGTGGAGCAAGAAGCGAGAGAGATGACGCCTTACTTTTCCAACCAACTAAAAGTCATGTAGGGGAGCTTATAGACACCAACTGAGGGGGGGAGGGAGAGGGAGGGAAGAGCCCGGGTAGTGGATCGTCAGGAGCGGTTCCGCTACTGAGAGTGTTCCAGGCACAGCTATAATTCACTGGGCACTAAACTCAGTAGAATAAGTCTAGAGATTTAAGCCAGGAGCACCAGGGAAATCTCCATTGACAACGATAAAGATATAAAAAAAAGAAAGAACTACAGAAGTAAGAGTGAAGATAAAAGTAATAAAAGACACAGAAGGTGGAGGGAATAAGTGAAAACATAGACAGAAAGTAGTAAGCAAGAAGTAAATATTTTACTACGAAATCTGGAATAGAAGCTTGCTGGGGAGTATCAACTCATCTTCTTATGAAAGTCTGGGAGAGTATCAACCCATCTTCTTATGAAAGTCTGGGAGAGTATCAACCCATCTTCTTATGAAAGTCTGGGAGAGTATCACCCAATCTTCTTATGAAAGTTTGGGAGAGTATCATCCCATCTTCTTATGAAAGTCTGGGAGAGTATCAACCCATCTTCTTATGAAAGTCTGGGAGAGTATCAACCCATCTTCTTATGAAAATCTCTGAAAGTGAAAGACGTCACGTAGGCCTGCTGTCAGAAACTATCATTGTAATCTCTGCTGAAAGGATTAAATCACACATTGTAATCATTGATGAAAGGATTACATCAGACGCTCGCTCGGCATTCAGAAGACAAGCACATCAGTGGCGTCCACATGCTTCCTGTATCGTGTCTGACACGCCGAGTCTTCAGATGCGAGTACAGAAACAAAACATGATTTTCTGAAACATTTTACACGTATTTTATTGTTTCATTATCAAATCATTTAATACAATGAAACGGATGTGATTTTACAGTTTATTAAAAAATCTACAAAATATCTACAAGTCTTTCTGTGACTCGAAGTCACACTGTGACGGAGGATCAGCGAGAGATGAAACAGCCATGACATCTTTCTCAAGCTGAAGGAGAGAGCGATCTGTGATCCACACCCGTCTGCTTGCCTCAGTGTTAGCTAACAACTGTAGGCCAAGACCCTATAAGGTATTCCAGTGGTGAGGCCCGAAACAGACAGTTGATCTCGAGTGAGTTGGGATCACAATGTAATGGGATAATTGATCCCAAAAATGCCTTACTGAAGTGGGATGTATTGGGCCGACAGCCGTACATCTGCCACATAATGCCCTTTTGAGGGCGAACGCGGAAAAAGAAGAAGAAGAAGAAAGAAAAACTGTGCACGCAGTAGAGAACTGACAAATAGATGAGGTATCGGGTCGGGGCAGAACTCACAACTTGCATCCCAAGAGGCTGGTGTTTCTTGCTTCTTTCTGTCTTGCGAAATATGCACCACAAACATTTCTTCTGCGCCTCCATTCTGTCCGAATGTTTTCCCTTTCATTAGCACCAATCACTTTATAATACTCAGGACATATTCTGGTCAGGTGGAAGTGCTCTGGTCAAGTGGAAGTGCTCTGGTCAAGTGGAAGTGCTCTGGTCAAGTGGAAGTGCTCTGGTCTTAAGGAAGTGCTCTGGTCTTAAGGAAGTGCTCTGGTCTTAAGGAACAACCCTGACAGAAGCTTCTATCTGTGTGCTCTACGGCGGGCAGACTGCAGGAAACAGCCCGAGGATTAGCCAGCTTTCTCCAGAACAATTCAAGTCTTGACAATCCTACATGAGAAGGGAGAAAAATATCAGCTTACATCTCATGAATAGTAACTTAATTCTCTGAACTGCTTTCTTATAGTTTGTGAATAATTGTGCAGGTTATAGGACACGTGGGATATCTTCTTTTTTACACAGCCGTAATATAAGCAGTGCCCTGCATGCCCGCTATAATACAGAACTGTTTTCTATTGATAAAGTGTTTTGAATATTTGCTTCAGTTGATGCGCTGTTTAGAATGTCTGTTCAGTGTAGATAACAATAGCTTTCTATGTTCAAAATCTAGAATATCTCCCCCAGTTCAGACAACAATTACTTTTTTTTTTATGTTCAAAGTTTAGAATATCTCCTGCGGTTCAGATTAGAAACGCATACATCATTTTGGACAATCCGACAAAAAAATTAGATTTTGTGCGGGAAATGTTCATTATTATGAATCTGTAATTGCGCATTACAGCAGTTCTATGTCAGCAAGTTCTACATGTCTTTCTGTCAGGTTTTGTTGAATGACTGATGACTGTTCAGATGAAGATAAAGAAAAAAGAGGGGGGGGGGAGAGATCATATATCCATAACAACACTTCACATTGCAGGAACTAGTCTTCGGTGCAAAGGTTTTCTGTGGTAAATTGAAGACATGGTTTTCAGCAAACCAGAACTTGCTAGAACCATTCCGCCTTGTCTTCGTGCTGTTAGTATCCGAGTGGTGTGGTCCTTCAGCTTGGACAGCGGGGCAGAATGGGAGTATTCTTCAGTTTTCCGGATGGTCAGGCTAACAAGTGTCATCCATCCATCCATCCATCCATCCATCCATCCATCCATCCATCCATCCATCCATCCGTCCGTCCGTCCGTCCATCCATCCATCCATCCATCCATCCATCCGTCCATCCATCCGTCCGTCCATCCGTCCATCCATCCATCCATCCATCCGTCCATCCATCCATCCATCCGTCCATCCATCCATCCATCCATCCATCCATCCATCCGTCCATCCATCCATCCATCCATCCGTCCGTCCGTCCATCCATCCATCCATCCATCCATCCATCCATCCATCCATCCGTCCATGTCCTTGAACGGCGATTGGCTAAGCAATCACAGCCAAGTATGACCTGTGATCTCTTGTAGGGCAACAACAAGTTCTCTCCATCTCTCACAGTCTGGGGCCAGCCTTTGTATTGTGCCCCAGCTGTGCTGCATTCTACTCATTTCCGCTTCTACAGTTCTCCGCCAGGTAACATTGGGTCGTCCTCTCTTTCTCGGATGTCCATCTCATGGTTTTTTTTAGCGATGTTGCTAGTCTCTCTCTTTCTTCCTCGGGTGTCCATCTCATGACTGTTTTAGCGATGTTGCTGATCTCTTTCTTTCTTCCTCGGGTGTCCATCTCATGGCTGTTTTAGCGATGTTACTGGGGTCTATTTCTTTCTTCCTCGGGTGTCCATCTCAAGGCTGTTTTAGCGATGTTGCTGATCTCTTTCTTTCTTCCTCGGGTGTCCATCTCATGACTGTTTTAGCGATGTTGCTGAGGTCTATTTCTTTCTTCCTCGTGTGTCCATCTCATGGCTGTTTTAGCGATGTTGCTGAGGTCTCTTTCTTTCTTCCTCGAGTGTCCATCTCATGGCTGTTTTAGCGATGTTGCTGAGGTCTCTTTCTTTCTTCCTCGAGTGTCCATCTCATGACTGTTTTAGAGATGTTGCTTGGGTTTCTTCGGAACACGTGACCAATCCATTTCCAGCGTTTTGTGTTTGTGTGTGTGTGTTTTTTCTTTTGTGCTGTTGTAACATGCATATCTTCTAGTTCACACTGGGCAAGTAGGTGTCTGTTATTTCTTGTCTGTGGCCAGTAAATATTTAAAATCTTTCTGAGGCTGTTTGTGTGGACTGAGGATAATTTGCCCATTTCCTTTTCAGTTGTTCTCCAGAATTCTGCTCCATAGAGGAGGATGGATAACACACAACTTTGGTACAGTTTTATTTTGGTTCTACTCCTTCACTGGGAGGACTTCCAGAAGTCTACGATTTATGAAAGCTGTTCTCACTTTATTTGTTCTACTTTTTCCGTCTTTATTTGTTCTTCTAGCCAGTGTTAATCTGCTGGCAGGGAATGTGAAGGTATCTGTTTCTGTTAGGTTTTGGTCACTAATTTTACTTGCTGGTTGGTTTCCTATGTTTACTTTCATTATTTCTGACTTCTTGGTATTAATGTTCAGCTCCACTTGTCTGATGATTGTATCTGGAGTGCTTGTTTTCTCCTGTACCTGGTGGTGAGTTCGCGTTAAGAGTGTCATCTGCATAATCAAGATCCTCAAGCATGCAGAACACTGTCCATCTACCACTTGGTATGGAGATTTTTGGAAACTGTACATCTACCACTTGTTATGGAGACTTTTGGAAACTGTACATCTACTACTTGTTTGGGACAATTTTAGAGACTTCCATCTACCACTTCTTCAGGAGAATTATGGAGACTCTCCTCAACTACCACTTCTTTGGGAGACGTTTAGAGACCGTCCATCTACCATTTATTTGGGAGACTTATGGAGACTGTCCATTTACCACTTGTTTGGGAGACTTTTGAAGACTATCCATCTACCATTTCTTTGGGAGACTTTTGAAGACTGTCCATCTACCATTTGTTTCGGAGACTATTGGAGACTGTCCATCTACCACTTGTTTGGGAGACTTCTGGAGACTCCATCTCCCACTTGTTTGGGAGACGTTTGAAGACTGTCCATCTATCACTAGTTTGGGAGACTTTTGAAGACTGTCTGTCTGCCATTTGTTTGGGAGACTTTTGAAGACTGCCCATCTACTACTTGTTTGGGAGATTTTTGAAGACTGCCCATCTACCACTTGTTTGGGAGACTTTTGAAGACAGTCCATCTACCACTTGTTTGCGAGACTTTTGAAGACTGCCCATCTACTACTTGTTTGGGAGACTTTTGAAGACTGCCCATCTACTACTTGTTTGGGAGACTTTTGAAGACTGTCCATCTACCACTTGTTTGGGAGACTTTTGAAGACTGTCCATCTACCACTTGTTTGGGAAACTTCTGAAGACTGTCTATCTGCCACTTGTTTGGGGGATTTTAGAAGACTGTCCATCTATCTATGTGCTTCGGAGACTTTTGGTATTTCTAACAAATGTAAAAAAGGTAAAGATAATCATGTCATGACTTAGAGGCACATAGGGATAAGGAGTTAGTGCCCATATTTTCCTTATAAATATAACACATTACAAATCTGACACGACTCCTGCCTGTCAATATCAAAGTAGAGATAAGAACAAGAAAAAAAAGGTGACATAAATATCTTGGCAGTAATGAAAAAAGAAGTGATGGACGAGAGAGATGAGAGAGAGAGAGAGAGAGAGAGAGGAGGGAGAGAAGAAAAAGAAGAGAGAAAGAGGAGAGAAAGGAGAGAATATAGAGAGAAGGGAGAGAGAGAAAGGAGAGAGAGATGCAATAATTACAAAGCCGAGATAGACGTGAGCAGAATAGATTGAACACGGGCAGCTGAGTGAAAGATCTAGGCGACCTACAACAAGCTACAGGTGAAAAAAAAAAGGGACGACAGAGCTTAGTAAGGATGTAGCAGTGCTGTACAGAGATTATAACTGTTGGGTAGGGCAAGATTAGGTGAAGCTGAATGTTGAGTTTAATCCCTGTGGGTACATGATCCCATGTTCATGTTTGAAGCAGTTTTCGAAGGCCAGGCAACCTCTTAACTCCGAAGTTTGACAGCTGTCACTTTGAAGCCTGGTTTACTCGTGGGGCTGAGGCCGTTAGAATGGCTGGGAACGATTGAACAATCTGAGTGATTGAATCTGAGGGTAAGGTGAAATGTTACGTCTGCTTACCTGGTTGATGAATGAAGTTGTTCTTACCTTTTTAAAATGTCTCATTATTTCGTATCATAACATTATGGGCTTGTTTGAATTTATACACGCTCAGTTTTATTTTCTTCTTATGGTTTTGGAGAAAGATGCAAAAAATTCCCAGGACAGAGAGATAAACAAACGAAGTATCAGAACAAAGAAAACTAACTTAAGTTATAAGATAAAAGAACATGTGATGAGAGGACAGAAATAGGAGAGTTTGGTAATGATAGGAAAATTCAAGGGAAAACGAAGCAGAGGAAGTCAAGGAGGAAAAACATCTACGTGCACTGAGCAGCTTCCATGGAAAGAAGAAAAGCATTTGAATTATTCGTAAACAACAGAGAATCATGGCGGCCAAAGCTGTCCAGCGTTTACGTATGCATACAATTCTTTTGCAGGAAAACAAATAATAATTTTTCGAGCTAGTTTTCACAGTAAAAGTCTTCAGTCAAATATCTTACAGTTCTCATTCCGGTGAACTTTCAACTCTAGCAAAGAATCAACTTTTCAAAAGAGGGGCAATTTCAACTCTAGCAAAGAATCAACTTTTCAAAAGAGGGGCAATTTCAACTCTGGCAAAGAATCAACTTTTCAAAAGAGGGGCAATTTCAACTCTAGCAAAGAATCAACTTTTCAAAAGAGGGGCAATTTCAACTCTGGCAAAGAATCAACTTTTCAAAAGAGGGGCAATTTCAACTCTAGCAAAGAATCAACTTTTCAAAAGAGGGGCAATTTCAACTCTGGCAAAGAATCAACTTTTCACTCTGGAATACGATTTCTACAAATATTTTTCCAGGAACTGTCCTCCAACTTTTCTGTCTTAAAGTAAATTCATTTCTAACAGGCAGATTCCTTTATATAGTAAACTACCTAGAGTGAGATTTTTGCTCATAATATTTACACAGGGTTTTGTGTGGGAGGTTTTTTGAAATATGATTGTGAAGTTTATGTTACAGACGTACACCTAACCTGACCCAGGGAACATAAACCGACACAGAGGAAGATGTTAGGGAGATATGAGTTCGGAGAGAGTTGTAACTGCGACTTTTAAAGAGCGTTAGATGGAGATAAGACACCACACAACTGACAGAGAAATCGAATATTTAAATGGGTTTATAGTTTATTGTCGGGGATTATATTTCTAGGTGTTTGGAAGAAGAAGAAGAAGAAGAAGAAAGAGGAAGAGGAGGAGGAGGAGAAGAAGAAGAAGGAGAAGAAGAAAGAGGAAGAGGAGGAGGAGGAGAAGAAGAAGAAAGAGGAAGAGGAGGAGGAGAAGAAGAAGAAAGAGGAAAAGGAGGAGGAGGAGAAGAAGAAGAAGAAGAAAGAAGGAAGAGGAGGAGGAGAAGACGAAGAAGAAGAAGAAGAAAAAGAAGAAGAAAGAGGAGGAGGAGAAGAAGAAGAAGAAGAAGAAGAAGAAGAAGCCGAGGTCCTCTCCAATTAAAGAAGACGCTAGTTTATTCGAAGCTAGCTCAGAAAGCCATCATTGAATGCCACAAAAATTGAGCTTTTTCTGCCCAAAAAAAAACAAAACAAAACAAAACAAAAAAACACAGGAGAAACTCAGAGATAGATGACAAGGATAGATGACAAGGATAGATGATTTCTTGTAGGATAACTCGTCTTCTCCAGATCCCAGATAAATGACAGCGCCAAGGGAAATGAATGCCGGTCTGCATTCTCCGAGTGTTTTCAAGCTCGCACAATACGTTCAGTTCAGAGAATGCAAGCGGAAGCTGGGCTGGTTGATGTAAATATAGAAAACTATACAGTTATGCGGGTATATGTGATACGGCCTGCTATTTTTGTACACAACATTCGCGCTCATGTCCGCAACCCTAATTTTGACGAATAAATACCTTCATTATTTCTCTATGTTTATTGCATATTATCGGCTGATGTTTCAAGTTTATGTTTCATCTTGGACATTTTCAAGCCTATGTTAAGGTTTCTTGATCCTTCCATTATCTGACAAAAACTGTTCCCTTCTCTTGGCTTCCACGCGCCTTCCTGGCACTCGCCGGGCTCTTTCTTGTTGTAAAGAGAAAGGAGATTTACAAATAAACACTGACTGTTTTCTGACCACATACGAGTATCAGGTGTTGATTACACATATTTACGATATTTATAACACAAATATAAATTCAGCATTTGGCTTGACGGACTTTATAAATCAGGGCAAGGATAAACTTATTTAACGCAACCGTCTTCTAACTTCCGTCTCTAGATGTCTTAGCCTGTATACATCTCCTTAGCTATGCCTTGTGGTCCAGCGTCAGTCTCCTGCCACATTTGTGTTGTTCTAAACTTCACGCCTGTAGAAATTTTCGTGGCAGAGATAATTCTTTCTAAATTATTATTGCTTTTTTAACGTTTGCGCGCGTCTGGTCTAAATTAGAGTGTTCCCAGATCACCTACTTTAAATTAGAGTGTACCTCGATCATTTGCTCTAAATTAGAGTGTACCCCAATCATCAACTTTAAATTTCAGTGTAGCCAGTTTATCTGCTGTGTATTAGAGTGTACTTTGATCATTAGCTGTGAATTAGAGCGTAATCTCCTAACTTTTGTGAACTCGACTATATTCTTTACTGTTATACAAGTCCATTCTTGACTCTTGTACAAGTCTATTCTAGACCTCTATTTTTGTCCTGATGTACTCTGGAAAGTGACAGACTGACAGGACTGGCAACCTCCCAGCTGAAATTCGTTTTCCTGGCGGAAAGTAGATATCTCTTGATATTAAGTTTCGTGAGAGAGGCAGTTCCTGACAGACACAAGTCGCGAAAACAACTGCCACGGGATCCTTTTTAGAATTATTGCCCCTGTCAAGTAATGATTACACACCAGAGGGAGCCGCCGCTCTCTGTTGCCAAGGAAACTCTACACTCTAAACGGTCTCCTGGAAGGCGTCATTAGCAACACTCATCAACTATAGATTACTTATCATGTACAAAGGGAGGCTAATCTGTTCAGCTGTTTAGAAAAAACCCAAACGTTGAGGTTTTCCACGGCTTACTAATGCTCCTTGCTGCTGTGGAAGGTCCCTGTCCACATGTTATCTGTGTGAGCAAGCCCGCTTCAAATTTCCATCAGCAGACCGAAGATTTCCCCTCTGACTGCCTTCCAGCATTTTGCTGCTGCGAGGATAAATATATAAGATTCTAATTTTTATTCCACTTTCCGCTTCATTTCATCTTCCCTTGGGCAACGCGTGAAATATTTATGGCGCACTCAGCATTTCCTCGTATTGTTTACTTACTGATGCGTACAAATGATAAATCCTGGTATGGCGATAAAGAGTCGGCAATGCAGCTTTGCTAATCTGCATATATAAACGTCGACTCCTGTAAGTTGCGATAATATTTCTGTAAAGTTGAAACTTGTGGGATTTTTTTTTATAAACAAAATATTCATATATTTGTAAGTTTTTAGGTTCGTGATATGTAACACTGGAGAAAGAGTCAGACATGTCTGTTTGTTTGTCTGTCTGTTTGTTTGTCTGTCTGTTTGTTTTTCTGTCATTCATTTCTTATTAAACAAGACACAACAAGAGAACTAACTAAAAGAAGAAAACATGCAGTTCAAACAATGGATGAAGTTTGACGATAATATACTGAGAACATATTTAGAACACAAAACGAGATATATGGTCTTTTTCTTCTTCTTCTTCTTTCTAACTCTCTCGAATCGCGGGCTAGTTTTCCGATGCTGAGGTACAGTTAAGTTGGGAGCAGGTCATGGCGGCCATATTTTCAGTCCTCGGGTGCAGCTAAACAGCAGAGGGGCGTGCAGCATGTACTTCTTAAGCAGACTCCGCCGCCTCATAAGAATGACTATGGGGATCCCCACACCCCCCCCTCAGTCTGCCAGGTTAGGCCTGTTACAGACAGTACCGAAGAGGAAGTGGAACAGGGTCGTTATCGCTTTAGTTCACCAATCCTGACACTAGTATAATAGCTATAGTTCACTAACCCTGACACTAGTAACCCTGACACTAATATATCAGCTATAGTTAACTAACCCTAACACTAATATATCACCTATAGTTCACTAACCCTGACACTAACATATCACCTATAGTTCACTAACCCTGACACTAATATATCACCTCTGAGGCTAGTATATCAGCTATATTTAGCAACCCTTACCCTAGTATATCAGCTATATTTAGCAACCCTTACCCTAGTATATCAGCTATATTTAGGCAAGCCTTACCCTAGTATATCAGCTATATTTAGGCAACCCTTACCCTAGTATATCAGCTATATTTAGGCAACCCTTACCCTAGTACGTCAGCTACAGTTAGCCAACCCTGACGCTAGTATACAGCTTTAGTTCATCAGCATTGACTCTAGTATATCATGTATAGTTTGCTAACACTGACGTCAGTATGTCAGCTATAGTTCGCCAACTTTAACATTAGTATAACAGCTAAATAAACTTTCAGAGGATATATTCCACAGCGTCTTGACCCCCATCAGTTTTTTTTATTGCTATGACAACAACTGGAAGCCTTACTCATCTTATGTTACACTGAATATTAAAAGATAAAACTATATGTTACACTGAATATTAAAAGATAAAACTATATGTTACACTGAATATTAAAAGATAAAACTATATGTTACACTGAATATTAAAAGATAAAACTATATGTTACACTGAATATTAAAGAGAAAACTATATGTTACACTGAATATTAAAAGATAAAACTATATGTTACACTGAATATTAAAAGATAAAACTATATGTTACACTGAATATTAAAAGATAAAACTATATGTTACACTGAATATTAAAAGATAAAACTATATGTTACACTGAATATTAAAGAGAAAACTATATGTTACACTGATATTAAAAGATAAAACTATATGTTACACTGAATATTAAAAGATAAAACTATATGTTACACTGAATATTAAAGAGAAAACTATATGTTACACTGAATATTAAAAGATAAAACTATATGTTACACTGAATATTAAAGAGAAAACTATATGTTACACTGAATATTAGTAGAAAAAACTATATGTTACACTGAATATTAGCAGAGAAAACTGCTAGTTAATCTAAATATTAGTAGACAAAACTGCTGTGTTACGCTGAATATTAGTAGAGAAAACTGCTGTTATACGCTGAATATTAGTAGAGAAAACTGCTGTGTTACGCTGAATATTAGTAGAGAAAACTGCTGTTATACGCTGAATATTAGTAGAGAAAACTGCTGTGTTACGCTGAATATTAGTAGAGAAAACTGCTGTTATACGCTGAATATTAGTAGAGAAAACTGCTGTGATACACCGAACATTATGAGACAAAATGAAAGAAAACTGACATGATACACGGAACAAGACGAGAAATCTAGCGAGGATGACCAGCAGTTTTTAACGGTAGATTCTGGCACATAAAACCAAGTAAAATCATTTCCATTCTATCCTGTCCCAAATGTCCCTGGGACTTTGCTGGACCTTTCGCTGCGGTCCGATGGGTAACCGCTGAAGTCAGGCATCTGATAGGTACGAAAATAATAAGCTGAAGATCACTGGTTGACTTGTATCTGAAAGCTGAAATATATTGACTGGCCATCTGTCAACCTTTCACCTTTTGCCCGCAGTTATCTCTGGTCCAGCTATTGTTTGCGATCGCGACCAAGGGGCCCCGTGGAGCGAGAAACCCCAGACTGAAGCTGCAATCACGAAAGCTGAAGTCTCGTAAATAATCTTCTCTTTGTAATCACTGTTTCCGTGGACTTGAACACAAATGTTTCAGTTTGAGGGCTATTCTTCCGCGGTCGTTTCTTTGCTCTCTCTGCGCCCTGGACAAGTCAGACACTCATTGTAGGACAGGAGAGGAAAAACACGCACCAGAGAGGAGGAAGAATGGAGCTCATTCAGAAACATGACTGCTACCTTCTGTTTTGAGACCAGCTGTCTATCCAGTGTGACCACTATTTGCTTTCTTCTTGTCCTGTCTCTGTGCTTGATACAACTTCTCTGTATCTCTCCACGTCTTTTATCCAGTTTTGGTTTTACAACGTGGTCATTCTACCTTTCCCCTCCCCCAAAGTATCTATACTTCACGGGGTTTTTTTTTCTAAAAAGCATCTATAGTTTATAACTGAGACTTTTTTCCTGGTCATTTCTTGTACTCCGTCCTTCAAATCTTTCTTCTGGTCATTTCTTGTACTCCGTCCTTCAAATTTTTCTTCTGGTTATTTCTTGTACTCTGTCCTTCAAATCTTTCTTCTGGTTATTTCTTGTACTCTGTCCTTCAAATCTTTCTTCTGGTTATTTCTTGTACTCTGTCCTTCAAATCTTTCTTCTGGTTATTTCTTGTACTCTGTCCTTCAAATCTTTCTTCTGGTCATTTCTTGTAGTCTGTCCTTCAAATCTTTAGTAACATTCTGTAAGTGATGATGTTTATTGATCTCATGTTTATTGATCTCGGTTAATTGATTTCTTGTATTCTAGTTCCTCCTCATGCTCAACAGGGCAATAAATACGGGCAATTACCTGCCAGGAAAACTTTGTGTGGCTTCAAGATGAATGATTCAAAAATAGTTTCCGTGGCTCTTTCCCGTGTGGAGAAACCCAGTTCAAGTCTTTGCTTGGTGTTTCAGTTTTAGGGTCACGGGTTTTTGTCTGTTTTTCTTACCCTCAGTGGGAGGTTTTTGTTAAGTGCCTGCACAATGTCTTCTCTTGTCACTGGCGCCTCTTACATTTAATGTCTCTGTGTTTTCTTTCCTACATCAGTGTCCTCTTTGGTGTGATCACAGTGCCTGCGAGGTTGCCTTCCTGGTCAGTCACGTGGTCCCAGCTGTCAATCACTTGACTGATCAGGCTGATGTGTCTGGTCAGTGTTTGACAGAAGAAAGAAAAGTAAGAGTGATGTCAGTTTTTGTTTGACAGAAGAAAGAAAAGTAAGGGTGATGTCAGTTTCTGTTTGACAGAAGAAAGAAAAGTAAGGGTGATGTCAGTTTCTGTTTGACAGAAGAAAGAAAAGTAAGGGTGATGTCAGTTTCTGTTTGACAGAAGAAAGAAAAGTAAGGGTGATGTCAGTTTCTGTTTGACAAATATGTGCAGGAATCAGGGTCTGTTTTAACACACAGAGAGATGGAGTTTGTGTGTGTGTGTGGGGGGGGGGTGTTGAAGGAGAGAAAGGAAAGAGGAAATAAGGAAATGGGCGGACAATTTTCTGCATTAATGAAAATTTCAGGAACAGAAATTTTACGACATAAAAACAAGGACTCTCTATTAAAACAATCATTTGTTGCAGGAGAAAGTAAGAAAAAAAAGAATAATTTTATCTCTTCATCTCTCACTCCCTCACACACACATATACACACACACACTCACACTCTGTCTTTCTCTTTGTCTTTCCTCATCTGATACAAATTACAGCATCGCTAAAAGAGAAAGAAGTGTCATTTAAATGAAAAGAGACGAAATGATCTGCAAGGAAAACTCTTTTCTCTTCGCATGCCGAGGGCGTTAATTTTAAAATGAGGATTCCGCAGAAAAGATGGGACTTCGTTGATTGGTCAACTGATAAAAGAAAAATCGCTGATCGGGAGATGATGAAAGATAAAAATCGTTGATTGGTTAGCTCATAAAACAATACTCTATGATTGGTTAGTTGACAGTCAGAAGACAGTCACCATCAGATCGAGGGACTTTTCTTTTTGCTGTCGCTAATTCTGTTTAGCCCTCAAACAAATAACAAAACAAAACAAAACACAATTTCCAACTTTTCAAGACAATTCAGAGGGAGTGAGTAAAGTGAGAAAAAAAAACGAATAGAAAGTATGAGAATGTATAAATGAAAACCATACAACATCCGATATTCGGGCGTGAGCTTTTTTCGCGAATTACATACACAAACGAGACACAAAAAAAAACGTAAAACTAAACGAAAAACTTGTCTTAATATAGCCTCCTCCAGAATAGGAAACAGAGAAATCCGTGTCCACTAGAAGAGGCATAGGGACCACGCGGGGCCACACAAAGGATAAACCGATAGAGCCAATCACAAAGAAGAGGTGGAGAGAGGAGGAAAACAGGTGGTTGAAAGGGGGAAGGGCAATAGAAACATGACAGCCGCTAGAGGAGAAGGTGTCGGGGGGGAGGGGAAGCGGAGAGATAATGAGTGAAGAACATAAACACCTGCAGGGAGAAAATGTGAAACTGATGAATAGGACAAGACCCTATAAACACCAATATGTTGTCAGAGAGGGTAGGGAGGGAGGGTTAGCTAGGAGAAAGAGAGTAGAATAAAAAAAAAAGAAATTACAGAAAGCTGAAGACGTTGTTAATTCCAGCTGGGTGGAGACAGCCAGCCTGGAAAATAAGACGCTGTTCTAGGACCCTTCGAGATCGTACATCAGCAGAACAAGAGCGGATCGCACTAACAGAAATGTCCTGTTTTCCCTTGTGGTTGCTAAGGCAAAAATGTTTAGCCACAGGTGTCCAGAACATGTTCTCTCGTCATCCTGGAACCGTATCAGTCATATATCGCGGCAACAAGCCGTCACTCCTAAACCGCACTGTAGCTCGGACAGAGTTAAGCTGATATTCACGCACCACCCTCATAGCTTGGCAGTTAAAAACATACTGTTTCGCCATCTCCACCTCCTCCAGACCGAGCCTAATACACGTGAACTTTTTGGGAAACCCCCATTGGTGGCGTACAGACGAGACAAGAACTTCAGGGACCTTTTAGTTCGAAGTCGCCTTAAAACATATGACACTTTTTATGATACCAGACGTTGCGGACGCCGTAGATGCAACACTTGCCCCTTTTGTTGTCGAAGCTAGCCAGAATCTATTCCCCTAAGCCCACGTTATCAGTTCAGGAGGGTATCACCTGCACTTCACGCAATGTTATTTATGCTATTATGTGCAAACGTTGTGGTATGAAGTACATAGGGGAGACTGGTTTACGCTTAGGAGATCGTTTCGCCAACATCTTAATGATATTTCTAAGAGGGTCTGGGCACCTGTGGCTAAACGTTTTTGCCTTAGCAACCACAGGGGAAAACAGGACATTTCTGTTAGTGGGATCCGCTCTTGTTCTGCTGATGTACGATCTCGGAGGGTCCTAGAACAGCGCCTTATTTTCCAGGCTGGCTGTCTCCACCTAGCTGGAATTAACAATGTCTTCAGCTTTCTGTAACTTCTTTAGTTTTCCCACAACCCTCCTTTTTTTTTACTCTACTTTCTCTCTCCTAGCTCCCCCTCCCTATCGCCACTTTCTCTTCTTCTCTGGCAACATATTGGTGTTTATAGGGTCTTGTCCTATTCACAAGTTTCACATTTTCTCCCTGCAGGTGTTTATGTTCTTCATTCATTATCTCTCCGCTCCCCCCCCCCCGATACTTTCTCCTCTAGCGGCTATCATGTTTCTATTGCCCTCCTCCCTTTCAAGCACCTGTTTTCCTCCTCTCTCTCTCCACCTCTTCTTTACAATTGGCTCTATCGGTTTATCCTTTGTGTGACCCCGATCTATGCCTCTTCTAGTGGACATGCATTTCTCTGTTTCCTACTTCTGGAGGAGGCCATAGTAAGACAAGTTCTTCTTTTAGTTCTATGTTTTTTGTCTCGTTTGTGTATGTAATCCTTGAAAAAGGCTCACGCCGAAATATCGAATGTTGTATGTTTTTCATTTATACACTCTCATACTTTCTATTCGTTTTTTCTCACTTTACTCACTTCCTCTGCCACTTTGTCAAACTACACCATACACCTCTATCTACCTTTATTATTTCAACAAGTTTTACTGTAGTCGCTATCACCTTCAAGAGAATTCCACTCGTTTCAATGGAAAATAAAATGAAATGAAAAATCTATGTCCCCAGAGATCTTCACGTCACGTCAGTGAGAAGTGTTAGTGCCTTCAGATTTCTGGGTCGCTACAACATCTGAGGTAGGGACGCCAGCACCTGGCCAGGTCTGGCCTAGCTATTTTTGCTTTCCTAGGACAGCCCCAGGCACCCATTTTTATTTAGGCTGGGTTGACCCCGATGACAGTCGGTCCGAAAAAAAATATATTCTCCCGAATGCGAAATCGAACCAGGGACCATCTGATGGGCAGACGAATGCGCTAAACATTACACCACCGTAGCGTCATTTTCATGTATCTCTCTCAGGGCACTGAGAGCCATTGTTAATATAATAATTCTATAGTATTATTATAATGTACTAACTTTATAGCAACTTTAGCTTTCTTAGACTGTCCGAATAAAGTGCATGGTTCGGAGACATGGGGATGACTAAGACAATACAACAGAGGACACAAACATTCATGTTTTGAACATTAAACAGCAGGACTAGATCAGGAACGAGGAGGTCTAGGAAAGACCAAGACAAGAGCATATGAACCTACACATCATGTCTAGGAAGTGGAGGTGGATTGGCTGCACACTGAGGAAAACTGACACCAGCATAGCAGGACAGCCACTGACATGGAATCCTCAAAGAAATAGGAAACGAGGAAGACCTGGACTTACTTAGAGAAGGGAAATTATGACAGTGCTCAGAGACAAGGGATACACATGGAAGGAAGCAGAGAACAAATCAAAGAACAGGGATGACTGGAGAGCCTGTGCTCCAAACCAAGGGAGTGAAAGGCGATGATGATGATGATGATCGTGATGATGATCATGATCATGATGATGATGAACTTTATAATAATAGCTATAATATAATAGTCAGTAATATAATTATAACAGTGACAGCATAACTGTAATACAATAGTCATATAATATAACTGTAAAAAGTAATCACACAATATAACTAATACAACAATCACACATTATAAGTAATACAATAATCACACAATATAACTAATACAACAATCACACATTATAAGTAATACAATAATCACACAATATAACTAATACAACAATCACACATTATAAGTAATACAATAATCACACAATATAATTGTAATACAGTATTCGCGTAAATTGAAAGAATAACACTTCACACACGATCTTTACAACATCCAAGTGCCGTTGGATGCATCTAATTAATCACATAATGTAATGCACTACTTCTTCTTCCACCTTCAAAAAAAACAAAACAAAAACAAAACAAAAAGCACTTATTGTGTTATATCAGAGTCTACAGTTAGATTGTGATGTCTTCGCCTTTCGACCTCCCACATCAGTCTTCGGCTTGGCTTATTTCTTGAGGCTAGAGTGAGTTTGCTTTCCTATTTGATGCCTAATCATGTAGTCAGACCAGTGTGTCCTTAGAGGACACCGCTGAGAGGGAGAACAGAGTCTTGACCACTCTGATTCAAGCAGTCCGTTGTGTTGTGTTTGTTGTGTGCTGTTGTTCGTTATCGCATTCATATTGGGTAAACCCCTTTCCTTCTTCTCTCCCCCCCCCATATTATCTACCTTCCAAGTCTAGATTCCGACCCCGTCATTATCTAAATGTATTCGCTGATTGCCTACTTTCCATCCTTATCCGTGCACGTTATAAATATTTGGACGACTTGACAAAATTAAGTTAACTTTTTATTTTCCGTTTTTTTCCCATTCCGTTGCTTTTGTATTCCAGAGATTGTAGGGAGTTCTCCGGGCTGGTTCGCCAGACAAGACAACAGACCCTGGTTTCAGAGTTCAGCTAACCTGACATAAATATGTCAGGCATCCGCTTTTAAACCTGAATTCAATGAAATCTACTGCATTTGCATGAGCTGCGAATTTGCCAGACCTCTGCGACATTGTCAAAGTTCTTAACCTTCCAAACAAACTCGCAAACACAAGAAAAGTTCTTAACCTTCCAAGCAAACTCGCAAACACAAGAAAAGTTCTTAACCTTCCAAACAAACTCGCAAACACAAGAAAAGTTCTTAACCTTCCAAACAAACTCGCAAACACAAGAAAAGTTCTTAACGTTCCAAACAACCTCGCAAACACAGAAAAGTTCTTAACCTTCCAAGCAAACTAGCAAACACAAGAAAAGTTCTTAACCTTCCAAGCAAACTCGCAAACACAAGAAAAGTTCTTAACCTTCCAAACAACCTCGTAAACAAAAGAAAAGTTCTTAACCTTCCAAACAAACTCGCAAACACAGGAAAAGTTCTTGATGTCACAATTTATGATCGATCGCCTGCGATGGAAAAATTCCTATAAAGTTCAACCATGAAGCAGAACTCACACAGGTTAGCACAAAGAAAAAGAAAACAGAAATAGATTGCCAAATATTCTTCACTTCCCATTTCTATCTTCCTGTTTGCATTTTTAAACTTTTAACCCTGAAGATAAAACATCGTCTTCCATTTTCTTTGCGCCAAAAAAGAAGAAAAAACACACATGAGAAACTTGAGTGTATTAAAATCAAATTAAGCAACAGAACACGTCACTTGAGGCACATTCTCACATCCTCCGTGCCTGGAGGCATTTGAGAGAAGATGAAAAATCACAGCTCACAAGAGAACGTGAAGGACTTGCCAATTTCTGTGGCACCACACATGTAATGGAAAACAGATCTTCTAATGGGTCAAGACGCCATTTGCAAGATGGCGGATCTGATTGGGGAAATAGAAATGGAAGTCAAAGCACTTCCGGTGCAAAATTTAATAAGAGCCGCAGCAGAATTAGATCGTGGTCCCTGGTCTGAGCGTGGACGTTTTTCCTCTTACAATTTTCTCTCAATCAATTTTTAACTTGGCTTTCCTGTCTTCCACTTTAAACAATAACATGTATCTTTCTTCTTTGTTTCTTGTCACAGTCTTTCATTCTTTCGTTTACTTCTATCTAGCTATCTGTCTGTCTGTCTGTCTGTCTGTCTGTCTGTCTGTCTGTCTGTCTGTCTGGCCTGCCTGCCTGTCTGGCCTGCCTGCTTGTCTGTCTGTCTGTCTGTCTGTCTCTCTCTGTATCTCTCTCTCCCTGTCTCTCTCTCTTTATGTCTATGTCTCTCTCTGTCTCTATCTCTGTCTCTCTATGTCTCTATCTCTATCTCTCACTCTGTCTGTCTGTCTCTCTTTGTGTCTCTCTGTGTCTCTTTCTGTGTCTCTCTCCCTGTCTCTCTGTCTGTGTCTCTCTGTGTCTGTCTCTGTCTCTCCGTCTCTGTCTTTCTCCCTGTCTCCCTGTCTTTCTGTCTCTCTGTCTGCGTCTCTCCCACACATGCACAGACACACAAACACACCACATCCACACAACGATGCTGAAGACCAGAAATAAATACCACAGTTGACTGCCTCAGAACTTGATCAGTGTGATAATACCACGATGATTAAGATCACCTCAAGTTTAATCAGAAATAATTACCAGATTTAAACAGCCAACCAAAAGAACATTTTTAACAACTGGACCTTTCTCTTGGATACGCCCCTGCCACGTCGAACTCTCCTTGTCCATTCAGTAATTAGCAAGAAACCGGAGAGTGACCGGAGCTCTGAGACCGGCCATTAGTCCCCAGCCGCGGACCAAAAATACCCAAGATCAGGTCAGAAGTTTCTGGTGACCAGACTTGGATGTCACTTCCATTTAGAGCCATTTTTTTTTTTTTTTTGTGGTTTCTGTTCGGTTTCTGGTTGTTGTAATCTGTCTCTAAATTGAGGACATTAAGATGGCGGACAGGAAGTAGCGGATATACAGTCTCGACTGATATTTCTGGAATACGAAGATATATTCTGTAGTAACTGTGGGAGTCCATGATTTCAGAGTAATTTGGAGATATCAAATGTAGTAGCAAATTGTGTTGTTGAGTCTGTGTGGACCAAAGTGTGTGTTTTGTTTTCTTGTTTGGAACAGTTTTTCATATTACAGTAATAGAAACAATTCGCTTCTTCTTCTTCTTCTTCTGGTTGGGTCACGACATGGTATAAGTCGCGTTATTATGCGTCTTTCGGACCAATACATCTGACTTTGGTTCGGTGTATTTTTGTTCGCTTTCGCATTGCTATTCATATTCACCCACCTAGACTAGAATCTGTTTCTGGGTGCGCCACTAGGAAGTAGAACAGAGCTGTGATAAACTGTTGTTGCTAACCCTGATGTAGACAACCAATTCTTTGTTGCTAACCCTGACGTAGACAGTCAACTCTTTGTTGCTACCCCTGATGTAGACAGCCACCTGTTTGTTGCTAACCTTGATGTAGACAGCAACTGTTTGTTGCTAACCTTGATGTAGACAATCAACTCTTTGTTGCTAACCCTGATGTAGACAGCCAGTTGTTTGTTGCTAACCCTGAAGTAGACAGTTAACTGTTCGTTGCTGACTGTTATCTGATTCAGAGTGACTACGGTTTCATCGCTATTATGGCTAGATCGGTATTCGATCTTTTGTTTTCCTGGTTTCTTTTTCTTCTCCTTTGTAATCGCCTTCATATCCTAACATTGATATTCGATGAAAACAAGTCTGTTCAGAATCTTAAATATTTCCACAAAACGTGTCACAATCTTTCATATTTCTACAAAAATTTGTCAGAATAATCCATATGTCCACAGAACTTGTCAGAATCTTCCATATTTCTACAAAGTTTGAAAGAATCTTCCATGTCTCCACAAAATCTGTCAGAATCTTCCACACAACTTATCAGAATCTATCAGAATCTTCTATATCTCCAAAAAGCTTGTCAGTATTTTCTATATCTCTACAAAGCTTACCAGAATCTTCTGTATCTCCCCAAAAGCTTATCAGAATCTTCTATATTTCTGCAAAGCTTATCAGAATCTTCTATATCTTCACAAACTTGTCAGAATCTTCCACATTTCCACAAAACTTATCACAATCCTCCATATCTCCACAAAGCTTATCAGAATCTTCTATATCTCCACACAGCTTATCAGAATCTTCTATATCTCCACACAGCTTATCAGAATCTTCTATATCTTCACACAGCTTATCAGAATCTTCTATATTTCCAAAAAAGCTTGTCAGAATCTTCCATGTTTCCACTAAATTTCACAAAACTAGACTATGAATGACAAAGTTTCATAAAACTAGACTATGAATGACAATGTTTCGCACCGAGAAAACTTTGGGACAATGTTTCAGACAAAGCGTGGAAACATTTGAACACTTCCACTTATAAAAATAGAACAGGAGAGTAACATGTGATCATTTACAACGGAACAAAAAACATATCTAGACTCATAAATAATTACGTGTATATATACACAACAGGGAGCAATGTATCTAGACTCATAAATAATTACCTGTATACATAGATAACAAAAACCAAATAGGTAAAGCATAAATTGATCCTTGTTAAGGTGAGTTTAACTAAAGACAGCAGCAAACAGAATAATGATGTCAGACAGCAGATCACGCCGGTAAACTGAGACTCACGCAAGAAGAGTCTAGGCGAGCCAGCAATGTTTACATCAGAAGAAAAACAAACGTGGAGAAATCAACAAAGATTGTGAATTCAGGACACACGCACACAAGCATAGACTGCAAAAACAAAAACAAAAAAATGAATACACAAAGAAGGAAAGAATCGCCTCAGGTTTAGAATAAAAAAAAAAAGTCTACAATTAATACAGACCAAGAAAATCAAGGAGAGAGGTCAGAGAGTAAACAGTGATGAGATAATGAAGAAAGGTTTTAAGGAGAGAAAAGAACAG
The DNA here is from genome assembly GCA_009760885.1 of Achatina immaculata. Taxonomy (NCBI): domain Eukaryota; kingdom Metazoa; phylum Mollusca; class Gastropoda; order Stylommatophora; family Achatinidae; genus Lissachatina; species Lissachatina immaculata. The sequence continues at coordinate 6,194,217 of CM019698.1, forward strand.
AAAAGAAAAAAAAACAGTGTAAATGAACAAAGAGACGATGCTAGGAGAAACACAGGTATTGAGCAGCCCACACACAAACACGCACAAACACTCACACACGCTGCGTGGGGTAAGGAGAAGCAGTGAAAGAGAAGAGACAAAACTGTGGAAACAATCAGTGCAAGAATGTCTGCGCATGCGCACATTTTCAATAGTGGTTTCTGTGTTTGCTGGAGACTGGAGGCAAAGTTTCTGTACGTAGATCTTTCTCCATGAAGACTGCTGGCAAAGTTTCTGAACGTAGATCTTCCTCCATAAAGACTGCCGGCAAAGTTTCTGTACGTAGATATTCCTCCATGAAGACTGCCGGCAAAGTTGCTGTACGTAGATTTTCCTCCATGAAGACTGGCGGCAAAGTTTCTGTACGTAGATCTTCCTCCATAAGATTGCCGGCAAAGTTTCTGTACATAGATCTTCCTCAGTGAACACACCGACACAAAAAAGCACACAGGATTTTCACGTCTTTGTCAGTTTTTTACAAATAAATTTTCTACAAAAACAAAAAAAGGCTGTTGCAAACATATGAATTTTAAATGTCTGCTTTACTTACTGAAACTGCAGACATTTTGAAATGTCTGTCTCTGCGAAGTTTAACGCTTCTAGAAACTGACACGTGACAGTATTTGTCCTGACGTTAACGTTTCAATATTAATTCTCTTTAATGTTACAATATTAACTCTCTTTCTGCAAGACTTAACCAGTTACCAGAAATGTCTGGAAGACTTAATGTCGACGTGGAAGTTAAGTGACACGTATGACAGCAGAAACGCTATAAGAAGGAGGTCTCCGGTGAATTGAATTGATAGAATAAAAATTTCAGAAATCCCATAAACTGATATTTTCCACACTGGGATTTCGTCTGTGACCATGGAGGTCAAACTGGAGGGAGATTTTCCCATAATTTATCTCCCTTCTGACAGGAGAAATGATACAGGATCAAGAAAGTTTTAGCTGCCTGGTTTGATACAAAAGTTACTGAAGTTGTTGGGGTACAGTTCGCATTTCGCTCTCTCTCTCTCTCTCTCTCTCTCTCTCTCTCTCTCTTCCATTTTCTCTCCCTCTGTTTCTTCCTCTCCCTCTGTCTTTCTTTCTCTCTTTCTCCTTGTCTCTATCTTTCTCTCCTTCTCTTCTGACGTCCCTCTCTCCCTCTCTCTCATGTCCCTCTTCCCTCTCTCTATAGATCTCTCTGCCTCTCTATTTCGCTCTGTCTTTTTCAGACACACGCACAGAGAACTATGTCCGTGTGTCATTCACTTTATTATCTTACACTTGTTTCCCTCTTCAGTTTTCCTTCGAACAAGAAAGTCTGTTTTCTCTTCAGTTCTCCATGGAACATGAAAGTCTGTTTTCTCTTCAGTTCTCCTTGGAACATGAAAGTCTGTTTTCTCTTCAGTTCTCATTGGAACATGAAAGTCTGTTTTCTCTTCAGTTCTCCATGGAACATGAAAGTCTGTTTTCTCTTTAGTTCTCCATGGAACATGAAATTCTGTTTTCTCTTCAGTTCTCCATGGAACGTGAACGTCTGTTTTCTCTGCAGATGATGTTATGATGAACTGGAAGTACAGTCATCCGGAGAATTTGCAGTGTCTTGCTTCAAGTCTGAAGTCAGGTTACACTATCATAGGGCCCTTACCTAATTTGCTCTGTATAAGAATGTTCTTTGCCAGGTTACGCTTTCATAGGGCCCTTACCTATTGTGTTCTGAATAAGAATGTTCTTTGTCAGATCACGCTATCATAGGGCCCTTACCTAATGTGCTCTGTATAAGAATGTTCTTTGCCAGGTTACGCTACCATAGGGCCCTTACCTAATGTGCTCTGTATAAGAATGTTCTTTGCCAGGTTACACTTTCATAGGGCCCTTACCTAATGTGCTCTGTATAAGAATGTTCTTTGCCAGGTCACGCTATTATAGGGCCTTCGCTCTGTTTTAAAAAGCCTTTTGCCACTATTACGGCCCTCTTCTAGTCTTTTCTGAGAGACAGGCTGTTGCATTCAACAGCCTGTTCGTCATCGGTTGTCTGTTCTCCCAATGAAGCTTAAGGCATCAACAAAGGTTCTTTAGTCAATCCTGTTTTAAGGAAATCGGGATAATTCAAACCACGTCTAACCTTTAGTTCTTCCTGTGTTGTGCGTCTCTGTATCCCCAATGACCTATCCGCTTTTCACGTGAGAAGCCTTTTGCTAAAGGCAGCAGAAACTTGTGGTGTTCTAGAAGCTGTGAAGAGCAAAATGTGAAAGAAGGAGGTCAACATGACAGAAAGATCCTCATTGTTTAAGTAGTTAAGAAGGACTATCATCTTTGCTCTCCAGGCATGTCCTAACATTCTCTTCAATGTCTCAAACATCGTGCAATGACTGGTAGTTCCAGTTCAGTATTGCCTAAGAGTCGCCAATGTTTTAGAAGAGATAAGTATTGCTCAAGAGTCGTCAGTGTTTTAGAAGAGATAAGTATTGCTCAAGAGTCGTCAATGTTTTAGAAGAGATAGGTATTGCTCAAGAGTCGTCAATGTTTTAGAAGAGATAGGTATTGGTTAAGAGTCGTCAATGTTTTAGAAGAGATAGGTATTGCTCAAGAGTCGTCAATGTTTTAGAAGAGATATGTATTGGTTAAGAGTCGTCAATGTTTTAGAAGAGATAAGTATTGCTCAAGAGTCGCCAATGTTTTAGAAGAGATAAGTATTGCTCAAGAGTCGTCAGTGTTTTAGAAGAGATAATTATTGCTCAAGAGTCGTCAATGTTTTAGAAGAGATAGGTATTGCTCAAGAGTCGTCAATGTTTTAGAAGAGATAGGTATTGGTTAAGAGTCGTCAATGTTTTAGAAGAGATAAGTATTGCTCAAGAGTCGCCAATGTTTTAGAAGAGATAAGTATTGCTCAAGAGTCATCAGTGTTTTAGAAGAGATAAGTATTGCTCAAGAGTCGTCAATGTTTTAGAAGAGGTAGGTATTGGTTAAGAGTCGTCAATGTTTTAGAAGAGATAGGTATTGGTTAAGAGTCGTCAATGTTTTAGAAGAGATAGGTATTGCTCAAGAGTCGTCAATGTTTTAGAAGAGATAAATATGCCATCCTAATTTTAATTAGTTCATGGATGTCCATATGATTGAGAAAAATAGCTCTTGGTAGCTGGTGCCGTGATGAAGAAGTTGGGTGTCTTGATTGTAGCTAGCATCTGACTGACAGAGGCAGCCACTCTCAACATTGTTATCCTGGTAGAACAGTTAAAATAGTTCAAGGTGGAACCCCTACATAAAACTGATTAAGCCTTTCATCACTGAAGAATTTCCAAAAAACTGTCATGATAAATTTTTGTAGAAGGAAACTGGAAAGTATTTCCTCTATGATATAAAAATATGGGCTAGGTTAGAAAATTGCTACTTTTTATTTTCTTTAGACTTTGCCAAAAGATCGCTCCTACTTTAGCGTGCAAGCTCAGCCAACCCTACCAGTGCTGTTGTGAAATGAAAGAGTTAATCTACAGATCTCACCAAGATACTGCCATTAACAAGTTGTAGATATCAACATCTTACAAAATGTGTCAGAGAAAAATGTGATCTTTTCTAGGGATTTTTATTATAATTATTTTTGTTAATTACTTTTTCTAGCGGAATAGTTTGTTTTTGTGAAAGTTTGGTCTAGAGTCTAGACTAAACTGCTTAGAAATCGATAGTCTAAACTAATTTTCTAGGATCGCATAGTCTAGACACAGGCTGACAAGAAATAGACGCTGATGTTGTTGATCAGTTGTCACATGGCAGGGCGCTTTTGACAGGAAACACCAGCAAAGATTGATTTCATTAAAAATCTATCTCTCTTTATTTCTCTCTCTCTCTCTCTCTCTCTCTCTCTTGCTTGATAGGTTATTGTTTGGAATATAAAACAGCTGAAAACAAAAGAGTTTCTAGCACAGAGTAGCTGGTCGGAAATAGTCTCTCAGTCGACTCAAGGTGTGCATTAAGCCGAAGACAGAAGATGGACAGAAGGACAGAGGGGAAAAAACTGCAAATACAGATTATTGTTTCATGAGACAAATTACTTGCAACTGTTATTGCTTCAGTTGAACACTTTGTTATACAAACAACTGTAACGTATGAGTTTGTGTTTGGTCTGTGTAGCCCACACTCAACGTGGCAACGCTAGAGATCAGAGGCATTCGGGCTCTTTGTCACGTGATGGACACCATAGTTCGGCAGGGACCCGGGGGAGGGGGGCTTTACTAAGTTTAGTTTAGCAACCCTGGTGGTAGTTAAACCCGCACTCTGTCAGAACCCGCACTCTGTCAGAAGATTATTCTAGTTAAACCCGCACTCTGTCAGAAGATTGTTCTAGTTAAACCCGCACTCTGTCAGAACCCGCACTCTGTCAGAAGATTGTTCTAGTTAAACCCGCACTCTGTCAGAAGATTGTTCTAGTTAAACCCGCACTCTGTCAGAAGATTATTCTAGTTAAACCCGCACTCTGTCAGAAGATTGTTCTAGTTAAACCCGCACTCTGTCAGAAGATTGTTCTAGTTAAACCCGCACTCTGTCAGAAGATTATTCTAGTTAAACCCGCACTCTGTCAGAAGATTGTTCTAGTTAAACCCGCACTCTGTCAGAAGATTGTTCTAGTTAAACCTCTGTCAGAAGATTGTTCTAGTTAAACCCGCACTCTGTCAGAAGATTGTTCTAGTTAAACCCGCACTCTGTCAGAAGATTGTTCTAGTTAAACCCGAACTCTGTTAGAAGATTGTTCTAGTTAAACCCGCACTCTGTCAGAAGATTGTTATAGTTAAACCCGCACTCTGTCAGAAGGTTGTTATAGTTAAACCCGCACTCTGTCAGAAGATTGTTCTAGTTAAACCCGCACTCTGTTAGAAGATTGTTATAGTTAAACCCGCACTCTGTCAGAAGATTGTTCTAGTTAAACCTGAACTCTGTTAGAAGATTGGTTCTGAGTTCTGTATTCATCAGGAAAATGCTACTCCAGTATTGTCCCAAAGCAAACACATCCGGCACTAAGATGTGGGACACAAACAGTAACACTTTGCTTGATAGAGTGAGAAACGTCCCAGAGATTCGAGAGATAGACGTGCGCGACACATAAGATAGAAACAAGCAGGGTGGGGACAGAAACGTCAGAAAAGATAGAAACAACAAAACTGGTAGAAACACAAAGATTTAAAGGATGTGTTACAAACGCGCGCACAAACACACGCAATACACCACGCACCCAGACGCACACACGCGCGCGCACATACGCGCAACACACGAAAGAATCGCCTCTAACTTACAAAAACAAAAAAAAATCCGCAGGTTAATGAGATACACATGCGATCTTCTTGTGTCTATCTGATTATAATCTTTTCTTTAAATCACGTTTCCTGGCCGAACAATTTTAGAGAAACTTTGGTCTGGAGTCTAGACTAAACTGCTTAGAAATCGATCGTCTAAACTAATTTTCTAGGATCGCATAGTCTAGACACAGGCTGACAAGAAATAGACGCTGATGTTGTTGATCAGTTGTCACATGGCAGGGCCTTTTTGACAGGAAACACCAGCAAAGATTGATTTCATTAAAAATCTATCTCTCTTTATTCTCTCTCTCTCTCTCTCTCTCTCTCTCTTGCTTGATAGTTATTGTTTGGAATATAAAACAGCTGAAAACAAAAGAGTTTCTGGCACAGAGTAGCTGGTCGGAAATAGTCTCTCAGTCGACTCAAGGTGTGCATTAAGCCGAAGACAGAAGATGGACAGAAGGACAGAGGGGAAAAAACTGCAAATACAGATTATTGTTTCATGAGACAAATTACTTGCAACTGTTATTGCTTCAGTTGAACACATTGTTATACAAACAACTGTAACGTATGAGTTTGTGTTTGGTCTGTGTAGCCCACACTCGACGTGGCAACGCTAGAGATCACTAGTAGAGGCATTCAGGCTCTTTGTCACGTGATGGACACCATAGTTCGGCAGGGGCCGGGGGGGGGGGGGGCTTTACTAAGTTTAGTTTAGCAACCCTGGTGGTAGTTAAACCCGCACTCTGTCAGAACCCGCACTCTGTCAGAACCCGCACTCTGTCAGAAGATTGTTCTAGTTAAACCCGCACTCTGTCAGAAGATTGTTCTAGTTAAACCCGCACTCTGTCAGAAGATTGTTCTAGTTAAACCCGAACTCTGTTAGAAGATTGTTCTAGTTAAACCCGCACTCTGTCAGAAGATTGTTATAGTTAAACCCGCACTCTGTCAGAAGGTTGTTATAGTTAAACCCGCACTCTGTCAGAAGATTGTTCTAGTTAAACCCGCACTCTGTTAGAAGATTGTTATAGTTAAACCCGCACTCTGTCAGAAGATTGTTCTAGTTAAACCTGAACTCTGTTAGAAGATTGGTTCTGAGTTCTGTATTCATCAGGAAAATGCTACTCCAGTATTGTCCCAAAGCAAACACATCCGGCACTAAGATGTGGGACACAAACAGTAACACTTTGCTTGATAGAGTGAGAAACGTCCCAGAGATTCGAGAGATAGACGTGCGCGACACATAAGATAGAAACAAGCAGGGTGGGGACAGAAACGTCAGAAAAGATAGAAACAACAAAACTGGTAGAAACACAAAGATTTAAAGGATGTGTTACAAACGCGCGCACAAACACACGCAATACACCACGCACCCAGACGCACACACGCGCGCGCACATACGCGCAACACACGAAAGAATCGCCTCTAACTTACAAAAACAAAAAAAAATCCGCAGGTTAATGAGATACACATGCGATCTTCTTGTGTCTATCTGATTATAATCTTTTCTTTAAATCACGTTTCCTGGCCGAACAATTTTAGAGAAACTTTGGTCTGGAGTCTAGAACAAGTTGTAGATGTGAGGTTCTCAGCTTTAAGAGCATATTTTACTCTAGTCAATGCAGGGTAAAGCTCTACGGGGTGTACATGTAAGTGCAGTACTAAGCTACGATTTATGAGGTGTAAGTGTGGTACTGGGTTTCGATTTATACATGTACAGGTAAGTGTGGTGCTGAGCTATGTTTTATGAGACTACATAGATGTGAGTAGTACACTGGGTAATGTGCCATGAGATGTACATGTGAGTAGTACACTTGGTAACGCGTCATGAGAGGTACATGTAAGTAGTGTGCTAGATAACGCGCCATGAGATGTACATGTGAGTAGTACACTTGGTAACGCATCATGAGAGGTACATGTAAGTAGTGTGCTAGATAACGCGCCATGAGATGTACATGTGAGTAGTACACTTGGTAACGCGCCATGAAATGTACATGTGAGTAGTACACTTGGTAACGCGCCATGAAATGTACATGTGAGTAGTACACTTGGTAACGCGCCATGAAATGTACATGTGCCTAGTACACTTGGTAACGCGCCATGAAATGTACATGTGAGTAGTACACTTGGTAACGCGCCATGAAATGTACATGTGAGTAGTACACTTGGTAACGCGCCATGAAATGTACATGTGAGTAGTACACTTGGTAACGCGCCATGAGATGTACATGTGAGTAGTACACTTGGTAACGCGCCATGAAATGTACATGTGAGTAGTACACTTGGTAACGCGCCATGAAATGTACATGTGAGTAGTACACTTGGTAACGCGCCATGAAATGTACATGTGAGTAGTACACTTGGTAACGCGCCATGAAATGTACATGTGAGTAGTATACTTGGTAACGCGCCATGAGATGTACATGTGCCTAGTACACCGGGTAACCCGTCATGAGATGTACATGTGAGTGGTACACGGGGTAACGCGCCATGAGATGTACATGTGACTATTACACCGGGTAACGCGCCATGAGATGTACATGTGAGTAGTACACTTGGTAACGCGCCATGAGATGTACATGTGAGTAGTACACTTGGTAACGCGCCATGAGATGTACATGTGAATAGCACACCGGGTAACGCGCCATGAGATGTACATGTAAGTAGTATACTTGGTAACGCGCCATGAGATGTACATGTGAGTAGTATACTTGGTAACGCGCCATGAGATGTACATGTAAGTAGTATACTTGGTAACGCGCCATGAGATGTACATGTAAGTAGTACTTGGTAACGCGCCATGAGATGTACATGTAAGTAGTATACTTGGTAACGCGCCATGAGATGTACATGTAAGTAGTATACTTGGTAACGCGCCATGAGATGTACATGTAAGTAGTATACTTGGTAACGCGCCATGAGATGTACATGTGAGTAGTATACTTGGTAACGCGCCATGAGATGTACATGTAAGTAGTATACTTGGTAACGCGCCATGAGATGTACATGTAAGTAGTATACTTGGTAACGCGCCATGAGATGTACATGTAAGTAGTATACTTGGTAACGCGCCATGAGATGTACATGTGAGTAGTATACTTGGTAACGAGCCATGAGATGTACATGTAAGTAGTATACTTGGTAACGCGCCATGAGATGTACATGTAAGTAGTATACTTGATAACGCGCCATGAGATGTACATGTAAGTAGTATACTTGGTAACGCGCCATGAGATGTACATGTAAGTAGTATACTTGGTAACGCGCCATGAGATGTACATGTAAGTAGTATACTTGGTAACGCGCCATGAGATGTACATGTAAGTAGTATACTTGGTAACGCGCCATGAGATGTACATGTAAGTAGTATACTTGGTAACGCGCCATGAGATGTACATGTAAGTAGTATACTTGGTAACGCGCCATGAGATGTACATGTAAGTAGTATACTTGGTAACGCGCCATGAGATGTACATGTAAGTAGTACACTTGGTAACGCGCCATGAGATGTACATGTGAGTAGTACACTTGGTAACGCGCCATGAGATGTACATGTGAGTAGTACACTTGGTAACGCGCCATGAGATGTACATGTGAGTAGTACACTTGGTAACGCGCCATGAGATGTACATGTGAGTAGTACACCTGGTAACGCGCCATGAGATGTACATGTAAGTAGTACACTTGGTAACGCGCCATGAGATGTACATGTAGTAGTACACTTGGTAACGCGCCATGAGATGTACATGTGAGTAGTACACTTGATAACGCGCCATGAGATGTACATGTAAGTAGTATACTTGGTAACGCGCCATGAGATGTACATGTGCCTAGTACACCGGGTAACCTGTCATGAGATGTACATGTGAGTGGTACACGGGGTAACGCGCCATGAGATGTACATGTGAGTGGTACACGGGGTAACGCGCCATGAGATGTACATGTGACTATTACACCGGGTAACGAGCCATGAGATGTACATGTGAGTAGTACACCTGGTAACGCGCCATGAGATGTACATGTGAGTAGTACACCGGGTAACGCACCATGAGATATAAAGGCGGGAGCGCCAAAGGATCCAAGCAGAGCGTGAGCGAGATTTTTGCCAGCTTTAAAACGAAACAGAATGTAGGACCTGTCTTGTGTGTGTGTGTGTGTGTGTGTGTGTGTGAGAGAGAGAGAGAGAGAGAGATGAAGGAAAAAAAGAACTGTAAAGAGAAATCTTGGTGTTGACTGACGTGTTATCACTTACTAAGACCCTATATTTGTTACTAGAAAACTTGGTGTTGACTGACATGTTATCACTTACTAAGACACTATATTTGTTACTAGAAAACTTGGTGTTGACTGACATGTTATCACTTAGTAAGACGCTATATTTGTTACTAGAAAACTTGGTGTTGACTGACATGTTATCATTTAGTAAAACACAATATTTGTTACTAGAAAACTTGGTGTTGACTGACTTGTTATCACTTAGTAAAACACTATATTTGTTACTAGAAAACCTGGTGTTGACTGACATGTTATCACTTAGTAAAACACTATATTTGTTACTAGAAAACTTGGTGTTGACTGACATGTTATCACTTAGTAAAACACTATATTTGTTACTAGAAAACTTGGTGTTGACTGACATGTTATCACTTAGTAAAACACTATATTTGTTACTAGAAAACTTGGTGTTGACTGACATGTTATCATTTAGTAAAACACTATATTTGTTACTAGAAAACTTGGTGTTGACTGACATGTTATCACTTAGTAAAACACTATATTTGTTACTAGAAAACTTGGTGTTGACTGACATGTTATCATTTAGTAAAACACTATATTTGTTACTAGAAAACTTGGTGTTGACTGACATGTTATCACTTAGTAAAACACTATATTTGTTACTAGAAAACTTGGTGTTGACTGACATGTTATCACTTAGTAAAACACTATATTTGTTACTAGAAAACTTGGTGTTGACTGACATGTTATCACTTAGTAAAACACTATATTTGTTACTAGAAAACTTGGTGTTGACTGACATGTTATCACTTAGTAAAACACTATATTTGTTACTAGAAAACTTGGTGTTGACTGACATGTTATCACTTACTAAGACACTTTATTTGTTACTATAAAACTTGATTTCTAATTCTCTTTATCCTTATACTTCATCCGTTTGTGTGTGTGTGTGTGTGTCTCTCTCTCTTTGTCTCTCTCTCCCTCTCTCTCTCTCTCTGTCTCTCTCCACTTCTTGACTCTCTCATTCCCGTTTAAACTGTAACCACTGATCCTTCCTGCTCCTATGCCGGTCTCTGTCATGGATGTCTCACTTATTTCTATTTCTCTCCACTCCATCTCCTCATCCTAACAAGTCCCTAAATGGAAGGGTCACTTCGTCCACCAGGAAGTGACCCATCCAGGTTTCTTCATCAGCTGGTGGCTGTCACATATTCAAGTATGGGGTTAGGGAGATCTGGGAAGGGGTGTGTGTGTCATTTCTCCGGGGAGTGTAGCGTCTCTTACAATTTCTCTGATTACTGGGGCTCTTAAAATAGAGGTGTAGTGGACGTCCACGTGTGAGGAGGCCAGAGGCGACCTAGTTTCTCAGAATCTACAATTACTTGCAGCAGTCACATAAACCTGGCGCTGTCATGACTTAAAAAACAAAGAGTGTAAGTGTCTTACATAAACCTGGTGCTGTCATGATTTAACAAAGAGTGTAAGTGTCTTACATAAACCTGGCGCTGTCATGATTTAACAAACAAAGAGTGTAAGTGTCTTACATAAACCTGGCGCTGTCATGATTTAACAAAGATTGTAAGTGTCTTACATAAACCTGGCGCTGTCATGGCTTCACAAAGATTATAAGTGTCTTACATAAACCTGGCTTTGTCATGACTTAACAAAGATTGTAATTGTCTTACATAAACCTGGCGCTGTCATGACGTGACAAAGATTGTAAGTGTCTTACATAAACCTGGCGCTGTCATGACTTAACAAAGATTGTAATTGTCTTACATAAACCTGGCGCTGTCATGACGTGACAAAGATTGTAAGTGTCTTACATAAACCGGGCGCTGTCATGGCTTCACAAAGAAAGATTGTAAATGTTTTACATAAACCTGGTGCTGTCATGGCTTCACAAGAAAAGATTGTAAGTGTCTTACATAAACCTGGCGCTGTAGTGGATTCATAGAGATTATAAATGTCTTACATAAACCTGGTGCTATCATGGCTTCACAAACAAAGATTGTAAATGTCTTACACAAACCTGGTGCTATCATGGCTTCACAAACAAAGATTGTAAGTGTCTTACATAAACCTGGCGCTGTCATGGATTCATAAAGATTCCACATGTCTTACATAAACCTGGTGCTATCATGGCTTCACAAACAAAGATTGTAAATGTCTTACATAAACCTGGTACTATCATGGCTTTACAAGCAAAGATTGTAAGTGTCTTATATAAACCTGGCGCTGTCATGGCTTCAGAAAGATTGCACGTGTCTTACATAAACCTGGTGCTCTCATGGCTTAACAAAGATTGTAAGTGTCTTACATAAACCTAGTGCTCTCATGGCTTAACAAAGATTGTTAGTGTCTTACATAAACCTGGTGCTGTCATGACTTAACAAAGATTGTAATTGTCTTACATAAACCTGGCGCTGTCATGACGTGACAAAGATTGTAAGTGTCTTACATAAACCTGGCGCTGTCATGACTTAACAAAGATTGTAATTGTCTTACATAAACCTGGCGCTGTCATGACGTGACAAAGATTGTAAGTGTCTTACATAAACCGGGCGCTGTCATGGCTTCACAAAGAAAGATTGTAAATGTTTTACATAAACCTGGTGCTGTCATGGCTTCACAAGAAAAGATTGTAAGTGTCTTACATAAACCTGGCGCTGTAGTGGATTCATAGAGATTGTAAATGTCTTACATAAACCTGGTGCTATCATGGCTTCACAAACAAAGATTGTAAATGTCTTACACAAACCTGGTGCTATCATGGCTTCACAAACAAAGATTGTAAGTGTCTTACATAAACCTGGCGCTGTCATGGATTCATAAAGATTCCACATGTCTTACATAAACCTGGTGCTATCATGGCTTCACAAACAAAGATTGTAAATGTCTTACACAAACCTGGTGCTATCATGGCTTC